>OZ005649.1:129374392-129721892 GCA_963930645.1 Salticus scenicus | reverse complement strand
TTTTATCGATTAGTTCATAACTAGTATCACTGAGTACTCAAAACGCGATTAATGCTTTAAAGTAAAAGTTTAAATTATAAATATAGAAATTCAAAATTTCCCTCTAAACAATATTCGTAGTAATTAATTTATCCTTAAAAAATAAAATAAAAAATAAAAATAACTTTTAGCATTTTATTTACAAGTGTAATGATTCAGATCCATATGAATTTCTCTATCTTTTTCACCTCTAAAACCGTCTAATCAAACTCATTCGCCTTGGAATTTCAAAAGTAAAGAATAGTGTCGATATCAAAAAATTGTTTCATAAGTTTAAAAAAATAAAACTCTATTAATTTCTGTTACCAGACAAATAGAAAATAAATATGCACAAGTAAAACTTGGAAAATAAGCTGAATCACGAGCCGTTGTATTGCATTTTGAAAAATTGCATATCCGGATTGACCAACTTTCTACTATATGGATTTTCAGTACAAAAGTTACGTATATAAAATAAAAAATGTATTTTTAAGAATGTATTTTTACTTGCTTTTTCGAATTTATATAAGAATACATTTTTCTGCAAACTGCATTACCATGCCATTCAAACTATATCACTTTTAAGCATCTTCTCTAATAAAAAATAAGCCAAATATGTACGATAATTTTTATGATTCTGTATCACAGGCTTAACTTTTGTAATCACTTTATAAAGTTAAGGAATGTAATTCACATACAATTTCAGCGCATAATAATTCTTATGCAAGCGAAAAAGGAAAACATTTTTTGCACCTGTTATCAGAATATAATATACAAAGTAATTTCTCAGTGAAAAAAAGTATATATATTTATATATATATTCAAAATTATCTTTATATTATACTTTTACGCAAGTTTTATAGATTTATTTTTAAATATCACAAAAACTAATTCTCTTTTGTTACATATAAATAAAGAGATGAATCCTAAGTTAATTGACACTTTAAAAAATGATGAAAAATAAACGCATTAGCTTAATTTAATAATTACGCTGATTTTACTTCTAGGTGTACGTATTGTACGGGATTCTAAAACTTAAGAATCTGAAACTTATACCATGATCCAAATATGTCAAGGAATTGAGAAAAATTCTAATTTGTAGATGTATAAAGGAGCAAGATGAAAGATATTTAACGGAAGAAATGAGCGAGCAAGCAGAATTCACCTGAACCTTATAAATTCCGAAATACTTATAAAATACAAATTAGGAAATGTTAGATCACGTTCCTGTCAAATGTGTCACACAGAATATTAAAAAAAAAGGCTTCGAAATGGTTATTGGAAAGAAATACTTGGAGAGAACGGTTGCATATATGGCGTACAATTTTCAAATGTGTCGAATTACAATTTTCTTAAATCTTCACCACTATTATAGTAAACTTCTGCTCCTGAAAGACAATATATTAAAAATGAACAATGAACTATGGTGAAGGTTATCTATCATACAGACATTTGGTAACCTATATTTATTTTCTCTTCAGTCTATATTTGCCCAAATTTTATCCGGGTGAAAGTCATGTATGAAATGAACTTATGCTGAGGATCCCGGTTTAATAAGTCTTCATATACTAATAATCACTGTGGAGAAACACCCAATACACAAAACTGAACTCTAGTTGCTGTGTGAAATATAAATATTTACTTTTTATAATTTATGATATAATTACTGATTTGTGATACTTAATAAATAAATATATATATATATTTAATATATAAATTTTAACTTAAGTGTAAAACAAAACATATAAATTACAGCATAAATTCTGTCTTTTTGGTTTCACAGATCTTATTTATTCAGCGTTTTAGTTAAACTTTCGAGTTTATTCTTTTGTCAAATTCAGTTTAATGGACAGAACATTTAATAAAGTATTTCTTGAAATTGCGCTAAATTAAATGAATTCTCCGAGAAAACTGTAGATTTTGTCCCGCGAAAATTTTAGAGAAGCACTGACAATAGAAGATAATGTTCCTTAATGTTCACTCTTTTAGAAACATCTGTTTGAAGTAACGAACTTTAAAATATAGTTTCACACACAATGTTTACGAGTTTAATAAATTTCGAAAATGTTAAATTCCGAGGATTTAAATTTAAAATATTTATAAATTTTATTCTTTTTTGAATAAATTATTCTTTTTTATTTGTTGTAGTACTTTTGAGAAAAATATAGCAAATATGTAAAGTTTATTTATATTTTAGTAAATCCATTCATAATAATTATTATTTATTAAACAAATTATCACAAAAATAATAACGCATATTTAGATTATTCTTGGTGATAATCTACAAAATATGATATAGAAGTAATGAATTATAATGTTTAAAAACTTTGCTCTCTGTAAGCAAAATGTCTGCGCGTAATCCGATGATTGCTTTTCCTTAAATTTATTTTACAGTTATATTGGTAAACTACTGCCAGTAAACAGTATATATGTATTACATAACAATATAATAGATATCAATGTACACTTATCAAACTGTTGTTAATAGCAAATATTTTTTATTAAGTACTCTGCAATATTAGTATACGATAATAATTTTATATTATGTAAAATTTTTAAAATTAAATGATTACATGTAAGATATACATGTGAATATATTAAATAAGCATAGATTTTTTTCCTTTTAACTTGCATAAAATTTCTCAAGCGGTTTATGTTATAATTTTCTATCCTCGTAACCTATACTTTTTAATCCCTCTTTGTAGTTTTACGCTGTTTAATTAACTGATACAGAATTATTAGTACTAAATATGTTGTGCAATATTTGAAGTTTCCAATACTTCAAAATGATATATTTAGTTATTTGCTTCAATGAAGATTCAGCCTTTTCAGTTTGTTACTTTGAACGAATAATTATGATGGATTAATAAGGAATTGTTTTGAAGCAGAATACAATGATGATTAAAGATATGAATTAATGTAACCGTAGAGTATTTTGAAATATTTTCTCAATCATATTTTCTCAACAAAAGATAAATCATTCACACTAAACATTATTTTTCACTTTCTCTTACCTAAAGTCGAGAAAGTATTGTTTTAGGGTCAAATTTTCGAACGTGAGTTTCTGTTATATTCACATGCTCTGAGGTCCCCTGAATACGAAAATCACGTTTTTAGCGAATGGTCCTTGTGTCTGTGTGTCTGTCTGTTATCAGCATATCACAAGAACAAATAGTAGAAGTGACTCCAATCTCGGTATTGTAAATGTGTATCATATAGGGATGCTACAGTAAGCTTTTCGTTGAGATGAAGCAAATGGTTCGTGTACAGGGACACTCAAAAATATTCAAATACATTACGTCTATGGGGGAAATTGCAGAAAGGTAGAGTTTAACATATATAGACTGCACTAAACCAAATAAAACGAATATATATTTTGTGTAATAGAGATAGTCAACGGAGAAAAAAAAATTGTGTATGTAGTAGTCTCGCCTCCCGCCAGCGGGGAAATTCCCCCTTCAAGGGGGGTAAATTTTCATGATGGGTATCTTTTAAAAGAGCTCGCCAATACCTTTAAAACGAATGGTTGAACCTTCGATCTGCGATAATTTAAAATAAAGTTATCGATTTTTTTCATTTTTAACAAAAAAAAAAAAGAAAAAAAAATTAAATGTAATATTGAAAATAAATTCAACTTATATTACTTCTCTAATATGGAAACCGTGTACATTACCATGGAATATATATATATTTTTTAAATAATAATTTTTAATAAATTATTTTTACTGAGTGAATTTGTATTGGTAAATATATAAGAAAGTCGCGTGGTGGCCACAATACACTAGTTATTTGTTATTAGTGGATATGCTTTACTAATAATATTTTACCATTTCCAGGAAAGCTGTTCGGGAATTAAAATAAATTCCTCATAGAGATATGGTAAATAATGTATGTTTTAAGTATGTTTTAATGTATGTAATATTCATTGCTTGTTTTTTGTACATTAATAAAACGGGGGTTAAAGGAGGCGGTAGCCCCCCCCCCCCTCACACAGAACTAATTATTATATAAAACTCTTCCTAAGCCTAATTTAAATTATTTAAAATAGGTTAACATAACAGTACTCGTTATCTTACCTCTTAATCTCCAACCTGTATTTATAGTATTAAATTTCAGGGTAAGAGAAAGTAGTGTGAGTGACACACCAGATTATTTTCATTAAACATGATTTAGAAACAAAATATTATTCATATCCGTAAAAAAAAAAAAAAAAAAAAGTCCTTTCAAGTTTATTTAAAGTTATGTTGATAAATTACATAACTTTCCTGTCTTTTTCCTTTTCGCACTTTCATATTATATGATAACATGATTTTTTTTTCCTGTTTCAGATGATTGTAATAGAAATCAGTTCTTTTTTTATATGCTACATTTTAAATTTAGGTACTTCATGATTTTTGAAGGATCTCCAGTATTATCGGAACTATTAGACCTCATCAACAAAGCTTCAAAATTCACAAAAATTTCAGATCTAAATTTTGACATACCTGGAGATTTTCTCACTATTCTCATAAAAATTACTTTATTGGCGGGAAATTGCCGTCGAGTTTCAAATATAACATTTGATTGACGTTTTAATAATGTTTATTTACATTTTAATCAAAAATATAATATCCTTTATTTGCAACCATTCGTTGCCATTTTAAAGGCAGCTTGTCGATCCCCCTAGCGTTAAAGTTTTCACCCTTGGACCCGAAATATTTAGCAACTGCTGCCGTGTTTCGAAAGAAGTAATTTTTTCCCCATCAGATAATTCTGAAGAAATCTCAATAGATAGTAATCTGATGAGGTCAATATGATGGAATGACGAAGATCTCATCTAAGCGCATTCAAGTTTTATTGCGCCACCAATCATTGCCGTTTCTAGATGATTGTATTGTATTGTTATAATAATTATTATAATAATATTATTATATTATAATCTAATAATGGCATAATATAATATAATATAATATAACATAACATAACATAATATAACATGTATATATATATATAAGATAAAATTTAAATATAGGATGGAGTAAAAATATATAGAAATATATAGAACTAGAACAGAGTTTTTATACACCAATGCGCAAATGCAGCAAAAGCAGACGTAAAACTATAATAAATAAGCAAAATAATTAAAGCCAGATGAAAAATTAATCCCAAAACACATGAGGGCCTTCATCAGGGCAGCTCCCCCATGTACGGAAAGGAAAGTGAGAAGTGTCTGACGAAACGCTGGTAATTTAACCAAGTGGCACGTTTCTAGCCCCTAACTTCTCACAGATGGAAGCAAGACAATACAGCAAACGGATTTTAATTAATACAAAGCATAAAAAGCATAAAAAACAATTAAATTCAGAAATCAAGTACAAAATATAATACTTGTACATTTTTTATTATACAAAATATAATGCAAAATATATGTATAATTCTTGTATTTTATATTGGTGTATTATATTTTGTACTTGATTTCTGAATTTAATTGCTTTTTTTATGGTTTTTATAGTTTTTATGCTTTGTATTAATTAAAATTCGTTTGTTGTATGGTCTTGCTTCCATCTGTGAGAAGTTGGGGGGCTTGAAATGTGTTATTTGGTTAAATTACCAGCGTTTCGTCAGAAACTTCTCATTTTCCTTTCCCTACATGGGGGAGCTCTCCTGATGAAGGCCTTCATGTGTTTTGGGATTAATTTTTCATCTGGCTTTAATTATTTTGCTTATCTATATATACATATATATATATAATACAATATTATAATAACATTGTCACTTATCAGAGGCCAATGCACCAATGCAGTATGTGGTTTTGCATAATCTTGATAGAACATAATTTTTTTCCTGCTTACTAATATGGACTGCTCTTCGTTGATAGCTGCATTCAATTTATGACGCTGGTTAAAATAAGTTTTTGCATTGAGTGTTTACCGTTGTTTAAGTAGCTCATAGTACACTGGAAATTTTTCATTCCATTAACAACAGAGACTCACGGTCCGTTGATGACGATCAGGTTTCTCAATAATTGTGGCTAATGTTGCAGGTTTGCAACTAATTTTTCTTCTCTTTACACGTTCGTTAAGGATCCACTTTTGATCTTCTGTAATGTTTTTGTCAAAAAATGGCTCACATTTTGTCTAGCAAGGAGGTATGACCAGATTCTCACAGATTCTGATAAATTTATTTAAATGAAGTTATGCGGAATACAAATTCTCTTTTTTAAGACAAATCCAGAATGTTAGATGTCTCCAAGAGAGTCAAATTGTGGGTGTCGATTTCCTTTGCAATTGCTCCGGCGACTTTATTAGCCAAAATATTGTTAGCCAAGTAGGAAAATCAGAAGTAGAAACTATCTCTGTGCGCTCTCGGGCACTATCATGTTGAAATATACAATCAGGATTGTGTGATATGATAGGAAACACAACGGGTCGTAAAATGTCGTCGACGAACCGCTATGCTGTAAAACCGCCACGGTCGACAACCAAAATGGTCCAGATATGAAATAAAATTACATTCCAGACCGTCACTCCTGGTTGTCGGGACGTATAGCTAGCGACAGTTAGGTTGACTTCCCCCTTTTTTCGGGGCGTCTCAAGACGCGTTTTCGCTGGTCATCGAGGCTCAAATCGGAGTGGTACTCATCGTTGAAGGGAATTCTACTCCATTCAGTAACATTCCAGTTCTAACAATCCTGATATCAATGCAAACGTACTTGTCGGTATACAAAGTTTAATAATTGTCCGCAAAATGGGCTTCGTTAGCTCAACCCTATTTCTCTGGGCTACCTTTTATTGATCTTTAAAGTCAGTGAAGTACCAGTTATACGTGGGATCGATGATAATGTTGAATTGGGGCTTTGAGTACCGCTCTGACGATTGATCGATTCTCACGTTCTGTCCTCTCTCTAGGTCGACAGCTTCCTCCCTGACGCTGTGTTCGGCCATGGTTCATCCATTCCTGTCAATTGTGTCTAATAGTAGCATCGTTCCTATCCAATTGTCAAACAATTCGTAGATTAGACCAACCGGCTTCTATGAGCCCAACTACACACCTTTCTAAAATGCTGACATCTGCGCGTATTGTTTTTGCACCTGTATGCGAGGCATAGTTACTGTGTATTTGAGTAGACGGAATAAAATGTTCGAAGAATTTATGACCTGGAACCAAAATTTCTCATTTCTTAATATTCTACCATTGCACAGTTAAGATGCGCTGCAACGTCACATGCTCATTCGATGTCAGCCAAACATTAAAATTTTGCATTTTCCATCGAAATCTGTATGCATGTCAATTTATGTCCAGTTTGCATTACTCCATCGTTGTGCGACTTTTTTTTTGTTGTTATATATATTGAAGTATATTTATTGAAGTATTTTCATGAAGTATATTTATGAAGTATATTTATTGAGTGTATATTTATTGAAGTATTCTATAATATACCTACACTATCTGGAAACGTTTACAAAAGTTACATTTATTTATTTTCAGCTCGATTTATTCAGTTCTCATTAAAAATATATATTTGTATTAATTAGATTAGTCTATTAAGATTGCATAATAGCAAATGTATATACCGGGTGATTCAAAATAGATGTTACAGCGATTATCTCGTAAACTAAGAAAGATAGAAGCATACTTCCAACTACAAAATTAATGCAAATTAAGAGAAGATTTCAGATATGGCATTTTTTTGTACAAGGGGCTGTATAGATATTAAATACGAAATTTAATTTTTATACGGCCCTCCTATCATGTGACTTATATTTAGAAAAATATTCTCCTCGCTCTAACAATCAAAAAAAAAAAAAAAAAAAAAAAAAAAATCATCTCTCTAAGTCAAAATCTCGCTGAGTTATTGCAATTTCAAAATTCTAGCATTTTTCGCCAAACCTTAAGGGGTTGTATCAAAAGTGAGAAATTGTAATTGCTATAGCTTTTGTAATAAAGCACACGTTGATCAGCGTTTGGGGGGAAAAAAAAAAGAAAAATCATTCAGGGAAAGACGGCTATTTTAACCTGTAATGTCTCTGTGATTACACAAGAGAATACTCATTGATAATTTAACAAATAAAATTTATGAATAATTTATGTACTAAAAGGGAATTTTCAAATTCCTTTTTCTTTCTTTTCTTTTATACATTCTCTTACTCATATACACGGTGTAGAGAAATTTATAGTAGTTAAATTTAAAATAGTAGTTAAATTTCCGAAAATTAGCTTTTGTTATATTTGCACGTTTTCAGATCCTCTGAATTCAAAATTCATGTTTTAAGCGGTTGGTCTCTCTCTCTCTCTGTGTGTGTGTGTGTGTTTCTGTGTTATTATAATATCTCAAGAACAAATAGTAGCAGAAAATCCAAATTCGATATTCTAAATCCGTATCATATTGCGGTGCTACAGTATTCGTTGCGATCAGACAATTGTTTGTTTACAGGGTCATCCAAGAGATTTCAAATACATTACGTCTGTGAGTGAAATTTCTCATATGTACAGTGCGACATGTATATACCGCACTAAACAAAATGAAAAGAACAAATTTTTTATACGCATAAAAGCATGTTTTATGTAGATTGTGGTATAGCAATCATTCATCATTCATTTACAGGGTTACCCAGAGTATTTTGATACATTGGAGCTATACTTGGGAATTGCTGGAAGTGTATTTCAATTTATGTTACTTGTTTTACATATAACACTAAATTTACGTACACAAAGTCATTTGTATATAGTTTATAGACGATATACAGGGCTACCCAAAATTAAGGTAAACATTTTTTAGTGCTAGAGGCCTATTTCAGTCGGTACAGTTGTCGAATTTTTATAGGTCACTCTTAATTAGTGCTAGAGGCCTATTTCAGTCGGTTTATTGAATGGGGATTTATTGAATGAAGTCCCCCCAAGGCACAACTTTGACATGAGTCCCCACCCAGGCCCAACTTTGTCATGAGTCCCCCCCAAGGTACCCCTATTTCTGTCGGTACAGCGTTGTCGAATTTTTATAATACACTCTTAATAGTGCTAAGGGCCTATTTCAGTCGGTTTATTGAATGGGGATTTATTGAATGAAGTCCCCCCAAGACACACCTTTGACATGAGTCCCCCCCCAAGGCACACCTCCCCCTCATTGGGAAAAAGAGAAAAAACGTTCTTTTGCGGCTATAAGATAGTTTGGACTTCCAACGTTATTTGTTACAATATCTGCAACTGAAACACATTGGTTTGATTTAATGAAAACTTTATCATGGAATTTAGATCGTCACGAATTAACTAAAGAAGAATTTGTCGATATTAACAAGTTTAGCAGTAGGCCTCTGGCACTAAATTAAAATCTGTCAATGTCAGATTTTCATGTTTTAAATAATGATATAATGTCGTGTCTGTATAATTTTTTTGTATTATTATTATTATTATTATTAAATGTAATTGACGTAAGGGCTTTGCTGCATTTTTTTTTTTTCGAAGAACACTGCTGACACAAAACGGAAAATTAATTTCTCATACCCATACTGTAAACAAAGCAGTTTTTGAAGAGCGATTTTTTTTCTCTATATTACCACATTTTGAGGCCTCCTGAATACGAAAGGTAAATTTTTATTGGTTGATCTGTATATATATGAATTATCAGCATAATTTAAGAACAAATAATCTGGTGTGCCACTCACACGACTTTCTATTACCCTGAAATTTAATACCATAAATACAGGTTGGAAATTAAGAGGTAACATAAAGAGTACTGTTTTGTAAACCTACGTTAAAATAATTCAAATTAGGCTTCGGAAGAGTTTTAATGATAATTAGTTCTGTGTGAGGGGGATCTCCGGAAATTATTCGTTTCCTGAAATTATTCGACGCAGGCAATAATCAAACATTAAAAAATATGGCTTTGGTTATAAGGAAGCCTTAAAACGTGTAAATACACAAAACACAAGCGATGCATATTTAGCTTAAAAACATACATTATTTATCATATGTCCATGAGGAATTCATTTGCATTAATGAGCACTTTTCCTGGACATGGTAAAATATTATAGTAAAGCACTTTCACTAAGAATAAAAAAGAATATTATAGCTTAAATATTTGCAACCCTGTATATCATTTGAAGAATATGTACAAACCCCAAAGTGCACCTAAATATAAACCTATAGTAATAATATACGGCACAACCTAAAATGCACTTCCATCAATTTTCAGCTGATGTCGCATTGTATTCTAGTTATTTTGTGTAGCCCTGTAAATGAACAGCGAATGATTTCTCTGCCATATTCTACATGAGGCATGTTTTTATGCATATAAAAAATATATATTAATTTCATTTGGTTTAGTGCAGTCTATAGGTGTTAAACTCTACTTACCTGCAATTTAGACGTAATGTATTAGAATACTCTTGAGTGTCCCTGTACACGAACCATTTGTTTCATCTCAATGAAAAGCTTAGTGTAGCATCCCTATATGATACATATTTAGAATACAAAGTTTGAATATCTGCTGTTATTTGTTCTTAAGATATGCTGATAACAGACAGACACACACACAGACCAACCGCTAAAAACACGATTTTCGTATTCAGGGGATCTCAAAACGTGTAAATATAACAAAAACTCACTTTCGAAAATTTGGCCCAAAAACAATACTTTCTCTACCTTATGGGTATGAGAAAGTAATAACTACAGGTAATGCGAATTTGGTACTTCGGATTCCATATCTAGTTGCCACTTGAAAAGTTGATCTAGATTTGTAAGTTTCAAGGAAATTGATAACAGATTTGATTTTTGTTTTGATAAGTATAGGCACTATAATTAAACGGGGGTTGAGAATGGCGGTAACCCCCCTGACATAGAATTATACATCTATACGATATCACATTCTATACAAAACATTTAGAATATTAACAATAAATATGAATTTCCTTATGATTTTTATAGTATAAAGTTATTTAAATGTAATTTATAAGAATGGCTGTCCCAAAACGCAATACATTGGCATTTTATGTGCGTTCCTGTACATAAACAAATTGTAAAGAATTAATTAATGCCATTTTAAATAGGGAATATCATAAAGTAAACCTGAATAACATATATCATTTTTGAAAATTTCTGAAAATATTTACAGACGCTGGGGGCGGGCAGACGGACAGATGGACAGTCAGACAAAAAAATATGCAAATTGAAATCCTATTCACTGTTAAAAATCGTTAAAAATTGTTTAATGTAAATGAAAATGCAATTCCAGCAAATGTCCAATAATAACCCTTAACCAGGGCCCGACTTAGACTACCTGATGGAGTCCCGGGGCAAGCCTATTCTGGGGGGCCCCCTTGCAGTGACATAAGAGGTCTTTAGGTTGCAGAATTTCTGCATTCGCCTGTAGGGGGGCCCCTTCCAGAAGGGGGGCCCAGGGCATTTGCCCCGTATGCCCTGCCGTAAGTCAGGGTCTGCCCTTAACGTAACTGAATATTTTTGTGTGCCCTGTAAATCTAATGCTAATCATACTGTACACTATAGAAAGCATTCTTTTGTTCATATGAATAACATATTTCAATTTCATTAAGATTTATGCTAAGTAATTAAAATTTGGTTTATAGAAATATCTTCACATAGAACGCAATGCTTTGGAATACTTTCGGTTGTCCCTGTATACAAACCAGTCATGGTGTTTACTCCATTTTCTATAGAAAATATCCGATAGAAAACTTTAATAACGTATTTCAATTTTATTAATATATGCATAAATTAAGGTATTAAAATATGGTTTATAAAAATACCTCTCATAGAACACAGTGCTTTGGAATACTTTCGGGTGTCCCTGTGCACAAGCTAGCAGAGGTATTCACGCCATTTTCAATAAGGAACATCCCATACTGAACTCAAATAACATATATCAGTTTCAGGAAATTCTATGAATATTCACGTGATTAGAGCGCGGACATACAGAAAGACGAATGGACAGACAGACAAATCGAAGTCATTAACACTTTTCAACCTGGCTGGAATTGTTAAAGAGCCGAAGTCATTAAATTTTTCAAGCATGATGGAAAGTGGTAAAAATAAAGCGCGAAAATTCCACACGGTTTTTCTAGACTTTTATTTTTTTTCCTCTCTTAACGTGTTTTAATTTGCAGGTGACCCCTAAGAAATTTAGCTATTAAATTTTTTAACAATACGAAATAATGTAAATTTGCATTAAGTTCTTAAAACTGTTGATTTCATGTGCTTGAATGATTTTAGTTGCTATTTTAAAACAAAGGACCTTTTTTTAATTTTTCTCATCTTATAGATAACCCCCTAAAGTGAACCCGTTGGCGTCGAAAAATAGATGCCAAAAGTGAAAAAAAAGTGGTGTAAGTCATCATTTTGAAATTGCAATAACTCAGCGAGATTTTGACTTAGAGAGATGATTTTTTTTTTATTTTGCTTGTTAGAGCGAGAAGAATAATTTTCTAAATATGAGTCACATGATAAGAGGTGCCGTATAAAAATTAAATTTCGTATTTAATATGTATACAGCCACTTGTACAAAAAATATGCCATATTTGAAATCTGCTCTTAATTTGCTCTAATTTTGCAATTGGAAGTATGTTTCTATCTTTCTTAGTTTACGAGATAATCGCTGTAACATCTATTTTGGATCACCCGGTATATATATATATATATATATATATTTGGTAATTAACAAATTAAAAATGTTACTTAAGATTAATACTCTCCTGCGATAACATATATGCAACCAGAAATGTTTGAACTATGTACACAGATATAATCATGAGTATGACGTTTAAGTACAGTAGTGGATGGGAAACAAATTCGAATATAGTATCATTTAATTAACGTATAAAAATATTAAGGATGTGTTTTTCAATAGATGATAAAGAGCTCAATTATATCTATTTGTAACAATACCTGGAAATAACGTTGGAGAACGCAATCGTTTAAGTAAAAACAAAAATGCTAAACACGTTTAGAGAAGACACAGAATGGCAAAAATCACCTATTAAATAAGTCTCAAGACCCTCAAACGATACTTAAGAATAGTAACACCCAAAAGTCACAGTTACAACAACGGATTGGTGTATAGCAAAACTGTATCCTATACGGGAATGAAATTTTTGGATGCAAAAGTGTCGTGAAAGAAAATAGTAGCTATCATAGTACCTCATAGAATTTGAATTTACAGACAATAAACCTTTCATAAAATTTACATCCCCTGATTATGTAGTAAAAATTACATTAAAAATACGAATGATTAAAAAGTAAAAGTAAAATAAACTGTCAAATATAAATTAACTTTTACATAATAATAATAGTAATAATAAACAGTTTTTTTGACATAAAATTCAAACTCTTTAAATTTCGAAATTTATTGCGTTAAGGTACAAGAACCCGCATTTTAAACGTATTAAAAATATATTTTATCATAAATGCAAAACAATTTAAAATTAAAACAGCAAATTCTATTTTATAACATTTACATACGCATTTGTTCAAATATAACTAATAATTTAAAAAAAAAAAGTTAATACAAAATTAATTAAATTCGTATTATGTATGAATAATAGAAAGTTACTTTCTAAATGAAAATTAAATAATAAAAAAATATTTTCATTCAATAAATAATTACTTTGAATTAAATACTTTTCAGGAATTTATTTTTATTTCTATTTCAATGGAACATAATCCTTCGAAAACAATGACTTTACATTGTTTGCTTTATTATATTTTTTTATGTGTATTAGATGCGAGAAGCTTTTATCAAGCATTATAATTCATGAAAACCAAATGACTTTTTAAATATCATTATTTAAAATCGTTATTCATGTTTCATCGTATGAAATATTTTAAAATAAAGCCTATCCATGAAGTTTTTATATGTGTTTTGCACATGTCTCATAGAAAAATTTGCAAAAATATAATTATTATTCAACATAAAATTACAAAAAAAAAAAAAAAAAGAAAGAAAATGTGAGCGATGTGTTACCTAATTTGAGATCTACAAAACTCAATAGCAATTAAAACTTTGAGCATTTAGAACTATTATAGTTTTAAGTAGAAGAATATATGTTATAGGATAACACAATTCAAACACCAACATATCCTTTTGTTGATGGACTAAAGAGTTGCAACAATTCGAGCAAGCGTCTTCTAAAAATATTATGCCAGTAATTTTCACTATATTCTGCACTTCTCTCATATGAGTATTTTATTTTATTCATGTACTAGTCCTCAGACGAAATTGTGTCGCTACTGATTCTAAAAAAGTTAGACATTCTCTGCTTCTAGAAACGGAACCTTTCCATATATTTTTAAAACGATATTTCATATTTTTTGAGCTCTGGTCAACAATTTCTCTCGGCTTGTACAAGTAGCTGTCTAATGGAACATTAATATACAAACATGTTGTTTCCAGATTACTGTATTTTCCTAGTCAACTTTGTCCCCTTATTACTTCCGGTGTGAATTTTTTTTTTTTTTTTTTTTTTTTTTTTTTTTAACACACTTGACATTGTGAGTTTTTTTGCTTTTCTTCCCATGCTATTCCTATGGGGTTTTTAGCTTCTTTTTCCCCTCTTTTTCTACATTCTAAAGTGGCGGTGGTAAAGTCCACCGCCACTTTAGAATGTAGGAAAAGAGGGGAAAAAAGGCTGAAAACCCCATAGGAATAGCATGGGAAGAAAATCAGAAAAACTCACAATGTCAAGTGTGTTAAAAAAAAAAAAAAAAAAAAAAAAAAAAAAAATTCACACCGGAAGTAATAAGGGGACAAAATTGACTAGAAAAATACATTAAACAGCGGGAACCGGGCGGGCTGGGGCATGGGTCCTATCGTCCAGGATTAATACGACTCGCCACCGCCACTTTAGAATGTAGAAAAAGAGGGGAAAAAAGGCTAAAAACCCCATAGGAATAGCATGGAAAGAAAAGCGAAAAAACTCACAATGTCAAGTGTGTTAAAAAAAAAAAAAAAAAAAAAAAAAAAAAAAAAAAAAAAATTCACACCGGAAGTAATAAGGGGACAAAGTTGACTAGAAAAACACATTGATTGAAAAACACTTTCATTACTTCATCAACGCTTATAGATGGCCGAATTCTTCTTTTTCTTCCTAGTTTAAGAGGTTCTACAAAACATCTTAGTACGTTTTATGTGGAGCTATGCTTTCTCAGCAAGTAAACCGGTATCTAAATGGTTTCTCACGATCCCTAACCTTTTCCCCCTAAATCTTCAACACGATATTTAGTTTATGATAAAAATAGCATTTATTTGACATATCATTTTGCGTAATTTGTATAGCAGCATTACGAATAGCTTAAAAAATATGCTTACTTTTAATAGACTGTTCTGCTTGCAATTATTGTTAAAGTAAAAATTAGAAACTTCTGATTGATTTCGTTTAAAAGAGGTTTAGAAGCGCCTCTTTCTCGATGAATATAAGTTAAAATCAGATTTCTTCATTATAATTTTATTGAAACAACTGTGATAGAAATTTTAAATTATCCTTTGAGCAACTGTACTTTAAGGAGAATTTTTTCGCTTGATTCTAGATTCTCGGAGTCTGGAAACTTCTCTCTTTTCTACATCCGCAATCCTAAAATATCACAAACTATTTTTCTAAGTGAATTACTGTTCTATCAAAGCAGGTGATAAAATTGTATTATTACCTTACATGTATGTACTTTTGTTTACTTGAAAATTGTACTTACTTTTTAAAATATGATTTACTTTCTAGCTGACATATAGTTTTAAATTGTACTTACTTTGTTTTATAAAACAAATATTATGTTCGTATTAATTATATGTTTTATAAAACAAATATCTAAAAACACTGCTCGGCATGAAAATTACCCCCAACACCAATTTTGCAAATTCTTATGTAAAATAATGTCCTGAATCCGAATATGATGGACATTTTGCCCTATCACTCACCCTTTTTTGGGGAGGCCTCTATTTTTACAATTTTTCGTTAACTTTCTGGCTATAAATGTGATTTATAGTAAAGGAAAAGAAATATTTTAATTGTTAAATATTTTCTGAGGGCCTAAAGAGGTGAAAAATGCTATAACATGAACATTTGCAGCAAGGGGAAGATTTAGGGTGGGGGGGAGTTGCCACTATAATTATAAGTTGCATTTATTAATTTATTATATTTTATTAATCATTTATTATTATCACTTACTATACATTATATATATATATATATATATATATATATATATATATATATTAATGGTTAAAATAATTATTTTCCGTACTACAAATCAAATTCCTAGATAAAGTTACCAAAGTGTGATAAAAATTGGGGAAGGAGGTGACGTCCCGAGAAAACGGTGGGTGATGGGGCAAAATGGGGGTCGGATTCGGATTAGGGAGGTCATTTTACATATCAATCAGCAGGAATGGTATCAGTTCTCGATTTGTTTTTCAGCGTAGTGTAATTAATTATAGGCAAATAAGTGAGGGTTATTTTTCCTAGAACAAAGAACTACTAATAGCTGAAATTTGTAGTAGACACGTGGAAATAAGTGATTAGCTTTCGCGTACTTCATTTCAGCTTCTATCACTTACCGTCCATTAGTTTAAATTGGACGAGTATCAAACTGTTTTCAGATTGTTAAGAACAGTTCTAATGAGTACGTGTCTACTTTTACATGAACGAGCGTCTCCGAACGTCAGTTCGTAAAATCATAAGCTGAAGTATATTATACATTTCATTACTTCTTTTAATTAAAATTATGATGTAATTTTGAAGCTGTATTTCATAAGGTATAGATGTTGAAATGGTAAATTGTAGAAATTATACGTAATAAATGTACATAAATTATAACAAATTTAATGCTGTTCAAGAAATGTGCTTATGGTTTTTATTTCTTTTTAGAACTGTAAGTAAAAACATTATTGAGCGAAAACTACATTTTTATTCTCACTTTTTCAAAAATTTAAAATATTTCCGTATATTTCAAATGCTGTATCTAAAATCTGAAATACATTGAAAAAATATTTTTTTCCACCACATTACTTAACATTTAGATTTCTATAAATAATGTATAAGAGACATTTTTGTGGTATTTAAAGGTAAGTAAGTTATCCAGCAAAAGCAGAAGAAGTACATAATATTCAAGACTTTTAGAACCTCTTAGCTATAGCCAAAGCATTTGGAGGTCGAAGATCTGGGTATTTATCTAGTGCCTACATACATAGAACGTTCCACAAGGGGAAGTTTTTATGAACTTTTGTGAGCAACATCGCCTTTTTAGTACCAGCCGATTACACTATGGGTGCAAAGTTTCTTTTCATACTAAAGCGTTAATTCTCTACAACTTTATATTTAATCTTTTTTCCCCTGTTTCGTACCGTTTAGTAGACAGAACGCTAAATTCCGCCATTTTTTCACCATGTGGTGATGTAAGCAGTCGCATAAAGGCACTCAAATAGTTAGATTACTTTAACACGGGTGGTCCGATACCGAGTGTACTATCTAACTAAACCTTTTTTTTTTTTTTTTTTTTTACTTTAACACCTGTTTTGTGATAAGCATATATAATTTATTTATTATCTACAATTATACGTTAGTAATTCAAATACCTGTTGGTTCGTACCTATTTTGCATTAGAAGCAAAACATATAGATCATTCAGACACTTCACAATTCCATTCTTTAACTATTCCTGAAATTATTCGTAACTATAAATCTTCCAAGTTCAATAAATATAAAATCCTAACAATTAAATTGTATTTACTAAAATTATAATGCAACGAGTCACTCCATTTCTAAATATCCATTTCATAAATGTATCAAAAATTACTTTATTTACATAAACTTCGAAATGACGTAAAACTTTAAATGGTAATCCTCTGGCGAAAATAGATCAGGCAACATTGTTATTATTCCATAAAGTTCGTGTCACGAAAGCTTTCTAAAATAAAATAACTTGTTAAATTAGAACTAAAAGTGTTCTGGTGTTTCATATTTCATATTTTACAAATAATCGATAAACAGCTTGTAATTACTGTGCCCACTACATAAATAATTGATGCATCTTCGTGAATTAGGCTAAAGTGTAATTAGATTCTACTTATTACCTAGTTGTAACAACATTTTCGTGCTAAGTATCGATACATTAGGGAGATTCGTCAGGCTAAAAATAGTATAACTGGACTAATGAGAGAGCAGTTTTACATAACTTTTAATAATTCCGAAGGATAACAAAAAATGATTTTTGCAGTAGAACTAATCTTTGTCTATGTAAAATTGTATATTAATATACAAGAGAAAACGTATATGTTAATTTAGAATAAAATATTAAGAAAAATTCAATGATAGTTTATTTCAGAAACAAAAAACAAAAATCTCTGTGTATTATTTTTGTTCTCCGTATTTGATTTGGTGGCTCTTTTCAGAAATAAAAAAAGGAAAATATAGATGTAATATTTCTTAACATATATTTCATTCAATGTGATATAATAAACGAAAAATTTTCACACTAAGAAAAATCTGTTTGTAAATTATTCAACACTGTAATAAATATAAACACACTAGTATTTGATTTTTTTTCATTAGTTTATTTCACATTTGCAATATGTGTCTTCAAAAATCATTTTTTTTTTTAATAATAATAATGCAGTGATTCTAAATATATAATCATACGTTTTCATATGTTGAAGTAATTTTCGATTTGATTAGATAATTAGAAAGTTACTGTCAGATGAAATATGTTGACATAGGATTTACTTTGCACGAGAGCTACACAATGAGAAATTGGTGATGGTGTGGAATTCACCCTTTATGATTGTTTGAATAAATTCAATCACAGTTTTAATTTTCTGCGGTGGAGTTGACTAACCTGACACAATCCCTCCACCCCCAACTGAATTAATGGAATTATTTCGTATATTATGATAAATTTTAAGAAGAATTAAACGTTATAATCCGGTTGGTAAAATTAATAAATTTTCTTTCTATTTTATAATGGATGACATCATTTTAATGTTAACCCCTTAACTGCCCCTTGCGTATATGTAAGTTTTTCCAAAGTACAATCTACTATTGTATTTTACTAGTACCCGTGAAACAACTGACACGGCTAGACAGTGCAAAAAAAAAAAAAAAATAATAATAATAACATTGAATGTAGACCTGAGAGTGTTTTCGAAAGATGTACTCATTTCAGAATTGAAAGAGAACGGAAGCGAATCTCGTGAATTTTCCTCGGCAGGTAAGAGGCTAATGTATAACCGTTAATCTTTTTTCACACTCTTCGTAGAAATACACACATTTTTAAAGTAGAGAATTTAATTTGATTGAATAAAAGTTATTTCCCTTATTTTCCTAAGTACATTTCATAGCTAATTTAAGGAAATATTTTTTATCTTAAATCCAATTTACGTGAATATGCTCCCAGTATTTTAAATATATTAATTAAATTGTGTGAAACTATATCATTGAGAATAATATACAAAATTAAAATTTGAATTTGGCAATTCATAATCTGTTCAATCCATACACAAAAAGGTTTTCAAAAAGTCTTTATTATTTATTTCTAAGCTTAAAAATAAAATATAGTTCTT
The DNA here is from genome assembly GCA_963930645.1 of Salticus scenicus. Lineage (NCBI taxonomy): Eukaryota > Metazoa > Arthropoda > Arachnida > Araneae > Salticidae > Salticus > Salticus scenicus. The sequence continues at coordinate 129,702,341 of OZ005649.1, read as the reverse complement.
ATTATTTATTTATACAGTATGTATAAACAATGTGGCTTTTCTAGTATAGATATGATTACTGTATTAATTTTAATTTTAGTAATTGCATTCATAATATCTAAGCACCAAAGTATGTTGATATATGTTATTATTATTTATTTTTATGTAATGCATTTTGAATAATAATAATAATAATAATAATAATAATAATAATAATAATAATAATAATAATAATAAAAACGAAATATTCATTATAAATACGAAAACATTAAAAAATTTTATTTTATCTAACTAAATATATTTCTGTATTATTCTTTAGATGTAAAAATAATTTATTTTAAATTCCAAAATTAAGATCTATTAAATATATTTTTTAAGTTACTCTGTAACATACCTATATTACAAATAAAACCCAGTTATGTAATTAAAATCAAAATTTTCTTTTTTATTTGCATATTATTTATTATATTTTAATTAAATACTTTAAAAAATGTGTATTTTTAAGACACATGAAATTACGTATTAAATTAATCTAAAATAAAATAGGTTAAAAACATACTAAAAATACCGGTTTTCAAAGAATAAATGGGTACTTTCAAATTGTTTAAAAGCAGTTACTTAAAGCAGAGATAAAACAGACACTACCTCTGGCTGAAAGACAAGCCAATCTTATTTGGGCTGTGTTTACAGTATTTCCTAGACCTAAACTAATGACCATTGCGTTAAAAAGCTCTTACTGCTGCAGGATTTATATTTAAAAAAATCTGCCGACAAAATGATTTGATAATGGGAAATTTCTGGTTTATTTTAACATTTTACGTTTTTATTATCTTAGTACAAGCAAGACATGTGAATAGAATAAGAAAGAAAAAAAAAAAAAAGAAAGTAAAGGAAAAAAAAAGATTCTTTTTCTTTTCTTTTATTTCTTATTCAATTGACACACACACACACGTCTTTTCTTAAATTATATATATATATAATTTAAGAAAAACTGTATATTTTAATGAAATCCATATATTAATAATGGGAGTCTATATAAATTTAAATGATATACATAATTCATAGGATATTACGATAAAAGCAAATTATACATTCACTGTATAATTTACTTATATAATATAATTTTTGTATAATTTCTGTACAACATTTTCTCATTTCATATTGAATACGTCTCTTAGTTTACTAGCAATAAATTTCGTAATAACATTTTTTATTATTGAGAATAACATTTTATATTAACATTACATTGTGGTTTATTAAAGTAAATAAATAAATATATAAACTGCTATTAAAATTCAGAAAATGTAAAACATAAAAAATACACACACACACACATATATATATATATATATATATATATATATATATATATATATATATATATATATATATATATATATATATATATATATATATATGAGGGGTGATCAAAAAAAAGGTTACAAGTCGAATAAAGAAATATTTATTAACAATAGACAGAAAATACAAAAGAGAATTAAGAGGCATACGTGCCTATCACTTTTCGGCATAATCACCAAGTCTATTTCGGCATTTATCAGAAAGCAGATCCCACTTGTTTAACCCGTCTTGGTAGAAATCAGTTCCCTGTCCATTGAGCCAGGTCTCGGCGGGTGTTTTCACAGCACTGTCTGAAAAGAACTGTGTGCCGGATAAGTGCTCCTTCAACCTCGGAAACAGGAAATAATCACTGGGTGCCAAATATGGGCTGTATGGGGGTGACCAGATTTCCCACCTGAACTGTCGCAACAATTCCTGCGTTGCTTGAGCAGTATGGGGCCTGGCATTGTCATGCAGGAGGATGACACCTTCACTTAACATGCCCGGCCATTTGCGTCAGATGCTTCGCGGACACATTCTTTGCCCATAAAAATCGAATCACGGCTCGCATTTCGACACGAGACCAATTTTCTAAGCGTCTTGCCATTTCAATCGTCCTAAACCGTCTAGGAACTTTCACTACCTACCCGCACACCAGCTGTAATTCAAGTAGCACCATCTGTCTTCACTCTGGGGAAACAAAAGTTCTCCACAATATGTAGTTTTCAAATGCTGCAGCTTGTAACCCTTTTTTCTGGTCACCCCTCGTATATTAAAAAAAATGTAACTACTAAAACAGTGATATTTAGTTTTTAAGAAAACTAATCTTCATATGCACATAATAAATAGTTTTTACATTTTTATCGCATTTACAGCGCATTTTTTATTGTGTATATTTTAGCTGCAAAACATATTCAAAACACATGTGAAATTGAATTTTCATTATTTGTCATTGTGAGAATTTCTCAAAGCTTTTTCGAGCTCATTAGATCTTTTTAATGAACTAAAATTTAACACTTAGTATTAAAAGCATAACTCAATAAATTTCAATTATAAAAGCTTTTCCTAAACATTCATTAGCCGATTGGAAAATTGGAAATCGATAGTTTAATTTAAAGAGATAATTTCCGTAAGCAACTAACTAAAAAATTCTTTTCATGGAACAGCAATTTCATAAAAGCAATTACCATATTAATTTTCTTTTCTTTGCAACGAATCATTCTAAAGATATAAATATAATAAAGAAAAGCTAATTCATTTTCGTATTCGGATAGAAAGTCTATCAATATAAAAAATAAAATAATAGAAAGTTTTCATTTATACATTGTAAGTTTACTAACGTAAAATTTATTAAGTTCATGGGGATAAAATCTGAGATATATCAAACGTGTTTGAAGATAAAATTTTCTGGAATACACAATAAACTGTCTTTTTAAACACGTATTCAGAAAATGCGTGTATACATTTAAACCGATCTTGAATTTATTCGAAAAATACTGAGTTATATACAAATTAGTTTTAATTTATATAAATTTATAGTACAATATTTATCTGTCGATAAGTCTCTTCATCTCAGGTAGCTTAATGTATAAATAACTAAGTAGTTTAAACATTGTATCAATCAGAATTTTTCCAAAGAAACGACAAATTTTACTTATGCTCATTCATTTTTAGTTAGACTGAAGGATACCAAAAGGATAACATGCAAAATATTTAATATTATTTCTTTATTCATTTTAATTATAATAATTGCTTTATCATAAATAAAAGTTTATTTTAACTAAAATTACCCTCCTTATTTCACTTTCCATTTCCCAATTTCATTTGTTTTTCAACATCTATACCTTTTAAATTCATATACAACTTTCAAGTTACGCCAAATTAAATAATGAACTAGCAGACTACTGTTTAGATAACAATTAGCGAATGAGTGGGTCATATAATCATGCACTGATGACTGTACGCTAAATGCTATTGAAACAACAGTCTGCTAATTTGTTATTTTAAGCGTTTATGCCGTTGTTTAATATTCTTGTGTTCAAGGTAAAAAAAAAAATAAATAAATAAAAAATATCTATTTATTACAGAAATTTATTTTAATATAATTTTATATAAATTAGTATATTACATTGTCTTTCTACTAATATCTACTATATCACATTTTTCGATAATAATTAATAAAAAAATAATATTAATACATTGATCTTAATATATGGAAGATATTCCAGTACGTCATTTTTAAATAGTATTAATTTCTCTTGTATGATTATATATTAGTTTATCTATGATGCTAATTTACTCCAATTGTAACAAATTTTTGTTCATTTATAAATATAAACTAATCAAATAAATAAACAAAGGAAAAACCCTCAACAAATATATTGCCAAAGGTAATAATGAAATGTCAAAGAGCTGTTTCGGTAGCATTAAACGCTGTCATTTTGGTTTCGAATTAATTTAGTTTTCCGAAAGTTATCATTATTAAAAACTTTCAAGAGGAAGCCATTTTGCAACAAATAATTAATTAAGTTGATTAATGAATTTGATGCAGAAATTGATATGGGCTATATATGTATCAAAATTTAAACAAATCCAATTTTAAATATGATTTTTACTACATGAGTTTGAATGTTTCAATTAGCGGGCACCTGTAATCAAAATGCTGTATAAAATTCTACACCGAATTCATTCAAAATTCAAGATAAATCAACTGTTCAAATTTGATTAGAAGTGATTCGGCATTTCGAAAATTATCTAAATGCTATCTAAAATTATCTAAAACTAATCTCTGTTATCTAAAGTTATCTAAATGCGTATCAAGTTAATTAACAAACTTGGTGGTGACCCCATATGGACTATGTAATCATGCAGCATTAATCATATCCGGAATTACATACTTATTAATACCTTAAATTAAATACCGATGTAAATTTGAAATTTTCATGTGGCCGCCACTTGAAAACGAAATGGTGGATAAAGTTGTGCAGTAAACACATTAAAAATGTTTGTAAAATAAATCTAATGTACAAACTTGATTCGATAATTTGGAAGTTATCGTAATGGCAAGTTTTCAAGTGACCGTCATTTTGAAACATGTTGGCGTATCAAATCCTTAATAAACTTGCTGGTGACCATTTTATGGGCTATCTATACATAAAAACTTAAAATGAGACCTGGTTTCAGATATATTTTTTACGATGTGTATATGAAAATTTTAAATTTTTAGCACTTTTAAACAGGAAAGGTGAAGAAATTGCGAATTTCTTCTCATTTATATGCATATATATATATATATACGTATTTATAGATAGATATATATTGATAAACTACATAAATGCAATAGATCAATTTCCATAGAAGTCTAGATAATAATAGCAATAATAATAATGATAAAAATATAATAAATACTTTGAAAGTTAAATACAATTTAGAAAGTATTCAAAACTGGAAATACAAAAATAACTAAATGGGAGAGGCATTTGATCACATGTTATATAATCTACATTATTAAATTTCTGTTATTCAAATAAATTACTTATTAATTAAACAACAATTTATGTGTAGCGAATAATTTGGGGCAAAATTAATTCAAGGAAAGTTAATTTTGCATGTATTTTTTACATTTAATTTTAAACAGTTTTTAGGTTTGGCCACACCTAAAAAGTGTTACGAAAATGTAACCCTTTAAAGTTTGCACAGTGTCTATTTAATACATATATATATATATATATTCAGTTATTTATTCTACCAATTTTAAACAGGCAAAACAATCATCGAATTACATTAAAATAAAATTGCAACTAATACTATAAAAGAGTAGTACAGTTACAGACAAAAGAGAAAATAGTATGGTTTATTATGCATAAATGGTAAAAGGAAATATTGTTATGTGAAAAAAATCACGTTTACAATTTTTCTATGCTATCTGTACGTGTGTTTGCTGGGTTTATTTTAATGTGTAGAGATTTTCTAATCATCCAAACTTAAAATTATATACTGCTGATGCAGTTATGAAGAGTAATGTTCTAAAGCTCTTTCTGTTATGATATTTTTTTCTTTTTTGTAATTCCACATTTTATCCTGCACATAAATCATATACCTGAAGTAATATGCGGACTTTAACAATGCTGACTTTTGAATTTACTGACTTTTGAACCTGATGTACTTTAAAAATTTAAAAATTCTCATTTGAATAATTTGCTTTTCTGTATATGGAGAGAGACTGAAAAATTAGGTTGAGTATTTGATAGGATAGGCAATTTAATGGCTTTTGATATACCGATATATAGATGTACGAGAAGATATCATGTAAGTCATAAAAGATTGGGGAAAAAATCCTGTATACCACAGGTTTGTAACTTATGTCTTTCTCTCACATTAAGCCTAACTACTTTCAATACAAATGTAAATTTAAAATATAAATATAATAAAAAAAAATGAACAGTTAGAATAAAATATTTATAGAACATCATAAAGTAGCCTTAAGCAGTGCTAAGTATGTTATTTCGCATTAGACTTTCATTTAAAGTTTGTTGCCTCTAAACAAGCTTCTAAAACAATTAACATTTACAAACTATTTGCTCTCTCATTTTCTGAACTTTAGTTTAAACAAATGCTTATAAATTTCTGCATACACTTAATTTAAATTACAGTGATTATGAGAAAAGTTTTCCTTAGTGAGTTTTATTTACACATACTCTGTTTAAAATTATGTCTTCAAAATTCAAAATATACTTAAAATTCCGATATATACCTTGAAATTATTTAATACCCAATTCATTATTTCGTTTAATGAGAAAAGTATTTAATATATACTTTTACAACATGGGTGATTTTAGCAATAAATGCTTTTTTTTTTTTTCATAAATTCTTCGAAATGTAAATCCTCTTTGTTTAATATTCTATCTTTTTCTATTATTTTTTATAAGTGAAAACGAGAAAAAAACAACAACGAATGTCAATTTTATAAATTATATAAATTGAAGTTTTATAAATTTTTACGTCTTGTCATGTTTTTAAATAATTTTACATAGTATAGACAATTACATGTTTTATTTTATTTTATATATTTAAGCTGTTTGTTAAATACGCAGAATAGAAGATATATATATATATATGTATATATATATATATATATATATATATATTTTTTTTTTTTTTAAGGAATTTTTATTGGAAGCATTTATTGGAAAAATTTCACAAAAATAATTAGATTACATTCCATTTTCATGGGTATTACTTTAAAACAACTTTGTGGAATCGTATTCTGAAATAAAGATTAATATTCTAATGCAGAATATTTTTTAGAAAAATATTTAAAATTGTAATAAGTATTTCGGCTTAAAATGGTTTGTTAGAATTTCATTTTATTCTGTTATAAATAAATTGAAATAATAATAATAATAACAAAAATCATAGGAATTCTTTTAAATACTTCCCATAAAAAATTTTTGTTGGAATTTTACTAAAGACATTTTTGAATAAGATCGAATGATACCATTTAAAAAATAAATTTTCTTCAGATGTATATAGCTAAATTAATAAAAACATAATTATACATAATTCATTAGAATGTTAATTTCTGTCTAATTATTCAAGTATCTATATCGATCTCTATCTCTCTCTCTCTCTCTCTCTCTCTATATATATATATATATATATATATATATATATATATATATATGTAAAGAGAGAGAGAGAGAAGAGAACCGTATATTATGGACCCCCTAAGCAAGAATGCTCATAAAACTTAAATTATTAAAATAAAAATATTTAATTTGGTGGCTGTTCGTTACAATTGCATAGTTACATAGTTTAAACTCGGTAAACTACTCTGGGAATTATCAATAATTGCAGAAAATAATTATTTTACTTACGTATCGGTGGTCCATATTACACGAACGTATGTGTAATATGGACCAAGTGGTCCATAGTGTTCCTTCCCGTTCCCAAACAGTTGTCATACTTGGAATTGTGAAACGAACTGTCCATCATGTTCCCTCACACACTTGTACATCTCTTGGGAATAGTATAAATGGACGGAAAAAAATAGTTAATGGACGAAAAAATAGGAGATGTAAAGGTTATATCCAATGGGTAGTGTGCGAAATAAGTAATTATTTGATAACCTCTGCTTCCCTGGCCTATTCTATAGCCTGAAGATTTCGAGTATGCGACATATGTACGCCGAGCATTAACAAAATCTCTCTGTTTTTATTATGGACCACTGGTCGATATTATACAACACAACATGGTTATTACACGTGTAAACAGAGCAACGTGGCTTCCAATCAAAAATCGCTATGCAAATTGATGCCCATGAAACGCATGTCTAAATTGTTCACAAAATAAGTACATTTGCTACTATTAACGCGAAAATTATATTACAATTACCTAACAGTAGAAAGTAATACTTTCATTTTAACATACTTGTTACATCAGTGAACATATAAACCGAAAATTCAATTTCATAATCGTCCAAATACAGGTACGCACGTACAAGTCACTTCCTGCTTTAGATAACAATAATATTCACTAAACGCAGTTCTTCATGGTCCGTATTACACGATGGTTCATAATAGCAGTTATATGATATCTCATGTGCATTTTTTCAGATTATATATATATATATAAATATACCGGGTGATCCAAAAGTTAGGACAAACTTTAAAAATGAATAATTCGAAAACTAATCAAGATTCAAATATACGGTTTGCACCAAACGAATGAAAAAGAAACCGGGTTTTGTGTGGCAAAGAAAAAGTAATAGTTCTGTTGACGACCAACAGATGGCGCTATGGTGTTTTATTTCACCAAAAGATGGTTTACAAATGAAAAAAAATGTTGAGAACTTACAAGTCAACTTAATTACAGTTAATCAGTACTACTACAGTAACTGTTCAATGTCCATCATTCAGAAGTACAGCTGTGAGACGATTCACCGCATCGTTCCTAGCATTTAGTAGCATTTCTTGCGTTATGGGAGACACATTTTGGCGGATGGCATTTTTCAGTGCTGCTAGTGATTTAGGTTGGTTGCGGTACACTTTTGACTTCAAGAATCCCCACAGCGAAAAGTCACAGGGTGTCAGATCGAGAGATCTTGGAGGCCATGCGTGATTAAAGTAGCGACTGAGAATGCGATATTTCGATGCGTATAAGCTTCGACTACCGTTACCTTCTGTAGTTGTTCCTGTTTATATCGTTTGTTGCTTTGCATAATCCTACATCAGAAATCCGACAGCGTCATCTATTGGTCGCCGACAGAACTATATATAGATATAGATATAGGAATTTATAAATGTAGAAATATATAAACAAATGAATGAAATAAAACCCAAAAATACACTGAGATCTTCATCAGGGAGGCCCCTCAGTGTAGGGGTGAATGAGAAGTTTCTGAAAGTTTCTGACTAAGTTTTGCATTTCCTTTCGCTGCAATTTTGCGCATTGGTTTGTAATTCTCCTATTGGTTTTTCTAATCTGTTGAACTTATATATTTATAAAATTCCTGTTAATAGATATAGATATATATATATATATATATACATTTTTTTTTCGTAGCCACACAAAACCCGCCTTCTTTTCCATCCGTTTGGTGCAAACCGTAGCTTTGTATCTTGATTCGTTTTCGAATTATTCATTTTTAAAATTTTTCCTGACTTTTGTATCACCCGGTATATATATATATATATATATATATATATATTCCGCAACTCCTTAACAGTTTTTGATAAAATTAAAATTTGCTAAAAATGGTGATTAAATGTTTACAGTTACGTAACAAGTATATATATTATAATTAACCTATTCTTGCTTTGCCAGTTTATAACTTTAGAGCTAGTATTCTTCCAACTGAAAATCGCCCGTATCTTATTGTAAAATAATATTTAATTAAATTGAAGGTCAGTGATTTTTTATAATTTATGTTTTTGCCATTTAACTTATATACTTTTTATTAAATATTTTTTATTTATGAAGAAGGCCGCGTGTATAAACTAAAATCAACGCTTAAAATTTTACAAACACAAGGATACATCTGTTCTTCGGCGTTTCTTTAACTGCAGTAGCTTCCTGGAAAACAAAAAAAAAATTGTAATGGATTCTAGTGAGAAAACGGAAGTGCCGTCAACGTCAACATTATGACTATAAAACATATCTTGTTGCGTACATCCACTGACGTAGATTTATTTTAAATACTTCTTTTCTGCATTTCACAAGAATGATTCTTGTACAATAAATTACAATATTTAAAACTGAATGCATAAAATAAGACAAGGAAGCGCAATCATTAAATTTTGACTTATTTATATATATTGTCTTATTACTGAAAAGTTCTAAGCATGAGCACACAGCATGTTATATTAGAATTTCTGAAACAATAACATAAGGACATTACACTTATAAAAAGCATCTAATTTCGATAAATTGTGCATTGAAAAACATTTTTTTTTTATAAGTTTTTAATTGTTATACATTTACATTTTTTGAAACTGCTTTTATGATACTTCAAATCTCTATTTTATATTATTGATGTAGTTATACTTTTAAATAATCTGTGTAATTTAAGAAAATATTCGCCAATAATTTGAGTTACAGTTTCCTTCTTGTTGGACAAATTAGCAAAATTTGTTCCAGTTTCTTATTGAATGCAGCAGAACTTATTATATATATTAAAACTGAAAAGCCTAATTGAGGCTTAAAGGGATATATTTCTCATTATATCAAAGTGCTGAAACATAATAACTTTAATATATGACAGAAAGGATATCTGAATTGGATATCGATAATAAAACTGTTTTGCTGAATAACTGATAGTATGTTTCATTTTAAATTAACCTCATTAAAATGAACTATTCACAAAGGTATCGAATATTTTTAAAAAGTATGCTGACTCTACGTAATTAGATGCATTTTTCCTTATTAGTGATTTCTTGTAGGTCTTACGTGTGTATGTATGTGGGAGGAGATTAACCAGGTAGAAGAAGTTTAGACTGAATCAGTCTCTTTTTATGTCTTCTAAACGTCGGTTGAATTTCTGTTTATAATTGTGTTGCGCATAAGCTTTATGAAGCTAAGTTAATATAATATGTGTTCCAACGAACCCATTCTCATGAAATTTCTTTTAAAACATAAAAAAATAAATAAAAACAGAATAAAAAAAATAAGGCATTTTATTTATTTTTACATATGTGAAATATTGAGCAATTATAATATTTTAAAAACATTTTAATGTTTTAAAATGCATATTTTGATGGCTTACACATTTAATCTCTTATTAATGCTTAAAATTTAATTATTGTAAGATTTACTACTAGATTAAAAATACATTGTATTATAATTTTTTTAACTCGATAAAAAAACAAAGCAAGACCAAAAAATAATGCGGAACGCATTGATTGAAGTAAGCACGAGTGCTATAGTCAAAGCGTGCGTTGCCGCTTTGACTGCAGCACACGTGCTTACTTTATTCGCCTGATGAAGGGTCGTGTGTTTTTTCGACCCGAAACAATTGTTGCGAGTTTATTGCATTTTATGGTGTTTATTCAAAGTTTGTAAGTAATATTTTTTACAACGCCAGTTTTGTGGTGCTTTTTTATTAAATATAATATAAGTATCATAAAAATTTTAGATGCAGCTGCACATCGCATCTGTCACAGTAAAAAAATTTAAGTGATACATTCAACAGACACAACATCAGTATCGTAAAGGAAATGACAAGTAAAACATGGGAAGGTATCCAAGATTACTGAAAATTATATAGTCACAAACCCAGTAAAGAGGCAACGCTAAATTTTAGACTTGAGACCGGAAATGGGTGCTTAGTCGGACATTTGATCAGAATAGGCATGATTAAAACCAATATATGCCCTATTTGGAAATCAGGTACTATGAATTCCGATTACTCTTAATTTGTCTTAGGCTTGATAGAAACTGTCAGAAAGAAAGAGATGTTAGTAAATTATATTGTACGCCAGGACCTATAAGAACTGTTAGGTACTAGACTATTTCTATAGAAATTACATATGTGTGCCCCTAAAGTTATTATTCATTTTAGCTTATTGTCATTATTCGTTTAGTTCTATTGTCATTGCTATTCTTCGTTTTAGTTTGTTCTGTTTTGAACTCTACTTATATTTGTATGGATTAAATTCGAAAATAAATCCACATGCAACAAGAGCGACAAAAATTTTAGGGTATATTTATTTCCGAATAAACACTTATTGCATTCTCATCCCCCCGAAAAAAATCTCGCGTGCGGCAATGTTAGGGAAGGAAAATCAAATGGGTTACACCTAATTAAAATTGTAGGGTATATTTATTTTCGAATAAACACTTATTGCATTCTCATCCCCTCCCGAAATAATCCCGCGTGCGGCAATGTTAGGGAGGTATATTCAAATTGGTTACACCCAATTTTCTCAAGAAATTGCGTATCCTTATTTATCATGGGTGAAAGCATGTTAAATTCGGCTTTAAAGAAAAAACTGTGACAAACGTATTTTTAATTCACAGACATTTTCTTGCAAATAAATAAATAAATAAAAATAAAAATAAAAATATGATATAATATAATATAATATAATAAAAAGCATACCTTTTACAAACTCATAAAATTACCCTATTATACTGCACAGCATATGCACAGCATTTGGCAACATACATTTTTCTTTTTCTTTTCTTTCTTTCTTTCTTTCATTTCTTTCTTTTTTTTTTTTTTTAATAAAAGAAATTCTGATAATTTCACAAAAAAGGGTTGCTTTTAAATATTCAAAAATATCCACTTTTATCTTTAGATTGGGCACAATCGATTCCTTATCAACTTAAAATCAACTTAAAATGAACTATATTATAACATTATTATTAAACTTACTTTCATTTTATAAACATTGTATGAACCCAACACATTTAAAGACATTTTCTTATTTTAAATGAGTCATTCCATGTCAAATCAACACACACACACACACAAACAGCATTTTTAACCTAACCCCCTCAGATTTTTATGAAAGTTGGCTCATTTGATTGTTCTATTGAGAAATAAATGTATACCAATTAACAAGTCCTTATCGCCTTTTAGTTTTTGATATACAGGGCTGCATAAATGGGTAAAAAATGCAAATTTCCGAAATCCTTCTACAACAAATGTACCCATATTTACTTTCCTAATTAACTTAAAAATAAAAGATTGGTATCATTATAAAGCTTATAATACGGCGTTCACGTGATACATGACATGTATATATTTTTAATTTTTGTTTACTTTAAGGTCAAACAGTTTGACCTTTGACATCTAATACCTCAAAAACTGCATATTTAAATTTCTTTTAAAAATTATATGTTATTTTTACTTTTATTTTTTATAAATATTGCAAATTTCAACATGAAACGACCGTGGGTGCTAAGTTATAAATTAATATGCAACCCTAAATCAGTATTTTCATACTAACATAACCTAAGTATTTCCCACATTTTGTTTCCTAATTAGAGATATAAGATTGGTATCATTAGAATGCTAATAATACAGGTTTTTAAATGATACATCACATGTATATATTTTTAATTTTTTTTATTTTTATGGTCAAGCATTTTGACCTTTAAACTTTAATATCTCAAAAAGTATACATTTAATTTTCATTTTAAAATGATATATTATTATTACGTTTATTATCTATAATTATTGTAAGTTTCAACAGGGGACGGCCATTTTTTAGTAAAACGTACGTTATGTTAATATGGAAATACTGATAGAGTTGAATTTTAATTTATAACTCAGTATCCCATTTCTGTACGGTGTTGAAACTTACAGTAATTATAGATAATGAAATAACAATAAGTAAGAACAACCTTTTATTTTTTAAAAGAAAATGAAATATGTACTTTTCGTATAAAAATAAAATAAAATAACTTATTTATTTATTTATTTATTTATTTTTTTGGGGGGGGGGGGGGATTATTGAATGAAAATATTAAAATTCTATAAATACAAGTGCTGCATACAAGAAAATATGTCTTATCATTGTCATTATAAAAAGGTCAATCAGCGTGATATCATAATTTGAACTATGGAATTTCCAAAACTATAAAATAATTTAGCGATTCAAGAATTTAGCGTTTCGAAAATTTTAAATTTTGAAAATTTTGTTTTATCTTAATCTTGTTTTTGATCAAGATATTGAGTATCTGATTTATCATATGAAATTTAAAGAGAAACCTATACAGGAAAGATATAAAAATTAATAACAAAAAATTAATTATTAAAATAATAAACATTTATAAAATACAAAAATATATTTGACGCGTGGTAGACAGCTTTCAATGTACACTTCTATTTTAATTCATTTAATAACAACATAATGAAACTTATTTTCTACAAAAATAAAATTTAAAGATTGCAAGTAATGGATATTTAAACTTGAAAACTTCTTCACGCACCATAAAATTAATGAAAGTACTACCGGTTCCAAAAGGGCGTGACCTTTTTTCGTCAGGTGCAAAATACATGCAATTGCTTTCGAGGCAAAAGCAAGACTGCCTCCTCCAAGACATTTTCACGTATTTTGCACCTGAAGAAGAAAGGTCACGACCTTTTGAAACCGGTAGTGCTTTCATTAATTTTATGGTGCGTGAAGAAATTTTCAAGTTTAAGTATTGATTGTAAACCACTTCTTTAATTAAATTTTGTCAGTAATCGATTTTGAAACAAATAAATATAGGAATTTACGTAAAATACATAAAAAAAAAAAAAAAAAAAAATGTATTGTGATTTCTACTGAACGTCGTTTGCGAATTCAAATATCTTTTATTTTAAATTATTCATATGCAACAGTTTAATTTTATTCTTAATTAAAATATTTTCTTTTAAATAAGTTAAAATAAATTTTATTAGAATATATATGTAAATGTCTATACCTGTAAGACTTTTACATTTAAAGTAAATTTATTTCTGATTAATTAATTATCAATCGTTTAACAGCAAATTTTCTGAAACATGTTATATTAATGTATATTTTATAAGAATATGAAATCTGTTAATTTAATTTTGTAGTTAGTAGAAATCTCTTTATATAAAATTGAGTGAACTCTAGGGTAAATGTTCCTTATTTCATATTTTAAATGAGAAAATGGTATGGCAAATTTTGGTGCAGAATATGAAACGCAGAATAAAAAAAAAGTAATAACTATTTCAGGGAATAACAAAATTATAGTACTCTCGGAAGCATAAATGATACAGCGTAGTACTATTAATATTTATATAACATCATGTAATTTACTTTTATGACTAAAGGGCTGCATAACCTAATTTGTAGGCTTTTCATGTACTATGAATATTAAAATCGTGCAGTACTAAATTCATAAATAAAACTTTGGTTAATTATTTAAATGGTTTTAAACAATACTGGAACTTTTACATATTTTTAGAGCTTAAAGCAATTTGAATACTCTATATTAGTCATGTATGCTTGAATAAAATAGATATTTTCTTAATAAATATTTGCAGATTTGAAATGTATATTATTTAAATTTAAATGACTATTGTATTCAAATAATTTTTAGTTTACTTAAAAAAATAATTAAAGATTTATTACTTTAAAATTTGTTTCCAAACAATGTTCGTATTGAGCAAATTATGAGACTCTACAACCATGCAAGTTTTTTTTTAAATATTCTTAAATTCTGTGAATGTTCGTTTTAAATAAATATATATATATATATATATATATATACAGAAAAGTTCAATATAAATGTTATATACGTTTTTTTGTTATTACTTAAGTGGCAGTAATGAATCATATAAAACATAAATGCGTCGGTTTGGTGGTTTTTATGTAAATGTTATAAATGGTTCGAAATCATAAACGCAATCTGTGCAAAGATACATTAGCACATTTTTCGCATTATCTCGTGCAACCATAAACATTTTAAAAAGTAATTGTTTTAGAAGAATACTCATAGTCTGTATGTGTAATATTCTTAAAATGCAGCTATATCAAAGAACCAATTGAAAACATGTTGCAATTGCAGAATGCTTTATTATGCTATCACAAAATTTTCCACAGGGTGGCAATAAATAAACACTTTTCTGTTTAAAGGTATTTACAAATAAAATTAATAAACGGAATTAAATAAGATTTCATAAGCAGATTGTAGATCACATGGGAAAAAGACTTCTGAGAGAAAAAATAAAATAATTGTTGCTGAGAGGGTAGGCTTTATCACTGCTGTCATGTACTATATACTGTGAAATTTACAGAACTGAGGTAGAATGTGCAAATTTCATAATACTTGCGTGAAAGCAGTACAACCTTTTCTCTTTCAAATTGGAAATAGTTTGTTTGCAGTCAGTAGTTCTTTGATATGTGATTAAAATGCGCCGAAATTAAATCAGTGTGTTCTACTTATACAGTTGTTTTTTCAGTTGAGATTATAAAGCTGCAGCAACATTTAGGGAGTTCAAAAGACTTCATAACATACATAAAAATCATTTGTCAGTAATAGCACTGCAACGTATAATGAAAAAATTCAAAGGAATTGGATCGGTCAGAGTTAGTCAGATCGGCTAGTAGATGCTGAAAATGAGTGTAAGATGATGTAGTAACAAAAGTTGCTACATCAGTGTTCAACAAAAACTGGGTTACAAGCAGTGGTCTAAGTGCTTGGACAATAACTTGCTAAACGGATATGCCTTATGCACATGTCTGGAAAGTGCGATATTTTTATAAGGAACGTGCAAGAACTGATTGTGAGATATTGTGAAAAATGTATGGTTTTCACTTATGTTCTATGAGAGGTATTTCTATAAACCATATATTAATTTCTTTACTTTATACAAACCTTATGTATCAATTAAATTCAAACATACAACCGTTATTCTTCATGTTGATTACTGGACTAGTTTCGCATGGGGCGTTCCAGCTTTTTCACCGGCGAAACGGTGTTCGAAGTTTGAGGAAACTGACGTTAACTTTTAGCTTCTCCACTTTTAACTTAAAAATGAATTAATTAATTTTAAAAACTTTATCCAAAAAGCCGGTTATTTCGATAAATTAATAGACAAATTGTATAGAAAACTTTTAAGAAGTTTGTAAAAATCATAAAATCCTTAAAAATATATTAATTAATATTAAAAAGTTTACAAAAAAAGCCGGTTATTCTGATAAATTAATAGATAAATTGTATAGAAAACGTTTAAGAAATTTAAATTTAATTAACAATTTTCAAAAACCGTCACTCAATTTCACCACTTCAATTCAATACGATCGCGGAGCCTCAAACAAGTTTTAAAAAGTTGCTGCTAAACATAATATAAATATCCCCAACAAGCCAAATCCGAAGATTTTCCAGCTAATTAGAAGAAATAAAGACCTTATTAACCCATTGGAAACGGCCGGTATATATAAAATCCCTTATAATTACAATCACGGTAAAGAAATGTGTTATATTGGCAAAACTAAAAGAAAAATTAAAACACGCGTAAAAGAACACAGTCATGACATTGCAGCTGGAAAAATAACCACTGCTTTAACACAAGTAAATAGAGACGAAAATATCACTATTAAATTTCAACATGTAAGAAAAATAGCAAATTATCAAAACCACAATTATGCCGCGATTAGGGAGTCTCTAGAAATTTTATCTCATCTTAATAATTGCAATGGCAACGATGGGGAACTACTCGATCGTCAGTGGCGCCGAGTCTTTAAAAATGGAGAAGCTAAAAGGGAACGTCAGTTTCGTTAAACTTCGAACACCATTTCGCCGGTGAAAAAGTTGGGGCGCCCAATGCAAAACTAGTCCGGCAATCAACATGAAGAATAAATGTTGTATGTTTTAATTTAATTTATAGTTATATTCTTCATGGTTTAGTTTATTGCAAAGTAAACCTTACGTACTTCAAGTATGTTATTCGGGTTCACTACTGGATGTTTTCCATTGCAAATGAAATAAATACCATCACTGGTTTGTGTACAGGGACTCCCGAAAGTACTTCAAGGCCTTCCATTCTTTGAGAGGTATTAATATAAACCAAATTTTAATAACATTGCTTTGTATGAGCATTAATGAAATTGAAAATTGTTATTCATGTGAACAGAAGAATGCTTTCTATAGCATCTTGTACGATTAAATTTAGATTTGCACACAAAAAATATTAAGTTGCATTAAGGGCTATTATTGGAAATTTCTTGGAATTGCATTTGCGTGCATATGAAACGTTATTAACACTGTATAGCATTTTTTAACTGTGAATATGATTTCAAATTGTGTGCCTGTCTGTCCATCTGTCCATCTTTGTATCTTCCCTCCCCCAACGTCCTTAAATATTTTCAGACTATTTAAAAATTGATATATGTTAGTCAAGTTCATTATGGAATGTTTTCTATTTAAAATGGTATTAATAGGTCCTGTACATATGGTTTGTGTATAGAGGCACCTCTAAAAACTCCAGTGAATTGCGTTTAAGATCAGATATTTTTTATCAATCACATTTAAGAACTTTCTTCTGTAAAAATCATAAGAAATTGGCATTTATTGTTAGTATGCTAAAGTAATTGCCGAAACGTCAGTGGAGGCCCTCTGTTGAGACTCAAAACGGTTTTGGGCTCTGTCTGTGTGTCTGTCTGTCTGTCGCGCGACAGCGGCCGCAAAAATAGCGCTACTGAGTTGAAATTTGGTACACATGTTCATGGGCCCCACTAATTCAGCTGTATAGGTTTTGGTATGTATTCCATTTTTAGTTCGTATACAGGGACACACAATTTTTTTTTATCATTACGGCCTATGGGAAGAATTTGTTTGTCGCGCGGTAGCGGCCGCAAAAATTAAGCTATTGACTTGCAATTTGGTGCACATATTCATGAGCCCAACGGCATTAGCTGTATTGTTTTAGGTGTGTATTACATTTGCAATTCGTGTACAGGGACACGCCAAAGTGTTTCTTATCATTACGGCCTATGGGAAGAATCTGTATGTACCGCGATAGCCACCGCAAAAATCAAGCTATTGACTTCCAATTTTTTCCGAAACGTCAGTGGAGGTCCTTTGTTGAGACTCAAAACGGTTTTGGGCTCTGTCTGTGTGTTTGTCTGTCTGTCTGTCGCGCGACAGCGGCCGCAAAAATAGCGCTATTGACTTGAAATTTAGTACACATGTTCATGAGCCCCACGAAATCAGCTGTATAGCTTTTGGTATGTACTCCATCTGTAGTCCGTAAACAGGGACTTACAAAAGTTCTTTTTATCATTACGGCCTATGGGAAGAATTTGTATGTCGCGCGATAGCGGCCGCAAAAATCACGCTATTGACTTGCAATTTGGTACACATATTCATGAACCCAACGGAATTAGCTGAACAGTTTTAGGTGTGCATTACATTTGTGGTTCGTGTACAGGGACACGCCAAAGTTTTTCTTATCATTACAGTCTATGGGAAGAATCTGTCTGTACCGCGATAGCCACAGCAAAAATCAAGCTATTGACTTCCAATTTTTTCCGAAACGTTAATGGAGGCCCTCTGTTCAGACTCAAAAAGATTTTGGGTTCCGTCTGTCCATCTGTCAGTCGTGCAATAGCAGCCGAAAATTCACGCTATTGACTTCAAATTTGGTACACATATTCATGATCCCCACGAAATTAGCTGTATACTTTTAGAAGTGCATTCCGTTTGTAGTTCGTGTACAGGGATACCCCAAAGTTTTTTTTATCATTACGGCCTACGGGAAGAATTTGTATGTACCGTGATAACGGCTGGAAAAGTCAAGCTATTGACTTTAGATCTGGTACACATATTTATGAACCACACATAATTTTTGCTATATAGTTTGGATGTGTATTTCATTTGTAGTTTGTGTACAGGGACACACAAAATGTTTTCTTATCATTACGGCCTATGGGCAGAATTTGTATTTACCGCAATAGCGGTCGCAAAAATTCTCCGATTGACTTGCAAATTGACGCACACATTCAGGCTCGGTATAGAAATAGCTAAATAATTTTTTATGTCTATACTTTTTATGGATTGTGTACAGGGACACGTCAAAATACTTAACATTACGGCGTATGGGGTGAATTTCGCATAAACGCGAATTTCGCATTCATTTAAACGCATTTTAACATCATTACTTTGCAATCAAGAAAAAACCAACATACATGAGTAAGATGCTTAAACTTATGTTGTTTGAAGAAAATATGTGCTGTTCAGCTTTCTAACTAATGTACAGGACCTTACAAAAGTGTTCTGACAATGTCACGTAGTCATCCAAACGATGTTAAATTTGGAACAATTATTAATTTTAAACGCGAAATAAGCTGAATAGTTTTTACTGGTGTATACAATGGTCATGGTTCGTCACACAAAAGAATTTCGTAACATTAGAGCCTATGGACAAATTTTTAGTTAAGCGCGCACTTTAATGCGTTTATGCTGTATTGAACTTAATAGAATTAACATCCATTATAAAGATGTTTAAAATCCTGTTTACTCTTAAAAAAGGGTATGTATAGACTGAATAATTTATGGGACCACAAAAAATAGTTCCGAGGAAGTACCAAATGGTGTCAAATTAATTTGAAAAATTAATGAGTTATAATTAATTAGGTGTATTCTTTCTATTAACGTTTATAATAACTGTGGCTGCTTTTCCGGGATACATAAAAGAATTTCGTACTATTACGGTCTATAGTCGGTATTTCCTAAAAGTGTATTTTAATATGGTTACACCTTATTAAATATAATGATATTTTATTAGAATTTTAAAATCATGTTTTTCTGTTGAAAATTGCAGGCATAGAATTGGTAATTAGTTTACAGGGTTACGCAAAATATTTCCGATATGCTATGTAATTTTTCTTTTCTTTGCATGTAATTTGGTATTTATGAATTTCAGGGAAATAATACAAGACCGTCGTTTATTAAGAATACATATATATGATATACAGATAGGTATACAAAGAGAGATACAGCGGGGGGTTGAGGGAGCTGACATCCCCCCTCAGGAATGTATCTGATTATGGTAAAAAGTCGATCGAATCAATATATACTATTATATAAAAAGGAATAAATAAAAATGACCTATTGAATAATGCGTGATACAAATAGGACGTTGAGGCTCCTGATCTGCAGATCCACTAGTATTTTTATAGAATTTCATATGGTTAACCTACAGATTTACAGGGCTACACTAAAATATTGAGATACGTTAAGGGATGCAATTCGAATTTCAGTGCTGCATTTTCTTTTGCGTTAAGCATTTTTAACACCGTCCAACAAAGTTTAATAGTGATTATGAATACAATTAGTCGGTTTGTATATCTTTAAGTCCTTTTGTCTGTACGTTGTGTGATAACGTAAGGCACATATCATTGAAAGTTATATGATGCAACAAGTATGTACAGTGTTAATAATCAATGCGTATCGAATGAGTTTTCGTTCTTAGTATATGAATGAGTCGGTCAGTATTTTTTACTGTAAAATTTGGGCATCTTATTGAAATTCAGTGATTGACCAAGTACCACATCATTTTTAATACGGAACCCTGTGGTGTCTATTCACTGCTCATTTATTATTAAGATAATGCTTTTTAAAGGTAAATTTTAACAGGTCCTAATTGGTAAGAGAGTTCATCAAATGCTGCAAAAGTTTGTTACTTATGAAATGTAGAGAAATAAGTTCTCTCTACGAAACCTTTTGTACAATATGGTGAACGATCACATATTTTTCATTTCGTACACAGATTTTTACGTTTTTTATTTAGAAAAGAGAGAGTTACAGTCATTCTTTTCCTAACCGAATGGCCACACTGTTAAAAATTTCTGTAAATTTAATGTAAATATTTATCCAGAGTCTCTGTAAATTTACAGTAATTATTAGTTATAAAAGTGAATAAAAGAAAATTCTCAATTTTTATTTTGTATTTTTACATAATTTTATTGTTTAAATTTTTAATTAAAATTAAAAATGACTGATTCTATTTCAAAAAAAATTATTCAAAGTCCGAAATATAGTCTCAACCATAATTAATTAAATTTATATTACTTATTAAAATAAATGTATAAAATAAGTTTTTTAACATCTCCGTTTATTTTTCTCTGTAATTTTACGTAAGACTTAAGATAATAGATTACACAGAGTTTTCTGTTGAAATTTTTAACAGTGCATCTCGTTCCCCAAATATCACCTAATGTGAGTTTTGGCAGTGAGGTACATTAAATCTTTCCCATATTATATGGGCGTTATAGACCTGAGTTCCTTTAAGAGAATATAAGACGGGCTTTTATAAAGATCCAAGATAATAGTTTATACGCTGGTGCAGAGAACCTCATACAGCGGATTCATAATCTCGTACACATGAAATGTTAGCTCATTGAACATATGGAGCGTGATACTGTAAAAACGATGTTGATTAACGAAAAATTGTTATCTTTGATGCTGTACGTCATTCATTTGTGCATGTACATTTTAATCGTAATACTGCCTTATTTTAATGTGTAAAATTCGTAGGTTAGAAAAATGCATTTCATAGAAGGAGATTTATTTTAACGGCAAGGATAAAAATGTGTCCCGATGTTTTGATTGGGACAAAACATTGTTTAAAAATAGATATCTCTGTTTATTAAAGTTTCCGGTGTGAAAGGAGTTTAAGACACCTTCGGGTTAGGCGCAGAAAAGTACGATAATGAAAATTTATAAATGTTATTCGTACATTCAATGTAAGTATTGAATTTTTTTTTTTTTTTTAAACTGCTACAAAATCACGTATATACTGGGATAATGATCATGCATAATATCAATGCATATCGCATAATGTTCCTCCATTGCACAAATTTCAATGTATCTGGCAGTAACTTCAAAATAACATTATCGGCGACATTTATTTTATTTATTTAATTATTTAATTATTTATTTTTTATGAAAATAATCTTCTGAAATCTACCAAATGAAATTTTCTTTCAATAAATGTGTTAGTTTCAGTTATAAATGACTTCATGTAGGGAACTAACAAGAAAAAAATAAGAAGAGACATAATGTTTGACAGTTTACAGTGTGAAAGTTTTAAGATTCAGATATGTTTACGCTTGCATTTCCGAAATTCTCGAAACGGCAAACATTAAATTTCATAAAAGGGATTATCCGTTTAAATATATCTTCAAGCGTAATATAAAGGAAATTTCAGAAGTCATCCAACTCAACAGCTTCGAACAAAACCATTTTTGGATATAAAATATTTCTTTTTTTTGTTATTATTATTTAAACCTGTTCTTCAAATTTCCATGTACCTTTTTATTGTCATTAAAATATTCCTGTAATGTACATCGATAACTAAGATTTTTACGCATGTTTTAAGTTTAAACTTAAACTATAAACAACTTCCGCATATACATATCCAATATAAGGAACAATATATTATTTACCATTTAAACAATTATATCTATGTTTAATACAACGTTTGTCCTTTTTAATCGTTAATATGCTGAAATCTTTTCTATAGCAAACAATGTAAATTTTAAATAAATTAAAAAATATATAGATTTATTGTTGAATTTATTTTTTTCATTTTACAAGTGTAATATACGTAAATTACATTATTTTTAACGTCAAAGATTATGTAAATTTTGTTCTTTTGAAAAATCTGTTGTGAAGGGGGGAAAAAAAAATATCTTCCTTCAGAGTTTATAGAATATGACACATATGAAAAAGTTCAAAGAAATTTAAAAAAGGAAATAAATAATCGTTTTGTTATTCATAAAAATACCACTGCTTCAAAAAGCGTGATGACTTTTCGATGATATTTAAAGCACTTCATTTTTATTTTTGATTTGATTTGATTTTAATTTTTAATTTTATTATTTATTTATCAAAATAACACTGCGTTGCATTTTTTTTTTCTTCTCCGAGACCTGATACCATTTTTGCTGATTCTTATGTAAAATGCTCTCTTCAATCCGAATATTACCTCTATTTCGCTCAATCGTCCTACGTTTTCTTGGGACGCCATACTTCTCCCAATTTTTATAACTGTTATGATCTATAATAATTCAAGGTCGTATTCCCCCCCCCCCCTAAATGTATTTGTTGCTACAAATGTTCATGTTTTAAAGATTTTTATCTCGGTAATGTTTAAGAAGATATTTAACAGCTAAAATATTCCATTTCCCCTCTCTAAATTAAATTCATAGCCGTAAAATTACCGTTAAATGAGTGTCCCCCCCCAAAAAAAAGGTGGATGATAGGGCAAAATGGACATCATATGCAAATTTAGGAGGTCATTTTACATTGGTACATTGGTCTCTCACTATGGGTCCTAAACCGCGTGGTTATACGGATTTTTGTTCCCATAGGAGAAAAAATCTGTCTGCGGTCCTCCTAAATCGCGCCCGAGACAGGCTCGGAGCACAGCTAGGGCAGAAGACCGTAGTCAAATTTATTAATAGGAGATATATAGAAAATTGTACTTAAGATTGCTTTTAGGAAAGCATAAAAAAAAATAATAATAAAGATAATTATAATTACAACTAGGCAAGTTTTATTTCATTAACAGAGAAAAGTAAGTCAACGGATATAGTGTTAAAATTTATATTTGATAAATGAGTAATATTCGTTTATGGTATTATAAATATGTTTTAGCTTATTACGATTATCTGGATTTAATAATATTGCTTTAAAGTTTTGACTTATTGTTTTATTACTATTAAATTTAAAAGGGATTTTAATTAATGAACTTTTTTCGAATATATAAAGAAAAGGGCTACTTTTTACATTTACAGAGTGTGTTGGTAGTTCATTGGCTTTTAAGAGAAAAGTGGGGAAACTACCATGCCCTGAGATAAAATATAAAGGAGGTCATTTTACATAAGAATTTGCAGAAATGGTGTTGGGTCCGATGCAGAGTAATGCAATTTAAAATTTAACATTTTAATTTTCTATTCATCCAAAACGCCACTATCTGTTGTAAACAGATATATAGTCTAAAATGCATGGAAAAATATAATGTATACCAGATAAAATCAGTAAATTGCAATGATTTTTTTTTCAATCTAAAAATGTAGTAGTGACCAAAAGTTGCGTTTTATGTTGAATAAGAAAAATACTAAATTTCAGATTTTTTTTTAAAACATATCTTGAGAGTACACTATTGAGCCCAAAATTAAAAATTTCAAGAAATTGAGTATTTTAACATTATTTATTACATGTAATTAAATGCCTTTTCTAAAACGCACAAACCGAAAAAAATTAGTTAAATTTTATTGAAGGGCTGTGCAAAATTTTAATATTATCAAAAAATATCGTGGGCGACTTTCCACAATAGTGAACAAAAAAAATGCAAAAATAACAAAACAATTGCTTACTGGACAATGGCATTAACTATCCAATGAAAAGGACTGATAAAGGAAATGTTTACACCAGAACAAACAAACAATCAACTCACATTCCCCACAAGAAAGGAAGAAAAACTTCTCAACTTTGAAAATTTTTAAATTTTATTTTATTTATTTATTTATTTATTTATTTTTCAAGCTGATCGCAATTTTCTACATTCTTCTTTTTACTTTTTTTTTTTTTTTCTTTTTGCGTCAACTTTATGAAATCATTCTATTTTTAATTTTTTGTATTACTTCTCCTTTATTTTCTTGTCTTAGAGGATCTGTAATTCAGTCCATTCTATAGATGGTACCTTTTCGAACTTTTAAGAGAGTTGCTTAAAATTTTCTCAGTAGTTAAGCACTTACATACAGTTGGCTAATAGATTGTCCAAAATAAAACTTGTTAACGCTTGCGCATGCACAGTCAAAAATATTGAACAGATATTTAATATACCATTTTACTATTAGGGCTATATACTATGTACAATCGAGTGAGTACAGTCGGTAACAAAAGTGTCCCAACATTAGCAAAAATTCCTATGTAAAAAAAGTACACTTCATACGGTTCTGTTAAATAAATCCTTATCGAAACATGTTCTTAGACTGACTAAGAAGAGGATTCGATAAGGATTTATTTAACAAAACCGTATGAAGTGTACTTTTTTTACATAGGAATTTTTGCTAGTGTTCGGACATTTTTGTTACCGACTGTACTTATATATATATATAGAGAGAGAGAATATTGAATATTGCATTGGTTTAAATTCCAGGATTTAAAAACGAAAAAAAATATGACATAACTCCGATTTTATTAACCAAATTTGTTTGAGTTAACCTATACATCTCCATAAATATACGTTGCATTCTTAAAAAAAATAAAGGCAGACATTAAAAAAAAAAAAAAAAAAAAAAAAAAAAAAAACATTTTCATTATAGTATGTTCGGCTACAAAGCATTTGGAGTATAGTTCTTTACATATAGATCCCAAACATTCCTCCTTGGTTTTTTTTATATCTCCCGTCTTTGTTTTCTGAAAACCAAATTCTCCGAATATATGCGTTATATCATGTTCTTTACACCGTCTAAAATTCAGAATAATTTCTTAAGTTTTTATTTTGTTACTTGACGAAACATCTAAAATCGATAGTATCTGGTAATTTATGGGATCGTAGTGCATCAAAAATTTTATGGAGTATTAATTATTTTATTTAAACAGTCTAAAGATCTTGAATGCTATAAGTCAGCAAAAATAATTACATGAAAATAATAAAATAAAAAAATAATTAAATGAAAATATATTTTTCGAAAAACAGGGGTAAATTTTAATATGGTTTGTTGTCTATTCTAAAACCTGAAATGCTGCATATCTATATTAATTAAACTCGATGATGTTATTACTAAGAACAATATAGAAAATAATTTCTAATTTTTAAGAAACTCAATTTCTGACTACGGTACAGTAAAAAGACTGAATATTATGTCATAATTATGCTGTCAAATTGTGCTTTAAATACGGTAGAATAGATGTATTTTCTTTACGAGGCTTTAATGCCTACTTCATACACTGTTATATATCATTTGCAAAAGGGTGTTTTTAAAAAAGTTTCATATTACCATGCATTAAAAGAAAGGAGTCACAAATACATACAGTACAGGTGCATTGTCTCATTTAAACATTGTTAACCGTCAAATTTTCATTTCAGAAAATATTGTGATTGGCATGTCACTACCATCATTATTCCTTGTATGTGCTGTAGATTTCGCTCGCAAAAATGTAGAGTTATGTAGAATGCCCCTTTGCTATGGTATGGTTTCGTAGTCATTTTCGTATTTTAGTTTTCGTGCCAAATCCATATCTCATATGTGATAATTTCCATAATTCAAATTTATCCGAAATATTATACGATTCGGTTTTGTGATGAAAATTTCCACAATTGAATATGTTAAAGGTTTCATGAGTTCTTTACAATATAATATATAATATTTTAAATCACGACCAACTTCATTACAATGAACACTTTCTTAAGATTGTGTCTATGCAGTCTAACAAACTCACAAACAAAATGCAATGTTTGGCTTTCCCGCCATTATTTGCTTCATTATTTGCTACATTATATATTTTATAAACGTGTGTTTAAACTGTTTGCCAGGTAGTGATAGTACATTGCTCTCTCTCTTTCTCTGTATATATAATCTGATTCCTTATTAGGACTTGAATCCTTATCTGAATCCTTATTCTACCTGAATAAATCTGTGAATCCTTTATTTTACTCCATGTTCACTGGATTTTGAACTGATTAACTGTGTGTTTAACTGATATCTGATTGTTAAATTTTTACGTGTGTCTCGTTTATTCTAACTTTGAGTTGCGTTCGTTTCAATTATAATTTTTTAAGTAATTTTGTGTTTTTATTTGTAGTGGTGATTTTATTTTAATCTACAATTTTAAATGGTTTTGGATTATCATTTTTAGGTAATAGTTTTATTTTGATCTTCGTTTTTTCTGGTTTTACTATGAGTGTTTCGGGCCTGTGAACAAAGACATTCTTAGCTTTTGCTTTCTTTGTGACAGGAAAACATCCATTTTTTAGCATATTTGCATTCTACCAGGTCCTTGAAAATGTTAGAATGCAAATAATGCTTTTTTCTCATTCCAATTTCCAATAATTCATTTCGATTTTTCTTTAATTCTATTTTGATTTGATTTGGGTAGTCTTCGCTTATGATCCTAATAATTGTTTTAATACTGAAGTTAAATCATCTTTAAATTTGAAAATTTTTGTACTCATAATATTGTATTACTATATATATATATATATATATATATATATATATATATACATAAAAAAAAAACTTAAATTACAATAAACTCTGGATTATCCGCGATTTCCATCTTCTTTGGCTTTTTTTTTATACTATAGATTACTATGGATTTAAACATGCAATTACTTACAAAATTAAAGTTTTAAATAAAATAAAAATTGAAGACTAAATGTCAAGGAAAATATATAAATCAATTTTGCAGATATAATAATCCAATGCCTCGGATAATCGAGAGTCAACTGTATTTCATTCCAAGAGCTTCAATAAAATATAGTTTAGTATGTTTGGCTAACTTCATAAAAAATGTCCTTTTTATTGTAAATAAGAATAATACGTACTTGCATAGATAAAAAGAAATTCAATAATTCAACTGTATTACCATCAAGCTATAATAGTGATAATATTAATCTTTTGATGCAAAATGTTTTAGTGCTATATATATATATATATATATATATTTTTTTTTTTTTTTTTTTTTTTCAGAACAAAAGTTTAATTATTTCAGAGAAAAATTTTATTTTTATGGTAATGTTTTGTTTAATCAGAAATAAATAAAATTCTCTGAGATTGAAAAATTAATCATAGAAATTGATACTTTGTATATTTAAGGACGTGTATAATGTGAATATTATCTTTTAAAACATTAAATGAAAGTAAGTATTAAACAAAGTTTCCTTTAATCTTTATATTATTTCTATATCTTTATAATTTAATTATAATTTATTTGTATAAGTTAACAACTTTGGTTACAAAAACCAATTTTAATAAAAATATTTATTTCTACAAACGTGTGGATTGCCCTTAATAAAAATCGCGACTATGTTATGTCGACGATTAAAGAAACAGATGAAGTATTGTTCTAAATAGAAAAACTTATTAATGTTAGTTCCATGTATAAAGTTTTGTGAAGATGTCAGAATTCACTGGAATAGTAGAATAATGTTAATTTTAAACTATAATATCAGTCGTTATATTACTCGTGTCATAGAACTTAATATCGTCTAAAAATCTTATTCGATTTGACAGGATTATATGTTTGTTATAGATCATCGTCATGCAAAGTGTATGAATTTTAATGAGTGTACGTCTTATAGCTTTTTTAAAAGATACCAAAGAATATTTTATCATTATGCCTATGGAGCCATATTAATTAAAGTGCGGTAACATCTTAACGCCTTATTTGATTAAAAGTTAAAAGTTAGTAAGGCTGCTTCTCCATTGGGATATTTGATTAGGTTTTAATTAGTAAGGCCGTTTACGTTGTCATTGCGAGGCATAGACTCGAATTATTTGATATGCCTTATTATTATTATTATTATTATTATTATTTTTTTTTTTCTTTTTACCGGGATATAAAGCAGAATTTCAGAATATTACTGCCTATGGGGTAAAATTATTTAAAATTTGCTTTAGTAATTCAGAATAATAATAATAATAATAATAATATTGAACAGATATATATTTGATATTGCAAGTTTATAATTTACCGTTCTATTATATGTCTGAACAAAAGATTTTAAATACATATTACGATTCAATACATATTATACATTGTATGGAAAAATACTCAAATCTATATTGTAATTTTCCCTTTTTATTATTTATTGACTTATATCTTGTAAATTTATTTAAATAACTTTTAATTAAAGTAAAGACACTAGTGCTCGTCACTCTTAAGATAATATTTTTTAAATGTTTGTTTTCTTCGCGTGGTATTCGTGTGGTATTCATGAATCAATATTATACTTTGGTTTATTCCATACACAGATTCTTCTAGTTTTTGTTAGACACTTTCAATTTTTCAATACATTACGCCAAATTAAAAAAAATAAATAAAAATTGAACCTATAAAACTGCACCAGTGCTCGTCACCTAAAAAATGAGTTTCACCAGTAGTCGTCAGGTGTTTGCACCAGTGGTCGTCATGCAAAAAATGCATAACAATTTCTGAATAATTTTATTTTAATTGTGTTTTTACAAAATTTCATGAAACAAAACATCTTTTGCACATACTTAAATTTAAATCCATTCTTAGTTTTTAAAACACAAAACATTAAATGGTAAAATTCAAACTATTGAGCAAAGTTTTGCGAATAAAACAAGTAAATTCACATGCAAAACAATATGAAAATTGTTTACTTTAAAAAAAAGTCCTAAAATTTTTATTTGTTCTTAAAAATATCTTTACTTAACAGCAGAGAGTAAGTAGCAAGGGATGGGTAATAAACTTGTTTCCAAGCGTGTGTGTGTAGTAGTGTAGTGTGTGTAGTGTAGTGGTCGTAGTGGTGTAACTTTGCTCCAAATTCTCTCAGTAAGATTGATTTTTTTTTTTTTAACGTATGGGTAAGTTATGCGCACCTAACACACGCTATAAAGGGATTTTGAGAAATCTTTAGCTTCTCCTCGTGGGGTGGATTCCAAAACATGTTTTCAAGAGTAATTCTGCTCCAGATTATGTCAAGAAAGCAATTTTTTGATGCGTCGATTAGTAACGTGTACCCAACACACACTATAAAGGGATTTTACGCAAATCTTTCCTACCACATCTTGGGGAATGGGAGCAAAATCATATTTTCTTGCATGACTTCGCTCTAAATTATCTTATAAAGGTGATTTTTGATCTGTGAGTTGATCATATGTATCCAACACCTAGTTTTGAGAAAATCTCTCGTCTTCCACCCACCCACCCCCCTTTTTATGTGTCGGGGCAAAAAAAATACGTTTTCAAGCTTAACTCTGCTCTAAATTATTTCAGGAAAGGGATTTTTTTATGTATCGGTGTGTTATGGGTACTCAAAATGTATTATAAGGCGACTTTGCAAAATTACCTCCCCTTTCCACTGGCGGACTGACCAAAAACACGTTTTTAACCTTAGCTCTGCTCCAAAATACCTCAGAAAGGCGATTTTTGATGTGTGTGTTGGATAAGTTTAAGCAATATGCCCTTTGATGGGATTTCGCGAAACTTTTAAATTTACTCTTGGGGAGGGGGGGGGGGATAAAAAGCGGTTAAGACGATGCAAAAGGCAGGTGAAGCCAATCATCATATTGTGGGCCGGAAAGCTATTACAGAAGGCAGCGGGGACTTTAACTGCGTAACTTAAAATACTTTCATAATTACTAACATAAAATGAAAACATTTTGGCTTAATTATAACTTAATCTTATAATAATTAGCAAATATTTCTGGTATAAACACAAAAAATTAATATTTGTATCTGTTTCAGTTTTACACTGCCATTATGGGTGATTTTAAACCATCATAAAAAATATAAATATGATATTTTTATGTAAAATAAGAGCTATACGAAAGTTTAAATTTTTAAAAAAGGCTTATACATATTCCGAAATTTTTAAAATGCAGTTCCCATTATCTTGTTTTTTTAGTCTTTCAACTAATGTAACACAATATATACTAGACAGGCAAAGAACAATCCTTTGAATTTCCGAAGAACAATCCCCTGCTACTGAATATATCACCTCTTTTACACCACCCCCTCCACACGCACACGCACAAAACAGGCACTACATACTTAAAGTTTTTTTTATTAAAAGAATCATTTATATGTTTCTTGTGTTTACCTTACATAAGTAATTTAGTATATAAACAGAAAGCTTACTTAAGAAATGTTTTTATGTTCAATATTTTCTACATAAATTCTTAGTCACCTATATCTAACATAACAAAAATCCTTAATAAAATTAAGAATCGACTCACAGTTATGCTGATTATGGATTTAAGGCTTTCTATTTTATAACTTTCGAAATATATGTGAATTAAATTAATTAATTACGATCAATAAAAAATTATAAAAATATAAAATGCATAATAAAGTTCTTAAATGATATTGTAACTAATTAGTATGTAACTAATTTGTATGAAGCAACTTTAAAACGTCACTTAAATACATCTTCGTAAAAGCATGACATCATAAAAATTTAAAATACATTAGACAGATGTATAGAGTAATTATTTCTGTTTTTCTAAAATATATAGCAGAAAACTAGAAAAGGATCTTTAAAAGTAAATATGTTTATGTAACATTTATTTAATTTTTCCAGCAAAATACAATGGAAACTTATAGGTGGTTTAAATTCAGTCTTAGTGAATTAAAGTTACCTGTATTGACTTTTATACTCAAGCTAGACAAAAGTTACAAATGCAATACCGGTCACGTTCTTGGGGTCAAAATACGTTTGTTTACATTTACAAATACCCTTGACGACTACTGGTGCCAGTAGTCAAATTGAAGTAAAAACTATACCATCATAATTCTAAGCGAAAATATAGTATTTTTAGTAGAAAACATTACCCAATTATTAAAAATGTTAAAATACCAGTGCTCGGCAGGGGTGACGAGCACTGGTGAAACGTGCAAAATATGCACCAGTGGGCCTCATACCATAAAAATCTTTATATTATGTTAAATTTGAAAAAGTCACACATAAATCGTATTCTACATATCATAAACTTTATATACAATGCTTTACGAGCAACGTCAAATACAAGAAACAACAAAATATATCAAGAAATGCATACCTCATTCCTTAATCATTTGCTTTACGTTGACTCAATCCAATTGTCATTTAACGCATACTTCGCTTATTTTGCTCCTCAACACTTGAAATCGAATATGTGATAATAAGCAGAAGGCTTTGGAGAATCTAGTGCTGGTGGATTGAAACTCATAGATGTTGTTAATTAACGCTTATTTTAACACTTCGTTTAAGAGGGTGACGACTACTGGTGCAGATTTTAGGGGTGACGTGCACTGGTGTCTTTACCTTACTGAATGTTAAAATGTCTAGTGGAGTCACTCCATATTTTTTATAACAGTTGATAAAAATATAAGTGTTTTTTTTTTTTTTATCTCCTAAAAATGTGTTACAATTTTCAGATATATTTCAGCTGTAAGTAAATAATGAAAAAACTTTTTTTAATTCAAAAGAAAAGTAAATAATTGTATAAAGTTTTTTTTTTTTTTTTTACTGTCTGGCGAATTCTAGCATGTTATAAAACTGAGGTATTCTATGCTTTTAGACTGCAAATTTTAGTTTAGAAAAAATTTTATATATGTATTTTAAAATAAGTATATTGATATAGCATTTATCAAATATATATTCTAGATTTTATAATTGCCTGACATTTAATATTATATATACATATTATTTTTTCAAATTAAAAAGAAATTCCAAAATGCAATTTGTAATGTTAATTATATTTTATAAACTAACGTATTTCAAAATAAATAATTAAATAAATTTTAAGTTTTCTAGGATATATGTTAATAAGGTATCTCATAAATGTATGAGCCTGAATAATCAAAGAAGCACATATGTAATATGTATGTTTTCGACACATGGTTTATATTGTTTGGATACATTAATAAATATGTTAAAATTTTTATTTACATGTTTAAATATTAATATGAAATAAATGATATTTCGAATTAATACTTAATATACTTTCTTTTGAAATTAATAAAATGAAAATAAAACTTGATATATAGAATTAAAAAAATATATATATATACTGATTTTCGTCTTGGCTTTTTAACTTTCAATTATCCAGTCATGCAACATATTTCTTTATTAAACAGTAAAATATTATAATGTAGAAACTAAAAATACCACTAGAAAATACAATGTATTTTATTTTGATCCATATTTATCAAGGAAATTTGTTCCTTCATGTGATTAATTTATAAAGAAAACTGTTTTATGCTGGTATATGAAAATTCTTTTATGTATTAGACCGCAAATTATATCTCTCTGAAAATTTAAATGTCCACGCAATTGTTAGTTTTTTTTTTTTTTTCTGTGTGTGTGAATTTTATCGTAATTTCAAAACATTTTTGGATTTCATTGAATCATAGTACAATAAAAATAATTTTATTTTGCATTTATTTTATGGTAGATGGTTACGATACATGAGCTTAAAAAATAATATTTTTGTAGTATATCAATGCAATGAATGATTTTTTTTCTACATCAATTGCGCTATTGCTGTGAATTAAGTTTTTCAGTCGGCATTAAAAGTGTCCGAGCACTAGCAAAAATTCCTATGTAAAAAAAGTACACTTAATACAGTTTTGTTAATTAAATCCTTGTCGAATCCTGTTCCTAGTCCGTCTAAGGGCATGATTCGACAAGGAATCATTTAACAAAACTGTATTAAGTGTACTTTTTTAAGTAGGAATTTTTGCTAATGCTCGGATACTTTTGCTGTGGACTGTAATGTTGATGCGAAAATAAAAAGGCAATCTATTCATTTCCAATAAAGTTGACTTTGTCGACAAACGTGACGATTTGACGACCGAATATGGCGTTAAATGGTAGTTCTACTTTATGATGATTCTACGTTAAATAGTAGTCGAAATCTGGATTTTTCCATTGGATTCTAGACAGAACCATAGCCAAACAGTATAATTAGTATAATACATTTGTAAGAATTTGAATTTAAAATACAGAAAAGATATATAGATTTACTTTATTTCTATTTTTAATATTAATTTTTACATGTTCAATTTCTTCGGAATTGCGTAATTTCAATTTCCCATTAAATAGTTAAGTCCATTAAAGCAAATAAATATGCAAATTGCTTCAATTTATAAAATTAAATAGCTTTATTAAAATCTTAGACTACACTTTTCCTGATAGTCAATTTAAATAATTAAATCTCCAATGTTTTTAAATCTTTAAAAATTTCCATGACTTAATTTTAAAATATCTAAATTTGTGAATAAATTTATCCTACAGACGTTTAAAGTGAAATAACTTGTTAGTATTCAGAAGAGGCGCATAAATATTAAACTTCACTTGATTACCTTAATTTTAAGATTTATATTCGTTTTGTGACTTATATAACTTTAATTATAAATTCAGTTTACTAAGTAGTGAATTAAAGATAATCACTTTTCGTTTAATATTAATTGTTTTTAGATTTGATGATTAACATTTGTGCGAATGTTTCGGGTTTCATAAAATAAACTAGAGAATCTGAATATTAATGCTCAGTAAAGATCCAGAGAGAATTTTGTGAAATTTAAATTACACAGAAATTTAAATTCTTTAGTTATGTATTGGAGATAAAATATCGTAGATAAATTTTCAGATTTCTATGCGTCAGAAGATTATTTCAAAAGCATAAACAATTTGCGTGGGCTCATGTCGTGTCACGCAAGAATTTTCTGATATAGACACAGAATTTAATTTTTGCAAGAAAAAATGTTTTCGAAATAAGACATTACAAATAAAATACATTTAAAAAAAGAATAAATTTTGAAAATCATGCAGAATTTCAACCATATTGAGTAGTTAAATTAACACCTAAAATTGTGTCACAAATTATTTCAGTTGAAAGATTTAAAACAGTAATAATAAAGTAAAGCTTAAATAATAAAATTTCAGTCCTGAAAATATTCAGCGAATTAATATATATATATATATATATATATATTATCAGATAAGATGAAACAGGGGAAAAAAAGTTACATAAAGTAATATTTAAATAAGTTACTTAATTGAACTCGACCAATATTATTACTTTTTTTTTTTTTTAGGGTTACTTATTGAATGATACATTTTTTCATTCCATTGAAATTTCCCCACTAAAAGTAATCCGAAGAGAAAATAGTATTTTCTTAAGATTTTCTTCAAATATTTTAAAATATTTTGAAAATTTATCTTTTTCTAAAAAATATCTTCAAAAATTTTAAAGACATTATAAAGAAATTTTGTAAACTTTCTTAAGAATGAGCCAAATAACTTGATATTCTGTAGATTTTCTCTAAAAATATCTGCAGACTATCTTGAGACTATTTTTAGTGGGGCTAAATTATAAGATAAATATAAAATTTATATAATTCAATATTTTATGTATAAAATAAAATATAAGATATCAAATTTTAAAAAAATAAAAATAATCATAAATTTATAAAAGGTTAAGATTGAATTTATTTTTCATTAAATCATAAATATTAATATTTTTTTTTATAAATTTCTATAAATTTTTTTAAGAATATACACAATACATAATTCATAAAATTGAACATAATTCAATAATAATTAATAAATAACGTTTTTTTTTTTTTTTTTTTTTTTAAATCTTTCTGTCGAATAAAATGATAATTTTTTAATGATAAATTTTAATAAAATGCGTACATTTTCCCCGCATTTTTATTTAATGTGGAATTTTGCATAATTTCCTTTGTGAACAACCAATTATTCCCTGTCTAACCATCATATTATGCATTTTCATAAAAGCAAAATAAAAATAAATGTAAAAATAAAATTCTTGTTATTTTGTTCATTTAACTAATAATTAACAAAAAGCTAAAGAAATTTTTAAAAAAAAATGTTTATTTTTATAAAAATTTACTCTAAAACAAATATTTTTCTTTCAAAAAGTGTAAATTTTCCTATTTTTCTTTAAGTCATTATCAATTTTTATGTAAGCGTCATTTTATTAAATCCTATTCAAGCGTGTGGGGAAAGTTTTGCTGTTATTACATTTTATTAAAATGTCGCCATTTCCTTCTAAAGCTTGTGAAATGAAAGGGATTTAAAATGAACAAAAAAAAGAAAAAAAAAATGAATATACAAGTAATTGCATAAAATATAAGAAGATTACATTTATAAAGGCTTCCTTTATTAATATTCGGCTAAGTTAAGAGAAAAAAAAATCTTTGGTGGACGAGGATTTTTCTTTCATTTTCTTTCTTTTTTTTTTTTTTTTTTTTTTCGCATTAAAATCACTGTTAAAATTATTATAAGATTAAAAAAAAGTATATATATATATATATATATATATATATATATATATATATATATATATATATATATATATATATATATCATGTTTTTAAATTTTATGATGAATCCTTAATAAAATAGGCTAGGAAAAAAAGTAATATTTAAGCAATATTTAAGCACGAGGACTCAGTTCAGTGAAATAATAACAGTGAAAAAAATTGGTCTTAAAAATAAACTATTACTCCGTTTAGAACAACGTATATTAGCATCGTGAACTACATTAGCACTTATCAATGTGTATAAAATTTTTAAAGTGATAATGACATCATTTTTTGTGAGATGAATAATTTTTTAACGTTTACGTTGAATTAAATGTATTTATTTTTATGTGGAAAGAAAATGAACTCGTATTTTTTTTTTTTTTTTTCTTTTGGCAACAATTAAATTATAGCTAATATTTTAATTGCTATTTTTAAGAGATTATTATTTTCATATTTTAATTAATTAAAAGAAAACTATTCAAAAATTCAAAAATTTGACTATGAAGTATTGTATTTTCACAGGGTTCTGAGGTACTGTGAAAGTTTCAAATATCTAGCTAGTAGGGAAGTTAGTTAAAAATAGGTTGCAAGATTTGTGCCGGACAAACAAACGAATAAGAAACGAAGTTAATAAAAACATTTTAAAATACCAGTTTGGTGCATAACATATTAAAATATAGACAAGTGTTGATACAGTTGTGGTTTACTTATCCAGTATAGATTATTTCATATGGTTTAATTTTACTTTTATCCTGTATTTGCTTCAAAATACAATAAATTCAACAATGTATTAGTAAATAAAGAAAATGTCTTATCAATAGTACGAACTCAATTAAAGTAAAAGTTTGTCAGAAAGAAATTTCATCCAGTTAATAACAACAAAAAGAAGATATATATACAAATTTCTACACTGTCATAAATTTTGTATAAGATTACACAACAATATTGAGGCAGCTTCCTTGCAACAACCATGTAGAGAAATTTTACAAGCTGTAACTGTATAACAATATTGTGTTAATATAGTATTGTGTAATATGGCACAAAAGTGTTTATAATGAAATATATAAGTTTTAGAATGTGCCTATTCAGTTAAATTAAAGTTTGTAAATGTATAATACCGTTCAAAAAAAAAAAAAAAAGCGTAATTTAGTAATGATATATTTTAACGAAACATTCAAAATTCTTATAAAGAAATAAAAAACGGTATACTATAAGTAAATATATATGTATATATATATATATATATATATATATATATATATACACTATATATATATATATATATATATATATATATATATATATATATGTATTTGTGTGTGTGTGTATTTCATTATAAAATACGCCAAAATAAATTTTATTTTCTTATAGTGTTATTGACACATATTTTTTTTTATGTTATTTACACATCAATTGATAAATGGTGTATTCAATTTTATGTAATTTTGCTTTTGTGCATTTTTTATTTTGCATTTATATTCATTATTATTTTTCTATCAGTAATATTAATAATACTTGTGCAAGTGATTAAAATATATTCATGTGTATTCACATGGCCAAAATCTTAAAGAAGGTATTTTAATGTGTGTACACTATACTTATTCTACTAGTGCTTTTATAATGGGACTGTCAGTAACTTTTGGATAGATAGCAACAAAGCATAATGTCTCAAGTTAATTAAGAACTATGAAAGATATGAAAAGAACCTATATGTACTGGAGAATATTCTCATAAACATTATTGAAATTTTGCACAAGTTAAAGAAAGAAAAAACTAGCTACAGTGTAATTCATTCAAATATTTACAATTATCATATATATATATTTTTTTTTATATATATTGTGATACATGTATATAGAAAATTATATAGTCTTTAAATGTAAAGTATATGTATTGCATGTAACAGCCTATATCAACATCATTTCATTTCTCTCGACTAAGGGGATAAATATGCGATATGGAAAATCACATATTCCTCCTTAAAATTTAATTGCATTTAACTTCTTAATATTGTTCATTGGGCGATTAAAGTAACTTTAATAATTAGCGGCGAAAGGATTGATGGTTTCAACAATCAGCCACAAAACATACAGATTTTCAGAAATCACCTTTAAAGAAATGGCAAATTTTAACAATTAGTACCGAAATAATATGAATAATATCATATTTTAGCAATTAGATACGTTTAAGCATAACTTTTTAACAGTTAGTAGTGAAATGATCCCGTATTTCCGAATTGGGCCACAAAGTTATTTCTGATTTTGGGATTCATATTTAAAAAAAAAAAAAAATAAAAAAAAAAAAAAAAAAAAAAAGAAAGAACTTATTTCATCGATTAGCGGCAAAATAATTGAGAATTTGAGATTCAACTTTGTAAAGAATACGAATTTCGAAAATTCGTAATAATGCAATCGGCCACAAAAATATAATGAATTTCAGGAAGAACTTTCGGGAAAGGAGAGAAAAAAAGAAAAAAAAAAGGGAGTTTCATTGATTAGCGGCAAAATAGCAGAAATTAAGAATTAGTTGTGGCTAAATGTAAATTTTGACTACAAAAAATTGACAGTTAGCGGTAAGAATAATCCCGTATTTCCAAATTCGTCTGCAAAATTTTTGCCTATTTCGGTAATCAGCTTTCAGAAAAAAGCTCAAATTCCCTCTATTATCGGCGAAATAATTGAGTATTTAGGAATTTAACTTCAAAAACAGAAGATATTTTATTGATTAACGACAAAAAAAAAAAAAAAAAAAAAAAAAAAAAATACATATTTCGGTTCGACAATCAATCGTAAAAATATCGTGCATTTTGGGAATCAGTTTTGAAAAAAGACAGGAATTTTATCGATTAGTGGTGAAATTACGGCATATTTTAACAATTCGTTGACACTGTAAATGTAAATTTTGTTAATTGACATTCATCTTGCATATGCTGTGTAGTTTTTTCTTTTTCTTCCCCCTCCCTCCAAAAGTTTCTAAATAACAAGGGACATTATTTTAATTTCTTTATATATATATAATAATGTATAGACCTTAAAAAAAAAAAAAAAAAAAAAAAAAAAAAAAAAAAAAAACATTCTTATCTATTTTATTGCATAAATATCTGAGAGAGACATAATAGATACTTACTATTCCTTATAGAATTCTGTGTAATTTATATAATTTATGGAAAAAAAAATACTTAAAGCATCTATATGTATATTAAAGCTAGCAATAATTTAAAAATATTTGTAGATTACAATTAAAATATTTTTAAATAAAGTTTATGTAAAAAATAAATATTTTGAAATTATTTAAGTAAAATTCTTGAATTGTAAATTACAAATATTTTACCACAAATCAGCTTTTAATTATTTTATTTATACTTTTATGAAATTTCAGCTCTTTTGGGGAAGTAGATTTTGAGCTACACATGATAAGCTATTGTCACCCGAAGACCCAATGCATACCAAATAACTCCAATAATTCCATCAACAGTTAATATACATATAGATAAATAGTTCTTTTTGAAACTCAAAAAAAAGTTATTATTATTTTCATAATACTCAATCTGTCAACAGATGATTACGAACCAAAGAAATGAATGTAATTGCATCTTGCGGAAGTGTGATTTATAACGTGTAATTTGACTTGATCTTCCGTAATGTCAGAATTAAATGAAGTGATGTAACAATGAAATTTTCTCCATAATTCAACAGATCGTAGTTCTCATCAAAAGTGTCACGTACATTTGGCGAAGAAATATCTGAGCCATAATATTTGAAATGATCCCTAACGGACTTAAAAAACTGGTGCTGCTTGTGCGGTGTAGTTTGGCGAACGTTGTTTTTGAGGTTGATGTTTTTTCCAATCTTCTAGTTCACTTTTCCTCTGTTTGTTGGTATAATAAAACCTATCTTTACATTCTCTCTAAATTCGTATTATGTTTCGTCCTAAATTCGTCCTTTGAAATACTTCAAAATTCTTTTTTTTTTAAATTTGTATGATCATCAACGTTAATGGACTGCAATAAATAAATAATTAAAAATTTCGTCATTTCTGAGTTATCTTCCTACCATAACACATCTTATAGTGTGTCTTCACGGCTGTTAAGAGAAATTAATCTGCTGTACTTACCAAACAAAACAACACATTATATACAAAAAAAAAAAAAAGAACTACGCAGATAGTTCCATGTACTCTTAAATATTTGTAAAGTATTAATTAATCGCATAGTTGCATAACATTTCAGAATTATTTGTGCAGCCATATAAACTAATTACTAATTTTGTGAACATTATTTTCGAGAGAAACTTTGCTTTTAAAAATGCAAATATTTCATTTAATTTTACTATGTTGATTTTTCAGAAATCGATTTAAATGTACCCAAATTAAATATAATCTTTAGGCCGCAATGTACGAAATATTTTATGCGTCTCCGAAAACAAGCTACAAAGATATACACAAGAAACTTCATGGCTAATTTCATGTAATTCACAAATAATTGTACCAAATTTCCTGTCAATTGCAAAATAAAAAATCGTATCGAATTCTTTTTTAATGAAATCATGAAAGATTATTCTATCCCTAGGATTTCTTTATGAGAAATAATTTTTAAGCATTTAAAATAACATTGATTTTTTTTTTCATCATGTGAACTGGAGAGTAACCTTATTGCAATGTATTTTTAAAAATTGCATATATATATATATATATATATATATGTGTGTGTGTGTGTTTGTGTGTGTGTATGCGTGTGTAAGTGTTTACTGGATTTGAAGACTATTAGATAATTGCATGGGATATTCGTATTATTTTGAATTGCTTCACTCATAAAATTTAATAAAACTTTATTTTTTTTTATGTACTTGTGCTTTAACCGCATACACAAAATCTGCGCACCGATAACTATACAGTTAGAGCCACGTAATATATATATATATATATATATATATATATATATATATATATATATATATATATATATATATATATATATATATATATATATATTTAATTAGATTTGAAGAGATTGCATCAAATAATTCTCCATAATTTAACAGATTATATGTGTGTGATATATATGTGTGTGTGCGTGTCTGTGTGTGTGTATGTGTGTGTAAGTGTTTACTGGATTTGAAGACTATTAGATAATTGCATGGGATATTCGTATTATTTATATATGTGTATATAAATAAGATATATATATGTGTGTGTGTGTGTGTCTGTGTGTGTATGCGTGTGTAAGTGTTTACTGGATTTGAAGACTATTAGATAATTGCATGGGATATTCGTATTATTTTGAATTGCTTCACTCATAAAATTTAATAAAACTTTATTTTTTTTTATGTACTTGTGCTTTAACCGCATACACAAAATCTGCGCACCGATAACTATACAGTTAGAGCCACGTAATATATATATATATATATATATATATATATATATTTAATTAGATTTGAAGAGATTGCATCAAATAATTCTCCATAATTCAACAGATTATATGTGTGTGATATATGTGTGTGTGTGCGTGTCTGTGTGTGTGTATGTGTGTGTAAGTGTTTACTGGATTTGAAGACTATTAGATAATTGCATGGGATATTCGTATTATTTATATATGTGTATATAAATAAGATATATATATGTGTGTGCGTGTGTGTCTGTGTGTGTATGTGTGTGTAAGTGTTTACTGGATTTGAAGACTATTAGATAATTGCATGGGATATTCGTATTATTTTGAATTGCTTCACTGATAAAATTTAATAAAACTTTATTTTTTTATGTACTTGTGCTTTAACCGCATACACAAAATCTGCGCACCGAAAACTATACAGTTAGAGCCGCGTAACATATATATATATATTTAATTAGATTTGAAGACTATTAGATAACTACATAGTATATTGCTATTATTCTGGATAGCTTCATCGATAAAATTTAATAAACTTTTTTTTTGTGTGTGAGTGTGTATTCATGTAATTTAAACACATACGCAAATCCTATTCATCAAAAACTATACAGCTAATTCCACATATCGTATAAATTCTTTTACTGGATTTGTAAACTATTAGATGGTTACATAGTATACAGGAAATATTTTGGGTAGCCTTCCAGATTAATTATTAAGTCTATCAAATCATTTTCTTAAGACACCATGTTTTCAAGCATTTTAAAAAGTATGTTAATTTCATTATGTTACATGTAGATTAATTATGTTAAAATACATTGAAACGGAATGCATCTATAAGCTAAAACAAGTTAAACAGCACTGAAATGCACTTAAATATCATCTACAGACCGTAATTTATCCATTTTGTTTTCTCCGTACACGATATACAAACATTATATACACCAGAAAAATCATAAATAATACCATGTAACTTACAGGTAACTGCACCAAATTTCAGCTACATTTATATATACCTAAAAACTATACTGTAATGAAACTGAAGACCATGCAACTA
This sequence comes from Salticus scenicus, assembly GCA_963930645.1. Lineage (NCBI taxonomy): Eukaryota > Metazoa > Arthropoda > Arachnida > Araneae > Salticidae > Salticus > Salticus scenicus. The sequence continues at coordinate 129,659,610 of OZ005649.1, read as the reverse complement.
AAAACATTTCTTTTGAATTTACCCTGCATACAAAATTAATGCCAGATATACTAGTAGTATACAGCTAATTTCATGCATTACATAAATACTTTTACGAAATTTGAAGTCAGATGTGTACTTTTTAAACGATTGGAATTAATGTATGTAGCCTTGTAGATCAATTATTAATACCTTGTCTCGCTGTTAAATTTCCAACAAAGCGGTCGAACGCAATCGAACACAAAACCTTTGTCAAAAACTTATCAAAACAGTTTGCGCTTCGGTTGATCGTTCGAAGTTGCACAATTCACATACGCCTACTGCACAAAATATTAATGCTTGCATAACTCGAGCGAAACTCGCAATGCAGCCGACAATTTTATTCATAAGGCTCCGATTCCACCTAATAACATGCTTTAACCAACAAAAACCATTCGAACCAAGTAAACTTTTGTAAAATTTCGAAACTTGTAAAAATACTGCGAAATTTTTCTATTACCACGAACAAGGACCGTGGTTTAAAATAAAACTTTCAAAATATCACGAATGTGGTTTGTTATTGTCAGCAAAAGGGTTAAAAGAAAATCATAAAAATTAAATATGAGGCTAATCAGAAGCAACTTTCATATTGGCTTGTCTTTCTCATTATTTAGTTGCAAGTGTTATTTACCCTGTTCTAACTTGATTTATTTAATTAACACTATCCGAAATTCAACATTAATTTGTTAAATAAAATCCAATACAATGTTTTATGAAAGGAACTTTGGAATAAACATCAAAATTTAAATTCAGCTAATAAAAAAAAAGTAAATATTATTTTATAAAATATAAGATGAATTTTATCTTCTTATACTTAGAACCAAGATTTCTATGCATACGTTAAACTCTTTAGTTTTAAATGACTCTAAATTTTGTGACCGACAGACTATATTAAAGGCAGCATTTTAAAAAACTTAGATCGGCCTTAATGAGAAAATTATCAATCGATCTTATTATTTCTATCATTAATTGAAAATCTGCATACAAAAAACGTAAAAATAAAGGAAATACAGTTTTCTTTCACATCATAGGTCACTGTACTGGATGGAAGGCTACGTTTCCCCCGAATTATGTCGGGATGGCCGGTGAAGTGGTTAATGTGAAGTTAAATAAACAAAAAGTGTGAAAAAAAAACTATGTTCTCGACATTATTGTAATGCTATACACCAAGTATAAACCATTACTTACGAAAACTATTTGTAAGAGTGTATATGTCCAGAAATAAAAGCAATTTGCATCTAATGCTCAAAATTATGGAATGACTCAACTGAACATCCCAAACATTTAGCAATTAATAGTTATTTAAATAAATTTAAATATGATACATAGTTAATAAAGAAAAGTGAAAATCATAGCAGTGCGTTTAAATGCTTCTCCCCGAGTTGTTTGCCATTTAATGGATATTAATGTATCCAAATTCTATTGTACATCCCTGTTAAAGAACAATATAGGGTAAACTAGCAGTATTAAATAAATATATATATATACATTGTTTTAATTAATTTAACATTACGGAAGCAAATCTGTATAAATAAAGTGAAGTGTCTATGTGTCTGTGTGTGTGTGTGTGTGTCTGCGCTCTGGTGCTCACACTATTGATTGCAGAGCTTCCAAATTTGGCATATAGGTACCTGGGACCAAGCAGGTGTGACCCCATCGAGAATTTCGAATTTTAAATTTTTAAATTCATGTTTTTTCGATTTTAAACATTGGCTTTTATGTTTCATTTTTCATGAATTTAATTCTTTGATTGTAATCGCCTGCGTATCTTAGCAACGGTTATTTCACTATTTATTTTTCTTTTAATACATTCATTTGAAAGCGTTTTTTTTTTCTTTTTTTTAATTTATTATATTTATTGAAAATCAATTGGTAAAATGCAATATAAATAAATTGTTATGTTTATGTATAATTTTTACAGTATAACAACTTTTTATTTTTCATTTTTAATTAATTCCTTTATTTATTTTTTTTTTAAATAATATTTATTGGGGGAAAATGGTAGTATATAAGTGGAAAATGATTAAACTGATTAAAATTTATTTGTTTTTCATGTATTTAATTCCTTTTAAAAGAAGATCTACTTTTTATTTTATTTTGTTATACTGGGCGGAATCCCCCCCCCCCGATGCAGCACGGTCAGAAAAAAGAGCTGCCGTCGGCAGCGGGTATTAAAAACAAAGTCTAGAGCAATATCAATGTTTATTTATTTATTTATTTATGCATAAATTATTATTATGTTTTTATTAAGTTTTTATTTGTAATGTGATGTGAAAAAAAAAATACTGACCCAATTCTTTTGAAAATTCATTTAAATATAGTGACCAGTGAAGCGGGCGTAGCATGCTAGCATTAAATAGTTTGAATCCATAAAGCGCAATGTATAAATATTCCACTTTGTTACCAGATAAAAAAAAAGAAAGAAAAAAAGAAACTATAAGTCCTACATTCGTGTTGATCTGTACAATTATTTGCGATGATAACGTCAAACGTATCTAGAAATTTATATCTTAATCGAATGTAGAGTTTAAACTTTATCGTCCTTCAAATAATTTGAGTCCTTTAGCAATAATGAATGTAAATAAATTTACAAAACATTTTCGTAAACCAATTGGAGTATTTAAAAAAATATTTACGATTTAGTAAATTAAAAAGGTAGGAAAAAAAATAAGAATAATTAAATTTGATTAAAATAAGGAATAAATTCAAATAATTAACAATTAGTGATTAATAAAACAAATATGAATAAAGATTAACAGAGCTATATTTTCATAATAAAAGTAGTTGTTAATTAAATGTCTTAATCCACCAACTGAAATGCTGAGCTAAAAAAAAATAATTATTATTTCAACTAATTTATGATCCTAAACGCTTCAAATCTCAAAGAATATTACTATGCCGATGTGTCTTCATTATCCTAAAATATAAAAGTCACGGATAGATTGTAACGTAATAAATTGTGAAAAACATTGTGAGAATTATTTTGCCTTTTTTTAACGGATGTTCTTATGTACAAGATTTATTTTCAAGAGTTTCGCCTAGAAAGGATTGTGATTAATGGGCTACTAAAAATATGAATAATTTTCCTGCTACAGTAAATCGGTCTTCTCATGCTAGTGCAAAACTATGAATAGTACTTCAGAATGTATTACGGTGATAAATATGCTGTCTTATTTGATATAAAAGACCATTATCTCATAAAATAGTGAATATCGCTAGTGCCCTGATAAAAATGTAAGTCAATGACTTCATTTTAATAATAAAAGTAATTTCTGAAGGAGCTATAAATTTTCTCCGTCATACTTGTATCATGATTGTTTTTGGTTTATTCTTAAAAGGAGACATTATTTTTTGCCTCGTAGTAACCGATAGAAATAAACAAATATGTATGCGTATCTGTATGTATATAAATATTTACATACATATACTAATTTATAATTATGTAGTGTTTTGTAAAACAGAGTTCGGTTTACTATATAAAAACTACTTAATGAAATTGTAGTTATTGTAACAGTAAAAACTTCATGACTTTTTAAATAAAGAACGACTGGTTTGATATTTAATTGTTTAATAATAGGAAAAAATATTTTAAATAATTTGATGACTTACACTGACATATAGGAAATTCTTATATAAACATATTATAAAATATTTTAGAAGTTATCAAATGGTGAAAATCCTGCTTAAATTTTAAAACTTATGAATGTTCAAATAAATTACACAATAACTATTTTATTATTATTATTATTATTATTATTATTTTGGGAAATGTTATTTTTATTACATATTTGTAAAGGCATATTTTCCTTCAGTACAAACTAAAATCTTTTTGAAAATGGAAATTTATTGTTATGCATATAGTATCTATTACATATTTGAAAAATGAATTTTTGTTCCACATTTATTAATTATTTGCTTTAAAAAAATATTACAATGCATAAAAAAATTAAGATATATGTTTAACCCATTAAACGACGAGATGTAAACCACATAGAAAACTTAGTATTTATTCCATGTTATGTTATTTTATTTTTTTACGTACATTGCATGTCTCTATTATAAAACAGTTAGAATTTTCTTTTTAACTGTAAGTATTAAGAAAATATAACATATTCATGTAACGGGAGCTTTGACATCTTATGAGGGTAGAAACCTTTCTTCATTTCGGAAAAAAAAGAATTCCATTTCTACGTAGATGCTTTAAAATATTGTTCTTTAAAATGTTGGTTTTAAATATGAATTGTACTTGCAAAACTCCAAGCGATCATTTAAATGTATTGTTACGAAATTGTAAATAATTCGTAGTTATTTTCATGTAAATTGATTCAAAGAGGTTTAGTCAGGTGATAAAATGTTAACTTTCAGCATTTATAGCTCGTTTTTGCTTTAAAATAGCTTAAAAACACGTTAAAACACGTAAAAGGCATCATTAAGGTGGGTAATGGGTTTGGCGCCAAATTTTGCGATTTTTTCGATCTTTAGTGACATTTTGGCGAAATTAGAGAGAAAATCCTTATTATCCATATATTGAATGTGGAAGCTCTAACTTGAATTTTCTACGAGTTACCAGAACATTCTGGGTTTTATAGAGGGGTATAAAACAAGGCCCAGTGCGGCCAAGTAGTTAGTCTTTCGTCAATCGCCTCATGATAAAATGCTCTTCTGACTAGTCTCTTTGATTACAGAATTACTGTATGTTAATGCTCTGATACAGTTTGTACTATGAATTTGCTGCTCACAGCTTCTACCTAAGCTGTGTTTACTGGTTAAAAGGAAGTTGGTACTTGGTTTATAGACCCGTATTCTTCTAGAATTTTCTGTAAATAAACCTCTGAGCTGCTGCAAGTCTAGACTTTCATTTGGAGACAACTCAGGAACCCCGAGAACGCAACAATATTCTGTCAGTTTTACATAAGACGTTATATGTTTTATAAAAGAAAATCTTTTTTTTTTTTTTTTTTTTTTGTAAAATTATAAAATATAAATTAAATTAAAAATTATTCTTTAGAGAATATTACTACTTTAAAAATTAAAATGAATTTCATTATAATAGAAGTTTAAACTTAATTTCTTAAGGTTTATTCGTGATACTTTATTAACAAACTTATCTAGCTCATTGGATATTCAATTTATTTATCTTTCATTAAATATATATGATTAGATATTAACATTTTTTTAATTATAGTTGCTCTATATTGTCTCTATGTTAGTATGTTGAATTTTCCATAAATGTAAATTTCATTAGATAAAAACCTACATACCACAAGTGAAAAAAAATTCTGAGGGTAACTTTTGATGTTGTTATAGAAATCTTTATATTTCCCCAAGTAAACATGTTCTTATAATATAGATTACGAAATGAAACGCGAGAAGTTATAATGTATATAACGCATTTCATGCTTTAATTTTTATAAAGATATCACAAGCCTTACTTTTTCTGCTAATACTTACTGTTTTCGGAATAAACATTTTGCTGATACATATGAGCAGTAATATGTTTTTTAGCCTTTTAATTAAAAAATAATAATAATTCGATTATACATTACTATTTCTATATTTGACAATATATCTAACTTAGAAAGGGTGCAACAAGTCTTTAGTATAGGACTCCTTTGGCGAAATTTGAAATTTGGCACTAAAGTAACTCGCACGTTTCTCGCAAAGGTCTTTACTAGCGCAATTATGATATCCGCATTTTAATTTATTAAAAACAATATTGAACAAAAATGTTACTATATCAATGGCATGCTTAAATTACCAACTCAAATTCAAACTTAATTATCTTTTTTTTTTTTATTATTATATTTTATTTTGCACGCGTGCTTTTTTCTTACCTAATTTAAAATTATTAAAGAAAGAAAGAAAAAAAAAAAAAAAAAAACTTTTTCGATATTGTTTGTTTCGATACGGATTATTATTAATTTTCTTTTCTTTTCGTTTTTTTTCAAAAAAAAAAAAAAAAAAAAAAAGATTTTGATGAAATTCTGGCAAAAGCAGAATTTAGTTTACGACAGAAAACGATTACTCTTTTTTTTATTTTTCAAATTACAACATTGCTTTTAAATTATTCAATTATACTTTCGAAAAATTTTAGATTCCGACAAATGTCCAACTGGCATTAAACTGGTATCGTAAAAATCCGCAGATTGAGACTAATAGTCCTCAGTCCTAAAAAAAAAAAATCTTTAAAACAGAGAACTCCTTTTAGTACTCGAAAAAAAAAAAAACTTAATTTACAATAATCAAAACTTAAACCTGCAAGAATTATTTAAAAAAAAAAAAAAAAAAAAAGACTAGTTGATGAAGGGAATAAGCCCATATTCAGGTAACATACCCATAGGTGAAATATAACGAAAACATTCATATTTAATACAGGAAAACACATCAATTATTACAAAACAAAATTTTACTTTTGAAATAAAAATTAATGAAAAGAAAAGTAAGAAGGAAATTTAGAAAACAATGTTAAGCAATTAAAGAAAAAAAAAAAAAAAAAAACAGCAAAAAATTTCAGCAAATTTTTCAACAATTTTAAAATATTTTCGTTCAAAAATGCTTTAACTTATTTTGACTTCACCTGTATGGCAATTAGAAACATCTTCGTATTTTCCTACACATTCCTCATGCACATTATGACACACAACACATAATCTCATATCCACAAATTTTTCCTTGATGCAAATACCGCTAAACCATCTTTCTTTATAACTTTTCTTTCCTCAGGGACCTTTTCCACTATTATTCGTAGACTGTTATATATATATATATATATATCGTGTGATGTTTGAGTATATTTGAGAAGCCCTGGGAAAGAGGTTTTTTTTTTTTTTTTTTTTTTCCAAAATTAGAGCACAATAGTTTATTGCAGATTTTATTACAGCAGTACTTGAAGGCAAGGAGTATGACAAACTTGTTTTTCAGAAGATGTCCCTGAAGACGTTTGAAGGAAGAAGCACTATTCTTTGTTGGAGGTGGGTTTTCAGACGCAGAACTTGGAGCAAAAGCTTCCTACATTGACAGGATACATAGGTTAGGATTGACACGATAGATACCTGTCCCTTTGAAGCCACCTTTAATGTTGTAAATGTCAATATCATAGCTTTGTCCGAAACTGGAGAAAATATTTTTTCCAAATCGAGCTTCTGTAATGTTTCCATGGTTAGTTTGTTCCCAAAACAAAAGCACTTCTTGATCCCGAAATTGCTCAGATGGCCCAAAACAGAATTTATCCAAAGGATGATGCTCATGGTTTGAATTAGGAGGCAAATAAGGTAGGAGAATGTCATTTTTTTCAGCCTCATCCAGAATTAAGTAATAAAGATGGGACGTTACCCCATTAAAGCTGAGAAAACAGCGTCCTTGTGGTTTAAATTTTGATACGTTCAGGTAATATGTTCATTGGACATATTGACAACAAATTTAAAAAACCGTTCGTAATTCTGTCTGAAAACTCTGAAATTCATTTATACTGTCGAAAAGACAATTAAATTAGCTAAAATATTATGTATAAAACTAATTACAGATACTTCGTTTCAATCAGAAAAGTCACAAACTTAGGAGAGACAAATTTATAAAATGCCATTGCAACTAACAACAAATCAACAATGACTGTCCCCTCGTGCACGTGATCAACGTTTGTGACAACGCAGTACTAAACGATGCTCTTCTGACTAAGAGACTGGACATTGATCCGTCAGATGATCCGCCATGTTTGTTCAGCCTGTTATATATGATACCATTATGCTCTACAAAATTTCAAATGACACTCTGCAAGGCTTTCTAGAGTGTCAACCAACAAAGTAAAAAACCAACAAAGTTTTTATCGAGATTTTAATTAAAAGGAAAATATCATACGCTGGTAAAAATAAGTTACGTCTTACGCCGATCGAGTGGCTTTTGAACAAATGACTGCCATATTTTTTTCAATGCCCAGTTTCTGCGGCTAGCGACCCTTCACTGAGAGATACGACAAGGTGTTCATACTTTTTGATTGGTGTAAACCTCCCTTTGACCGCCCGAGGCGATTTCGCGCATGGCTACCATAGACGTAAGACAGGGAGAAATTGTGACTTTCAAAAATGCTTATAATTCATATTAATTAAATGTAATTAAAAATTTTTGAAACAAATTTTCATGTTCCTAAATGTTTTTCCTATTAATAGAAATAAAAATTTTCATTGATTTTCGTCAATTCTTTTCTAAATAAGTACTTTTCTTAAAACAGTTTCGTATTTGGCGATAACTTCAATAATTACACAGCCAACCTCTTTCGAAAAAAATCGCACTTTTAATGTGCCGCGTTCGGTTTTTTTCCCCTTCTTTTTGAACAATTTTGAAAATAAATTATGTAAGTTAACATTAACTAATATGCACTTATTATTATTTTATTTATTTTCTATTTATTTTTGTTTTACCTGATCTTATTAAAAATTATTTTGATTAATATAACAAACATTTAGATATAATTACAATTGATAGAGTAAAGCATATTTTTGGAAATTTTAGTGTTAAAAATACATAACTAATAAATAAAAAAGCCTTTTATTTATTTATTTATTTTTTTTTTTTAATTTCTTCAGGAGTATATAAATAAAGGCTAGTACATTCATTTAATGCATAAAACTTAAACTCAATAGGTACCTTATATTTTTCTTATATTTATTCAAAAATACGGAATACGAGGGGGAAAAGAATAAGGTTAAAAGTATTAAAATGCTTATTGGTTCTCTTATTTATAAATTTAAAAACATAAAATTATTTTATTTATCTATTTTATTTTATTTATTTATTTTTTATGGAGAAATCAAGGCATTAATAGAAGTAAATACCTCTATGGTGGAAGAGCGGAACTGCGGTCAAACTTGGTAGATGAGAAGTGCCGGGACGATCAAAAAACGCGTTCATCGATCTAGCCGTTCGGAGTTTTCCGTAGTTCTCTCTAGAACTCGCGTAAATACGAACTAGATTCACTTAGAAAACCCCCCCACGGAGGGCATTTCTCCTGTAGGCCCAGGCCCCTAGAGTAGTCAATCAGTCTTAAGCCATACAACCAATCAACCATTCTTTATGAGATTAACATATGTTAGAATTTTATGTTGTAAAATTATAAGTGCTTATTTCTTTATTTTTTTATTTGTTTATTAATTAATTAATTAATTTATTTATTAAGTGTCATATTTCTTTTTATCATATACGTTATTTTTTATCTTTTTTTTTTTTTTTTTTTTTTTAATCATACTTTATTCAAAGGTACAAAATACGAAATATATATATATATATTACTATTACATTTGAAGAAAAATAAATTTTGACATGGACAATAAGGATAAAAATAAACTTTTGACATGGACAATAAGGATGTATAAAACTTTTAAAGTTAATAAATATTTTTACGAATATTAATATAATCAATGATTATGCATTTAACTATAAAATATTGGTATGTTTTTAAGTATTAAACTAATTCAATTTTCCTAAACTGAATTATTTTAAGAAAAATATGTTGGTGTTAATGTGCCAGTTGCGTACAAAAGAAAGGCCGAGGTATGGGTTGAATAACTTAAGCAAGGGGTGGTCTTTTTAAGGTGTTCTAGCCCATATTTACGCTTGTTTCGGAGAAAACTGCAGATAATTTCGAAAAGTTAGCCCGATGAGCGCTACCTGGTATCGAACCTGATATCTCCCGTCTACCAGCTTAGAGAGCAAAGTTAATTTTACAGTCTCAAAAACATTTGACCCCCTGAAAAACCTTATATAAACCAACTAAAACAATTTTTAAACATTTAATGTGCTGAGAATGTATATATTTGTAAGTTATTGCAATAAATAAAATTAATCATAAATCTAAACGGTCATCTCTCAAATGAATATATCAAATCAAGTTAACTGTTAAATCATCAAATTTTTACTAATTAATCTTAATATCGATGAACTTTCTTACCAGTAACTACAAGGACAAATTTGATAAATAAATTATTTTTTAAATAAATAAAAATAATTTTATTATTATTATTATTTTTATTATTAGTTTGTATAAATGTATATTTTTAGAATAAATTTGCATAGTATATTATTAAAAACTAAAGAGTATTAAAATTCAGATTTTTTGATATGCAGTATGACAGATAAGATGGTGTAAATTATTTCTATGAATATAGAAATGTAATCTAAATTTAAATAATAATTATAATAGTAATAAAACGAATGTAACGTAATGCATAATGTATCTTTGTTTGATTGCAAAGAATTTTTTTTTTTTTTTTTTTTTTTTGCTTTACTTTAGAGAATATCTTTAAAAACTTACACCGATAAATCACCAAAATGCGCGATCAGCGCCAAGCATTGTAAAAGGTTACTGTAGCAAGAGGGAATCTGGACAAGCGTTTATCCACTGAGCATGCGTACTAAGTACCTGTCGTATCTCTGAGATTATCCAGGGTTTCTATCTGCGGCTAGATTCAAGCGCCATCTTTCGGATTTCACTAAGATTAATAACATTATTGCGGGTTGGCCATATTACCTGCATTGGCCCTATTTACATCATTTACATCAGGCATGCACATTTTTTTTTAATGCTTAATATTTTCGAAATAAATGAAAATTCAAAAATGACGCAAATTGAGTTTGATATTTAACTTTTTAAATTAGAAGTATTTAAGGTATATTTTATTACAATTAATTTATTATATTGTTGTATGATGCATAAAATTGAACTACATATTAATTCAATTCATCAATTATTTTATGATTTAATAATTCAATTTATATTTTATAAATTTATTATTTAAATTTCATAAAAGACAAATTTTTTAACAGTTATCGGTATTTTTATTTTTAGTACGATTCGTTTGAAAATTGGTAATTTATGTTATGAATACTTCTCCATAAAAATTATTGTTACGTAATAAATAATAAAAAATATTTAAAATAAAACTACGATTATAAAATCACAGCCAAAAGAAAGGACGATACATATATTTTTAGTAATATGTAACATAGTAGGAATAATCCATTTTCATTAATAAAGTTTTGGCAGTTTGATTAATAAACAAATGAATATAAATTTAATAGTATTCTCTCAAATAGAAATGTGTAATTATTTTTATAAAGACTTTGTCAATTATGATGTTGATATTTTGAGTGTGAGAACGATATTTCATGCTTTCAGAAATACATTCATATTTGAAATTTTAGTATATTTCCGAGTGTACAAAGTGAGTAATTTTCAATTTGATGTCTAATTCATCTTACAAATGACATGGATTATTCGCTACATTAATTCTGTTTTAATGCGATGGAACAACTGTATGAATTAAAATTATTTCATGTGTCAGAAAATGTGACAACAATTATGCATTCTTAGAAATAAAGTAACGATTCCATGCATTAAAATAAATTTAAATCGCAGTACTTTCATGTTTCAAAATATGAATTTAAAAAAAAAAAAACTATGAAACAGGTATTTAAAATGCTTAATACATGTATTGATATTGAATAAATGAAATGTTTATTATAAGCGAATTTTTTTCTTAATAAGAGACAAAAAATTATATAATTTTCGTAGAGCTAGTCAAAAGTTTTCAATGTAATTTCTTCTTAATTGGCAAAAATATGACATTTTACGAAATCATTGTAATTTTTTCTGTACATAAATAAATAAATAATTGACGGATAGAGATATACAGATGGATAGGTAGATGGCAAAACCCTAGATAGACTATATCACAACATATAAATCATACAAAATACGAAGTTACACGAAGTATACCTTTTACAAAATTGCCTGAGTTTTAAAGGTTAAAAAAGCATATTTTCTTTATGTGTTTTTTTTTTTTTTTTAAATATAATAAATAAGATTTTTTCTTGAAAATTTGAGCATATAAAAGAATGTTTTGAACATAAAAAAGAAAAAAGAACGTTTAAACAATCATTTTCATTAAAAATTTTGAAAAATTCTGCAGTTGAAAATTGATTTCCTGAGACCCTTCAGAAAAAGGATGTTTTGCGGTGTTCATGTTAAATCGTGATTGTTTTATATGGAATTAAAAATCTTTTTTTTTTTTTTTTTTTTTTTTTTTTGCTAGTAGATAAGCATAAAAGAATTAATAAAAATGAATAAATAAAATTTATACTTTGGCAGAGTTTAGCAAAAGCAGTACACTCTTCGGAACGTTTAATCACGCGTATAGCCTTGTAAAATAGTTTAAAATCAAAAAATAGAAAAATTTCAATCATAAGTCAATTCTATTTTAAATAAGTGTGAAAATTTTCAGTAAGATTGGTGAATTAGTTTTTGGAAAATCGTGGCCGCCAAATTCAAAAATAGTATTTTCAAGAGAAAAAAAAAGAGATTAAAGTTTTAAGTAGAATAAAATGACTGTAGTGTAGAAACTTTCTAAAGGCTCACAGACATTTATTCCGAATAACTCGAAACTTTAGGAAAATATTTTTGACAAAACGTACTTTTAAATGAAAAAATATGGTTTAAAGATTTAAAAAAAGAGATGAAATTTTAAAATGCATTCAACTTCTTGAGTAAAACTATAAAACTTTATGTAACACAAATAAAATTTATTTTAATTTGTGCTATAAAACTTTCTAGTACTAAAGTAGCACTCTGAAGATGTATTAACAAAGTTCAGAAGCCCTTTAAAGTTCATTTCTAATGCTATTATTTTTTTATAAATTATTTTTGGAGTTACATAAATATAATACACAAAATATTTTCTTGCGCTATGCAAAATATAACATCCCAAGAATTTTAAATCTATTATGTCTATTTTTTAGTATTTTTTAAGCACCCTATTCTTACACGTATTAATAAGATGACAGAGTTATACTGCCATAATAATAAGGTGACCGAGAAATCGTACATACCAAATTCGATCATGAAAAAGTCCTCGTGTATATTTATACCCAAAGTGTGCTTTCATTCACGTTTTCTAAATCGACCTGTGAAAATGGTTAGTAAATTAATATGGAACACAATATAAAATAAGGAAACATTTTAATGTTGAAAAAAATATATATATTAGTTTTTATTTTCTAATTTCTAGTTACACAACTTTCTCATAAAACGTATTAATGGTTTTCACATACAAACTTAAAAAAATAAGTGCGTTTTTCTTTTCTTAGTCGTTTTTTCTCAGGGTAAATTTTCAGCAATTCGCGGAGGCATTTATTTTGCCTTATTGTAGGAAGCAGAATGTTTCTACTTACATATCCCATTATTCAAATTCCCCCTTTTTTTAGGTGATTTAGGAAAAAAAGAAACTCACTCAATAATATATATATATATATATATATATATATATATATTGTTGAAAACTAGTTGGCATAAGTGGAGCCATTTCGTTTCCTATCATATATACTTAGTTTCCCACCATACATTATATATAAATATATATATATATATATATTTTTTTTTTTTTTTTTGAGGTTTTATTTCTTTTGTTAAATTATTCCTATATTCAAGTTTTACATTTCCTTTTGCAGCAATTTTGCGCATTGGTTTGTAACTCTCCTGTTGTTTTTTCTAATATTTAAACTTTTATTTTAGTTTAATATACATAAATATTCGCTTAAAACTTCTTATTTAATAAAAACATTGTTTATCTAAGGAACTTTTAGCGCTAGCTTTCTCTGTTTTACGTTTTATTATAATAATCTTTAATTTTATATCATTTTATATCATATTCGTTTTAAAAGTTTCTTATTTAAAAAACATTGTTTGACTAAGCAGCTTTTAGCGCTCGCTTTCTCTGTTTTATGTATTATTATAATAATTTTTAAATTTGTTTCCCACCCTTAAAAAAAAAAAAAAAAGCTCTAAACCTTTTGGTTAAAAACCTTGTCTGTAGGATTTCTTTACTAATCTTTTTTTCCCTTTAATATGTCCGCAAACTTAAAAAGATTTCGCATTTTCTGCAATAATGATTATGTTTTAAAAATAGCTCTCGAAAACCTTGCAAAGTAACTGTTACACGTCCTAACTTTTAACCGAATGTTTCTGTGTTTTTCTCTTTCGGTTTGTCCTAATTCAGATTTGTGAGATTTCAATTCACTTAAAGGTGGTTTTCTGTTTGGTGAGATGTTGTGGGCTAAAGATAGTTATTAGCTAATTGGTGCTATCCTTTCAGAAACTTCTGTTTAACCCCTACACGAAGAGGCCTCCCTGATAAAGACAACTGTGTTTTTTTTTTTTTTTCTTTTTTCTTTGTTTTTTTTGGTGAGGGGGGGGGAGCTCCTACATATATATATATATATATATATATATATATATTTCAGATTTACATAAATTAATATAGCTTGTGTGACCTTGATTGATCTCTTAAACTTTTCCAAATGTTCTTCATATACTTTAAAACTGGGAGTAAACCATACATTTTGGAAAGTGACATCCACTTAAAAAAATCTTTCACATTGATGCTTGTGACACATTAATATAGGGGACAGTGGGGATGAATAGGACATTTTTCATGTTTCTACTAATAATATTCACCATATGTAATTCAGAATTCTGTAACATTCCTCATAAGCACACTTCAGTAATCAGTTACATATAAACATACTAACTTTAATAAAAAGTTTTAATTTTTAATTATAAATAATTTTTTTACATGTATGTGCATTGTCCCATTCATCCCCATAGCTGGGGATAGATAAATGGGACAAGACTGGAGTTAACAAAGAAAAGAAAACAAAATGAAAAGTAAATTTTTTTTAAGTTAAATTGGTTTATGTGATTTTATTACACACTATGAATTTACTAAAATTAACATAAATTGATGTATTGACTCAAACTAACATCAAAAGGTAAAAGTCCTTTGGTTCGCACAGTTCCTAGTGCTCTAGGCTTTGGTAATTTAATCTAATAAGATCTAATCTAAAAATAAATAAATAAATAAGACACTAGAAAGATATAAATCATTATAATAGAGTACAAATTATCAAGATAAATTTTTGAGATCAGGAAAAATCAGCATTCTATTCTGTATTACATTAATAATCACCAGGATTTATTTAATTAGATTGATTAAAATTATGATTTTAATAAAATTATTACTAGTTTATTTATTTTTTTTTAATTATTGATATTATTGATTTAAGTTGCATTGAATATTTTAACCTATAATTGTTTTTAATCAAAATTGTTATATACAAAAATCAGAATAATTAATTTCAATCTATTTTTCTCTAAATCCATGCTACTTTTATAGTTCCTTATAACTATTGAACTACAGGTTACAAAATTATTGAAAATCTATTTACGATTTGTTTTAATATAATTCTTGTGTACAATTTTAAATTAGCACATAGTGGGGAATGTCCCATTCCTCCCCACCACCACATGATTATATAAAACAGGAAGTAGGCTTAAGGAACAATTGTCAATATTCTTCTTGAATATCTTAAACACAATAAATGATCATGCCTTTCCACAATAAAAGAATTATATTAACTTTAAGCAAATAGTTAATTTTTGACTACAATCTAATTGAATCAGTAAAAACATACTTTGGCAGCAGAAAAAGGCACTTTAAATTTTTTCTGCCCTTCTATAGATAGCACAAACCTGAAACTACACTTGATGAATGACCTCAGTACTGCCATATATCAGAAAATTTCTCGAGTTTATGGTGATTGCAAAACATAAAAAGTTTGCTATTGTCCCATTCATCCTGCGTCTCATTCAACCCCAGTCTCCCCTATAAATACTTATAAAAATGAAATATTGTAAATTAAACTGCTTGAAATTTATAAAGAATTCATAAAGTTATTTAAATTGAGCGATGTTTTTAATAGCATTTTTAAATGTGAATTTTGTACATTCCTTCTCCTTTTCCTTTGTATAGAGATTGCCAGTAAATTTATAATCGATAACTATGAGTGGATAATATAGTGAACTCATTATACCCTACTTACACAGAAGTTAAAAAAAAATCACAAGTTAAAGATAAAATATATTTTGAAATTATAGACCACAGAAGAATAAATATATAAGAGATTAAATTACTAAGGTGGAAAGTTAAATCCTGTTATTTTCCCCCAAAGGCTTATTTTATAGAAATATATCTAACACGCGAAAAACAAATGTATTCCTCAAAAAATATTTTTGTTTCAGGTTTTCTTCTTTCAAAAGGATTTTTTTAACGGTAATATTTATAAGTTGATATGGCTTTTAAAAGTCAAGCAGTTAAAAATATATGTAATTTGAGATGGATGGAAACAATTACAACACGATAAAATTTATAATTTAAATATAATAAATTAAATAAAGAACTTAAATAAAGAACTTAAGATACGTTTTACTGGCTTATTCATCGAGCAAGATATTGGGTATATTTCCGTAAAATGTAAACCTGTGTTCACTGTCAAATTATTTATTTAACAATAAATTTAAAAGAATGTTGATTTCTTTCTGTGCGTTTGTAAATATACATTGCTTAATTTCAGTAGAAATGTTCTGCGTCATGCTTGCGATATCTATTTAAAAAAAAAAAAAAAAAAAAAAAAAAAAAAAAAACTTAAATTTTAATATGGTTTCATCTGTCAGTTTCTAGCCTGAATGAAATCCAATGTTCAAAGTTATAGATATTTCAAATATCGAAGCAATAATTATAAATAAATAGCAATAAATACAATAAGGTACGATAAATACAATATTTAAAAACTCCTCAGTTTTTAAATAATGTTATAAATATTTATTTGTTTCTAAAATTTAATCTGTGTGTAACTATATGTCATTACAAAATGTCACTGTGATAATTTACAGTACATAGCAAATATTTGCCGAATTTGCCTCCCCCATCACTAGGAACATTTTATTCAAAAAATGGATTCGGTAGTGTGCTTTAAAAAGGTCTTCATTTCTTCAAGATCCAGTGGTTAAATTATAGAAGTATAGTTCGGTGGCAAGAACTTCAGGCTCATGTTTGTTGCTCATCTGCATGCTAGGAAGATTTTCCACCTTTTCTCTTCATTAACTCGCGAAGAATGTCATCCAGGCTTTTCGATTTGTTTTATAGTGCACGTGATCTTCACATTGCAGCTTTTCACTTTTTCCGATCACAAATGGCTTGAGCTTCTCACCCGTGAAATTGGCACAGAATATGATGATAAGTTTTTCTTTCGACCTTTTCCTGCCCGTTATTTTTCGCTAATTTCTGCTGGGGTTTTCCCTGGAAAAGCTCTAAAAAACAGACAGGATATTTGGCATTGAAAATTTTAATGACGTCAGAATTTTTCGTTAAGTCCTGAAGTTTAGTTTTCCAGTCCTCGGAAGTGTCCATATTTAAGTTATGTACCTTCACCACTGATTACTTTGAATTCTGTGTTACCCAAACTTCTGAAGCGGGTCAGCTATCCTTCCGATACCTTGAATACTGATAATTTTTCCTTTTCTGAAAAAATCCAGAGAAATCTGTTTTAACAGGGGTCTAGAGATAGAAAGTTTCTTTGTTTTCGTTTGTCAAAAAAAAAAAATAATAATAATAATAATAATAATAATAATAATAAATAAAAAACTTTTAGTCATCATTTTTTTTTTTTTTTTTTTTATGTTCTCGATTTTAGTTTTCTTTTCGAAAATTGTATGTTTTGAGGAAGGTTTATTTGCTTCAAAAGTGGCTGTATTTTCTTTCTCTTTCTTGCTGGCGTTGAATTGACCTAATGAATATCAAAACGCAAATGCAATTTTCCTTTGACTTGCATTAAATTTTAATTTTCTAACTACTTCATACTTCTCTTCTTTTCAATTTACTACTAATTTTTTACACATCTGAGTAAATGTTGTGCTTCTTTTTATGCAACGATAGCGAAATGGCGATTTTTTCTTTTAATCAAAAATGAAGAAGGAAATAGCTGCTGTTATGCTGATAATGCTGTTAATCCACGTTTTCGGAAAAGAAACTATAATTCTTTTATGACAGTTCTTTTAACACCTCTTTCTGTTATCTATCACTTAGGAGAATGTCATTTCTCCAAAATTCCCTGCTTCGCGAATTTATCAAATTCCGATTGCAAACATACGTTCAGTTTACAGAGAGGTAAAGGTAGAAGGCGAATCAAATATAGTGTTCGTAATACTAGGGTGTTCAGAATATATAGAGTTCATCTTATATTAAGTCTATGGAGTTTCGTCGGGACTGTCTTAATGGGTTCATAATACCGGAGTATTCATATTAGAGAGTTTTCAGGCAGAGAGACTCCACTGTATTCACTTTTAGAGAAAACCGTTGGTGTACGTACCGTCAGACTAGGTTACTGCTTATAAAAAAATATTAACTTAAAAATGTTTTGTACCACTGCCATTCCATAGAAATTATTAGGAAGAGTTATGCAGAATCAAGCATTTATTTCAGAAAATAACACAAAATTACAATGTTTTTTCCTAGACACTCTTTACAATTAACGTGAACATTCAAGTAGGCATTCCACTATTGCTGTTGTAGAAGTATTTGGAAATGTTTCGTGCGCACTCAAGCCTTCCCGCTTGATTCCCTTTGTGTACAACCTCTCCGAATCGTCATCTCTCCTAACTTTACATTATAGTATATAGAAACATTGTAACATAAGTAATACAACTATTGTTATATATTATTTATTAAACCAATAGATAGGAAAACCTTTGGTGAATACATGACATTTCATGCATAAATAACTAATTTTAAATTACACATCGATATATTAATTTCAATAGTTTCACAGAAAGTGTATTAAAATTTCCATTAAATGTATTTCATCATAAGCTCTTTATAGCAGCATTTGACCGGTTTTTAATTAGTCAGAATGGTCGACGGGGTTTTGGGGTTTTATGTACTTGTCCAAACAATTCAGTAATTTAAAGCAACATTACATTTATAATTTTTAATCCATATTTAATTTCTTGAAATTCCTTCTCTATATAAAAATTTGGATAATGCCCCAATTTCACGAAGAATACCAAATTGCTTTTAATAATTACTGCTCTTTTAAGGTTTATAAATTTCTATCATTATTTGCTAAAATTGACAATCCTTTAACTGCTAAAATGTACATAAGTTATCATTTTATGTTTAATTAAATAAACAATATAAATAAATATATAACAAGACCGTTCGGCTCTATTAGAAAAGTCGGTTGATACCATGCTTTCAATAAGTTCCGCTATTTTGAAACAAGAAGGCAGATAAAGTATGTTAATTTGATGCAGACACTGATGTGGGCTCTCGTATTAAAATACCATTTTCATGTGAAATTGAAAATTTCAAGTTGCCACTGCATGTAATTAAGACGGCGGATAAAATTGGGCAACGAACACATTAAGTAAATTTCTATGATAAGTCAACTGTATTGGGTCAACCAATATATAAGTTAACCAATTGGGTTCGAATTACATCAGCATTTCAAACGTTATCGTAATAACAAATTTTAAAGTGGTTGCAACTTAATGCGAAAGAGATGGATAAAGTTCTAACAAATTCATAGCTGTTATTTGTCAGATAAGTCCGCTGTCCAACTTTGGTTTGAATTAGTTAGGTTTTTCGAAAGTTATCGTGGTGACAAATTTCCAAATGGAATCGTAATAGCCTCCACTTTGAAACAAAATCACGGGGCAAGTTACTCAATATACTCAGCCAAGATATTTATAAGGTAAGTCCACTGTTACACTTTTGTTTGAATTAATTAAATATTTCAAACGTAACGACAAATTTTCAAGTGACTGCCACGTGGAAGCAACATAGCAGAACAAGTTGCCTAGGGAACACATCGCAGATATTTTTAACATAATTCCACTCTCCAACTTTTCTTCGAATTAACTCAGTATTTCAAAAATTGTCATGATGGCAGTTTTCAAGTGCACCTGATTCCAAGTAGTCTCCACTTGGAAATAAAATAACGTAGCAAGTTGCCCAGCTAAATCATCCAAGGTATTTAATAGATAAGTCCACCGCCCAACTTTGATTCGAATTAATTATTTCAGAAGTTATCGTGATGACAAATATTCAAGCGGCAGCCACTTGAGAATAAGAAAGCGGGTATAACTGCCCAACAAACTCATCTAAGATAGTTCTAACATAAGTCTAATGTCCAACGTCTGTTTGAATTAATTTAATAATTTCTAAAATTGTCGTAATGATAACTTTGCAAATGTCAGCTTCATTTCAAGTACTACTTGCAAACAAACTGCGGCGCAAGTTTCCCAGCGAAGTCTTCCAAGAAATTTGTAATATAAGTCCATTAATGAACTTTGATTCGAATGCATTCCGTATGTTAAATGTTATTCTGATGAAAAAGTTTCAACTGGCAGACTGATTTCAAGTGGCCCCTTCAATTAAACGTGTCTGCCACTTTGAAACCCTTTGCGGATCAAATTCATTAATAATCTTCGTGGAGACTCTTATATGGTTTGTGTGTACATTTGAAATTTTTAAGCAATTTAACTTACTTAAATGCATTTTATGCTTTTTAAATAATATACCTGAGACAATTAATATGCCCATTCCATAAATTAAGATATAAATAATAGAATGTTAGTTTTACATAATTTGTTTTTGAAGTTGAAAAATTTGTGTTTAAAATGTACTTGAAGAAAGTAATTTTAGTTAGCTTGAAAAAAAAAAAGAAAAATCTCTAGTTTAAGGAGAAAAAGAAAAAAAAGGAAAAGCTTGAATGATGAGATGAAATATTGATTTTCAATTTCCCAGCAGATAATGGAATTTTTTTTAGAATATTTTATAATTAAACTTCGTTCATTTTTCCATTTCATTTAACGCTTTCTAATAACTAAGTTTTTATCGAACTTTTTAGTAATTAAAATTTTTTTTAAGAGCTAAAAGATATACTAAGTCATTTAATCGATATTTCTCAGATATCAACGATAAATGAAATATTTTTGCTTTTTAATAAAATTAAAATTAAACATATGTTTAATTGCTTGTGCTGTATAATTGTACAGTAACATTATTTAATGATCTGTGCTCTGATTACGTTTTTTTGTTTCTATTTTTTTATGGTAAGAATTTTATTTTGTCGAGTAAATAAAAGTAATTTGCAATGAGCACAAAACTTTCGTTAAGCTTACTAAAAATCGTTTTAAAATTATTATAACAAAAATGATTTATTTAAAATAATCTTTATAGTATTATAATTAAACATATTTTTTTTTCAATATTAAAATATTCAAATTTAAAAGAATATTTCTAAATTAAACAATTAGTATGATCGATCCGAAAGCTACATGAATGGTTTAGTTTGAGAGTGTTTATAAAATTAGTCAAAATATAAACTAATACGTTATATTTCAGTTAAAATTAACTATGTTACTTAATGTTGACTAATAATATATATTAAATTGACAATTTAATTGACAATTTAATAAGATATATTAAATTGTTAAATTGTTTCATGTGCATTAAATTGTTTCATGCGAATCTTTAAGTATACAAAACAAACTTTCCTTGACGATGGATGTGCCATTTTGATTATTTTAACAAAATATAAAGTTTATAGTGGCATAAATTGTCCAATAGCCTTTTCTCAAATATTACTTTACAGTTTTAGTTCCTACAATTATTCTACAGAAATCGAAATATAATTCTACATTTTTATTTTTATTTGTAACGAATGTGACATTTTACTAACCATATTTTTTGCTAACATCTACATATGTCAAGATAACTGTGGGATTTGTAAAGGATAAATACTTCATTATTATTTTTTTAATAGTTAAAACAGAGTTATTTAACCGTAATAATAGTATTATTAAAATATGATTTGCTTTCAGGCCATTTTGCATCGATCTTAAAAATTTGTGATCTGTGAATCTTTTCATTTTCAATTCACTTTAGATGATGATTTTTCTTTCTTTCTTTCTTCATTTTATTAGAGGGTAAAAAATATATTATTAAATATCGTAATATTTATCTGAGTTTGACAAAAATTAGGAAATCAAAATGACTGAAAGCAAAGATTACGAGTTCACTGTCTAAAAATAGTTAAATTTGGTTGAAATTTAGAGATTTTAATGAAACACATTATTCACTTAAGCACAAGTTACGATATGCATTCGTGTTTTTTAACTTCAGACTAGCTTTCTTCCAAATGCAAATTACAGAGTTTATGGACAAACAATAATTATTCAAATTCAAGATCGAAGAATTTACAAAACAAGAAGTAGATTTGTCACAATCAAACATATAAATATTGATAACTAAGCGTAAGATTGATAATCCTGTGATACAATTCATTTTTAAATTTTCAAAAATAATCAAAGTTTTATTATGTGTAATGATCATTATTTACAAGCAAAGTGGATATAACTTTTTGGAAGGTTGAAGAGTGATTTTCACTTGATATGTCATCTTGTCCAGATCAATACTTGCAGCAAAAGTATCCGAGCACTAGCAGTAATACCTGTCTGAAAGTAGTACACTTAATACTGCTTTCTTAAACAAATCCTTGTGGAGTCATGTTCTTAATCAGTATAAGAACATGATTCAACAAGGGTTTATTTAATGAAACTGTATTAAGTGTACTTTTTTGATATCGAAATTATTCGCTAGTGCTCAGATACTTTTGCTGCCGACTTTATAAGGGGCACGTACATGTATGTATTTTAATGAATGTTAAAGTGTTATTTTGACATTTTCTAAATTTCTGCAACGTTTGATATCACATTTGTACAACTGTGCTACTGAGACAAAGAACATTTACTTATATTTATATTTCATATAGAATTAGATTTAATTTCATGTACAACTATTGATCTTGTAAAAACTTTCGAAATATATCCTCTATATACATATTTACATGCAGTAGGTGAAATATATAATTTTACAGACACTTAAATCAATAGTATATGTTTGTAATGTAAATATCAAATTTCATTAACTACTAACATATTTTAAATATTACTAATATTGATGAAATATGGAAAACTTAAATCCCAAGTTAATTCTTCGAGACTTGTATACTCATTTATCGAAATATAATACAATGATTGACAAATACTTATGATTGTAAACTATTATATTGCCCCGTGTATTAACGTATACATAACTATTACAGTATACATTAGCAAATATACAAAATATGTATATAACTACTACATTGCTCTATAATTTTTATATAAATAAAAATTACATTAAATCGTTGTATTTAAGTACTGCAAATTTATTTCAAAATATCATGTTATGCTATTTGAGGTCAGCTACCTTTAGTAAACATAGATTTCATGATACAGGATTGTAAGTAATTTTGAGACAGAGTTAAAATTAAAGTTAAAGTAAATAGTCTGGAATTTTAATAGAATATATCATAATTATATCAAGCAACCATTTTTATGTAATTATATAAGTAATAACTTTAAGGGATATTTTCTTATGTATTACTTTGTGTGTGTGTGAATTAAACTCTAAAAGAATTCAAATAGTGTATATTATTGAAATTTTAAATGAGATAATATCTTCCTGTTATTTAATTATTTATTTATTTTAAGCTGCATGAAACATTTAAATACTTCATCAGATTTCAATATATTTTGAGGTAAAAGTAAAATAAAAAGTAAAAGTTAATTAATACAGGGTGATCGTAAAATAACTTTAGGTGTCCAGATTACTGCAATGGGCTCTTTGTGCAGTGAGTCAAACGTAAAAAAAAAAAAAAAAAAACATTGTGAACGTGCTCAGTACAGTATGCAGTTTTGATTTCTAATTAAATAAATAAATAACCATAACACTAAAAGTCGACGATAGGAAAATCTGTAGTGCTAGAAGCTTAACATCTGTGGTGAATGAATATTTGTCAAATAAACAGTAATTAATAGTTTCTTTATCTATAATAAGCAACATTAACCGTTACTTACAAATTAATCTCAGTATGACTACCATTCTAATGCTTTAATAACTGCATTTGTATACGACGTTGTCATGGGAGCTCACAATATATAGGCCTTTATTCTTCTAAATTTTAAAGTTGATTTATCCGTTATAGTTTAAATATTTAAAAAATGTTCTTGATACACAAAGCTTCTGAGATACCCCAAAACTAAAAACCAAACTACTCACAAATTTGCTGCAATGTATGCAAAGTTTTATTAAATTTGGACTATTAATTTGAGCTATACACTGAAGAAAAAAATATTCTGCGATTGGCATGTGGAAACTAAATTGTAGCTCTAATAAAAACAGTTCTACGTCATCATTATAAATTATAGTTCCATTTGTTAGCAAGATCTAAAACCTCTATTAAAATTCTAGATAATTTTCATATATTATGATGATTAAACTTATTGAAAAATCTCTGAAAAAAAAGAAAAGAAAGAAAGAAAAGCTAACACAAGAGGCAAGTTTTGGTGCTTATAATTTCAGTTTATGACCCAATAAGGATATTAAGCGAGAATTTCTGGCAATATAAATAATACATATTTTTCATAGTATTCATAATATTGAAAATATTAAAAATATTGCATTTGCATTTATACTATTTATAAAGTTGTTTCACCATCTAGAGAAAATGTATAGACTATAAACACTCGATCATTTCGCTTATCTAGGTTATTTGTTTACTTATACCTCGGGAATCTATATTCTATTTTAAGGATTCAGAAAAGAACTATTTATTCGTTCTATATGAAGGTAGTATATATATATATATATATTTAATGAAGGTCTTTGAACGTCTTGCCTTATTTTATTCTCACCCTGTAATTTTTACGCGTATACAATAACTTAACACATAGGTAAATATTTTATAGTCTGTATACACACAATGTAATGAATTAGTGGTGAAAGACAACTCAAAAAACATTTTACGCATAAAATTTCAGCTAACTGGCTGCAATTAGGAAATAAATAAATAAATAAATAAAAAGTTATCAAAAGAATTTATTTTCGCCCATAAACACTACTTATATTGAACTCATAATCCCTACTATTTATAGCCAAATTTTACTTTTCACTAATATTTTTTAACTGTATTGCGATAAGAAAAAGGAAGATTTTTTTTACTCTCTCTCTCTCTCTCTCTCTCTCTCTCTCTGTATATATATATATATATATAAATCCTTCTTTTTTTAAAATACATCTTGATATAAAAAATAAAAGATTGTCAGCCCACAAATTTTCAAATATAAATTCAAAGTGACCTGAAAAAAAAAATCAATTTTTAGAATATTTGTAAAACAGATTTTAAAAAATCTGTCAAACTGAAACATGCTGATTTATTTAGCGTTCTAATAATAATAATAATAATAATAATAACAAAAATAAATATACTAAATAAAAGAACTGGTGTACAATTAAAATTTTAACTTAAAAACTTCTTCCCACACCATAAACATAATAAAAGTACTCCCGGTTTCGAAAAGACGTGACTTATCTTCTTCATGTGCAAAACATTTGCTACTACCTCGGAAGTAAAAAGAAGACTGGCTTGCTTCAAAATATGTGAAATATTAAATATATGTATTTAAAAAATCCATATTTATCAAATTATATTAAATCATTTCAATTGTAAATAAACGCGTTTTTGAATGGCATTGATATATTTTGTATATCTCGATTTGTTAGGGAATGATCGCTTTTCAAAATCACACGAAATTTTCTACCTTTCTTTCTTCTTTCCGCGGAAGGCTTTCGTATTTTCTTGGAGAAGCTATTTGCAAGTTGGCAATTAGAGTAGCTTTATTAATGCAAAGCTTTTAATTAATAACTTCTTAAATTAATGCAATAGAAATTTCAATTAAGCTAAACATGTTTGATTTTTCTGCACTGTACCTCTCGTGACGGTGAAGACCCTTTCGTTCTAGAGAAGATGCGGTTGCAGACAAAAAAAAAAAAAAAAAAAAAAAAAAATCGTAACATTTTCCAAAAAAGGAAAAAAAATCAATAAAAATTCCAGAGAAACGTAAACTAATATATATATATATATCTTTATATATATATTTCTTTTGTGCGTGTGTATGTCACTGAACTCCTCCTAAACGGCTGGACTGAGTTTAATGAAATTTTTTGTGTGTCTTTAGGTGGATTCGAGAATGGTTTAGATTTACAAAACAAAGTTGTAACTTAATTAGTTCTTTCTTAATTAATTTTTAACCAAGTCTTTCAACAACTTTTCCACCTAGATGGCGTGAGTTGTCGTAAACACGATGTCAGAATTTATTTAATGTTGAAATGAAAAATGAATTTTTAACCGTATCTTACGAAGTGTTTAAAATATTTTTTCAAAGTTAATATTTTAGAATCGTAAACACGATGTGAGAATTTATTTAATGTTGAAATGAAAAATGAATTTTTAACCGTAAGTGTTTAAAATATTTTTTCAACGTTAATATTGTTAAAATGTTAAAATTAGTTAAAATGGTATATTCTATATCCGACGGAGTTATTTTATGTTAAAATGAAAAATGAATTTTTAGGCCATTATTATTTGTGCAGATGGAAAATGTACTAAAAGCTTTCCGAAAAATTTCACGATCACAAATGTTGACGGATATCCAATATATCGTCGAAGAAATCCCGATAATGGCGGACAATCTTATCATCTATGGCGGTCATCTATGTCAACAACATAGATACTGACATTGATAACCGTTGGGTGGTCCCATATTCGCCTCTGCTGAGCAAAACATTCAATGCTCATATTAATAGCAAGAAATTCAAACTTCTTCACACACCATAAATTTTAAATCAGCACAACCGGTTTCGAAAGGACGTAGCCTTTCTTCATCAGGTGCAAACACGTGCCTTGGAGGCAAAAGCAAGACTGAAAGCAGGACAAAATCCAGAGGGGGAGGAACAACACAAACAACCAATAGGAAGCAACATGCAGGACAGGACCAATCAGAGAGGAACACCCGTACACACACACAACAAAATGAGGAGGGAGGAAAGGAGTAAACAATTATTATTATTTTTTTTCAATAATATTAAACTAATAAGTAAATTTAATAAAATTTATCCATTAATTATTATTATTTTTATTTAAATTAGAATTATTTTATTATAACTAATATGATGTTATAAACATAATGAAGGAAATTATTTAATTGAATTAAACAAATTTTTCCAGGCTGTAGACAGCAAAGTGGAATCAGATTTTTCAATGACAATTTTATCACTTTGTTTAATTCAATTAAATAATTTCCTTCATTATGTTTATAACATCATATTAGTTATAATAAAATAATTCTAATTTAAATAAAAATAAAAATAATTAATGGATAAATTTTATTAAATTTGCTTATTAGTTTAATATTATTGAAAAAAAAAAATAATTGTTTACTCCTTTCCTCCGTCATCATTTTGTGGTGTGTGTGTACGTGTGTTCCTCTCTGATTGGTCCTGTCCTGTATGTTGCTTCCTATTGGTTGTTTGTGTTGCTCCTCCCCCTCTGGATTTTGTCCTGCTTTCAGCCTTGCTTTTGCCTCCAAGGCAGTTGCACGTGTTTGCACCTGATGAAGAAAGGCTACGTCCTTTCGAACCCGGTTGTGCTGATTTAAAATTTATGATGTGTGAAGAAGTTTGAATTTCTTGCTATTGTCTGTACGCCAGTTTTTTTAATTTATTTTTGGTGCTCATGTTAATGTTCAGTTCTGCAGTTCAGTGAAGAGCATCAAATACATTTGCAAGTATGTGAATAAAGGCAGTGATATGGCTGTATTTCGAGTTGAAAATACCAATGTGAATGCTCCTCCGGTGAATAACAACGATGAAATAACACTTTACCAAATTGGCCGGTACGTCAGCTCCAATGAAGCTGTTTGGCGTATCTTTGGTTTCCCAATTCATGAACGGGATCCAGCAGTTCTTCATTTAGCCGTCCATCTGGAAAATGGCCAGCGCGTATATTTCACGAGCGAGACAGCGATTGATCGTGCTATAAATCCACCAAAAACTACACTCACCGAATTTTTTGAATTGTGTAATCGTGCGGATGCTTTTGGTGCTTTTGCACGGACATTACTCTATTCAGAAGTACCACGCTATTTCACATGGGCTCCAACAAAAAAATGGATGCCCCGCAAGCAAAGCACGCCGATTGATTCATGTCCCGGTTTATTCAAATCAAACACCTTGGGACGAGTATTTACAGTCAATCCAAGGCAGACTGAGTGCTTTTATCTTCGACTGTTATTGGTTAATGTCATCGGCCCTTTGTCATTTCAAGATTTACGTAAAGTGAATGGACAACAGTATCCAACGTATAAAGATGCATGCCTTGCACTCGGCTTGCTGGAAGACGACAACCAGTGGGAGTGTATGCTTGCTGAAGTAGGACTGAACTGTACAGCAAAACAAAGTCGTCTACTATTCGCTATAGTGTTGACTACATGTTTCCCAGCCAGAGCAGAGACATTATGGGATAATCACAAAGATTCAATGACTGATGATGTATTGCATCAACGTCGTTCACGGTGCAACGATCTAACGATAGTATTCAGTGACGCTATGTACAATGAAGCATTGATTGCTATTGAAGATCTTTGCATTATCATTGCCAACTTACCACTCAGTCATTTCGGTATGCATTCAACAAATCGAAATGCATCTGATTTAATAAGCACTGAATTGAATCGTGAACTACAATACAATACTGTAAAAATGGCAGCGATTGTTGCTCGCAATGTCCCACTAATGAATGAAGAACAAAGAACCATTTACGACCGCATCATGCTCGAAGTTTTGGCAGGACAAGGTGGATTCTTTTTTTTTTGTGTGGGGGGGGGGGGTGCACCAGGTGGAACTGGCAAAACATTCCTTATTTCGCTAATTCTCGCCGAAATACGATCAAATAATGGCATCGCATTGGCTGTTGCACCATCTGGCATTGCGGCAACTTTATTGGATGGAGGCAGAACAGCTCATTCATTATTTAAACTGCCACTAAATATTCAAAATAACCCAGACGCAGTGTGCAACATAAAAAAACAATCGTCCATGGCCACAGTGCTGAAATAGTGTAAAATTCTTATCTGGGATGAATGCACTATGGCACACAAACATTCGATTGAGGCGTCGAACAGGACATTGAAAGATATAAAAAACAACGACAAACTATTTGGCGGCACTCTGTTACTCTTTTCAGGTGATTTCAGACAAGCACTTCCCGTTATTCCGCGTTCAACATACGCTGATGAGATCAACGCGTGCTTAAAATCATCGTCATTGTGGCGTAATGTTGAAAAAGTACAACTGAAAGTAAATTTGTGCGTTCAAAAGCTTCAAGATCCATCCGCTGAAACATTCTCAAAACAATTGTTAGATATCGGCGATGGAAAAGTTACTACAGATGAAACTGGATGCATAAAATTACCGACCGATTTCTGCACAATCATTGATTCTCAAGATGCTCTTATTGACCAGATATTTCCCGATGTACACAGACAAATCATGAGTGGCTGGCAGAAAGAGCAATTTTAGCAGCAAAAAATGTGGACGTCAACGAATTGAATCTCAAGATACAACATTTGTTTCCAGGAGACTTGGTGTCATACAAATCTAATGATACAGTTCACGATGCCACCGAAGCTGTAAATTATCCAACAAAGTTTTTAAACTCATTGGATCTACCAGGCATGCCACCGCATATTTTACAACTGAAAGTTGGATCTCCGGTTATTTTGCTTCGTAATTTGAACCCACAACGGTTGTGCAACGGCACGCGATTAGTCATAAAAAAATTAATGAAAAATGTTATCGAAGCCATCATTTTAAATGACAAATTCCGAGGGGAAAATATATTACTACTGCGAATCCCTATTATACCCACAGATGTGCCAATTCAATTTAAACGCCCTCAATTTCCAAGTAGATTGGCATTTGCAATGACTATTAATAAGTCTCAGGGCCAAACGATGTCTGTCTGTGGCTTAGATTTGAGCACATCATGTTTTTCACACGGACAATTACACGTGGCTCTCAAGTGAGCAAACCATCCAGTTTGTTTGTATTGGTGAAAGATGGGATAACAAAAAATATTGTACACTCTGTTGCATTAAGGGATTGATATTGTTTTTTAGTAATATTGTTATAAGTAGCGATATGTATATAATTTTAAACAATCAATTTTAATAAATTAAAAAAATAAATGATTGGTGTTTTGTTATTTTTATATTCTTTCACCGTTCATAGCGCTCCATACATCTTCCACTTATATACCACATCCTTACACACTTACAATAAGTTAGTTTTTTTTTCTAGCAAAATATTCTCTAGAAATAATTTATATGACAAAACAACGTTTGTCGGGTCAGCTAGTATATATATATATATATATATATTTATATATAATTCTATATCTAATCAATATACTTGTCATTTGAAATGTTGTTTTCTTACAATCTCTCTGTCTCAATGAAATCTTATATTTACTTGCTATTATTTTCGTCAATGCTATTTTTATTTGTTAAACTTCTCAGTTTGAGTGAACTTTTTTCACTCTTCTTGATAATAGGTTTAATTTATTTCATTATTGACGGTAGTGGGTATTACTTTTCATTACAGCGTGAGCAGTCAAGTTTAATTCATATTTATTTTAATTATTCTTGGTTATATTTATTTAAATATTTTAAATGAATTTGACATTCTAATCAATTAACTTATTTTATTGGGATTATATTATGTAGTTTAGTTTTTGTGCTACTGTTTACAATGGAGCAATCCCCAAAATGCCTATTTATATGAAATATCGCCCTATTTTGCTATGTTGATAAAATCTTAAATTTCGAATAACTTACGAAATTTTCCTATTAGAATATTTGCAGTCAATCATGTTCAAACATGTATCATAAATGTTATTTTGAAGTTGTCTGATATATTTATGATCCTCAAAATGGACGTTTATGCTCAATTTTTCCCTATTCTGCCATGTTAAGTACATCGTAAATTCCAAATAACTTACGAAATTTTTAAATTAAAAAATTCATTGTCCATTGTCAAGGATGTTCATGCCAGTATCTTAAATGACATTTTAAAAGTGTTCTGAAATCTTTACGATGAAAATATCCCTCAAAGTGGACATTTATCCCAAATTTTGCCCTATTCCTCCACATAGAATAAATCGTAAATTCTCTTAGTGACTCATGAAATTTTTAAATTAGAAAATTCATAGTCATGGATGTTTATACCAGCATCTTATATAATATTTTAAAAGTAGTCTGATAACTTTACGAGGAAAATATCCCTCAAAAGGGACATTTATGCAAAATTTTGCTGTATTTTGCCATGTTAAGAAATTCGTAAATTTCTAATAATTTGCGAAATTTTCAAAGCTGCATCTTTCTAGTTAAAGATGTTCATCCCGGGATCAAAACTAATATTTAAAAGATGTTCTTACTTCTTTACGATAAAAATATTTCTTATCATGTAAGTGTAAGTGAAATTTTCCTTATTCTCCCACGTTAAGAAAATAGTACATTTCAAATAACTTCTGAAGTTTTGTAATTAGAATGTTGTGAATGAATAGGGTTATTGCCAGTGTCATAACTAATACTTTAAAACTATTTCGACCTCTCTGCGATCATTTGTTCGTGAGATATCGTGTACACAGACTATCATACTAACACACTAATGGACTAACGGACTGACAAACTAACAGACGGACACCGTGCCCATTTTGATATTTTTAGATTCTTACGCCTGAAAACGTGTAAAAAAGTAAAAAAAAAAAAAAAAAAACTGAGACCAAAAATCTTTACGATTAGCTAAGTTCCCCATACCTATAGTATGAGGGAGAACTAAACAAAATTGTGAAATTTATTCCTTAAAGTGCCTAAAAAATCATTTGTTAAAATTTCATAATTATGCATGCAGTCAAAATATTTAAATCGGAGAATTACTTAATTTTTTTATGCTTTTTGTTTTATAATGTAAACTAATATATGTATTTATGAATCATCAAAACAAAGTTTATAATATTAATTAATTTAGATCTTGTAAATACATTTTGTTTTACATCTCGAAGTTTGTCGGCAGATATCGTAATGAATTTAGTTTAAATCTGCATTTTTCTTTTCTCATTATCCAAATTTTAATATTTATTAAATTACACTTATCTAGTAAATGTAAATAAAAATGCTTGTTTAAAAATGTATTTTAAAATTAAATGAAGCAGATAACTGCAAAAATCGTATGTTTAAGATTTAAAATGCTACAATTATTATCTAGTTTCATTTGAAAATTAGAAGGTGAGGCATAAAAATTTTAGGAAATAATTTCTTTATGTTTGTCAAGATAGTGAGAAAGAAAAAGACTAATACAAATTTATTTGAAATTCTACATTTAAGTAAGTGTTCGATGCATTTGTATATAAAATACATATTTTAATTATTATTAAATTATCTCAGCTTGTACATCTGAATTAAATAAACATAGATAAAGTAATGTAATTTATAATATACGTTTTGACACATTATAAAAATATCTTAAATTATAATTTCATAAATAATATAAAAATTACTGCTAACAGAGGTACATCAGTTGCGAAAAGACATATTTTTCTACTTTCGATTTTATATGTTTATTCATAGGGGTAACATATGAATACACATATATGTTATATGTGTTTCCACTTTCTTTTATACAATAGTAATCTGGTGTGTTACTCTCACTATTTTCTCTTAACCTGCATTTCAAAATAATAAAGACAGATTATGTATATTATGTCTTAAGATCAATAACGTGAGATAACAAAGTTTATTTTACGTTAAAAAACAATCCAATATAGGAATAGAAACAGTTTTATTTGATATATATTTATGTGTGAGTAGACCACAGCACCCCTCAAACAAGAGGTCTGCACGGGCCGAGACTTTCAATTTGCTCTCGGGTCAGGATAGGGCTTAAAACTTTTTTACAGGCTCGGTCCGGGCCGGGTTCGGGTTAAATTTTTTTTGTGTATACTCGAGCCGGGCTTGGAGGAAGTTTTTTCCGGGCCGTGTCGGCCCGAATCTTTTTCTAGTTTCCTCATTAATCAACGAAAAGGAAAGTGATAAGTCATTATTCAGTCGTTTATTTCACATAACTTTACAGACTGGTATGTCACATAAAATTTTATTTTGTTAAAAAATTTCTATAACTTCAATTTAATTGTCTATCAGTTTGTTTGCTCGCGATTTGATTTCACGCAAATATTTTTAGCATGCCTCGAAATTAATATATTTTATTTAAAGTAATATTTGATCGTTTCCAATTTAAAATAGTATTCTTGTTACAACTAGTTTGCGCACATGTATAAACAAAAGACATTAGATACATTACTGTGTATAAGGCTTTGTGTCCTATGGTCTGTAGAGTTTAGGTGGTACGAAAGCTAACAAAATCCTTCTGCTGTAACTTTTTCTCTAAGGTTACTTCTTCTTCTTCTCTCCAGGGCACTGGATGCAAGTAACATCATTTTTAGCATGTGCAAAAGCATCTTTTCTATTGAATATGGTTGGGTTAGCATTAAAGTTTTGTTTACCTGACCACATGAAAGATTCGGATACATTATGGTATATAAGAGGAAATGGTTGAAAGTGAATTTTTAGTAGTATTAATTATTTCAAATACCTTCCAATATTATTTGTGCCTTCTGTCTTTATGCCTTCTGTAAGTCTGTAATAATGAACTTCTGTTTATATATTATTACTTGAAAAAATTCAGCAGTTTTGTTAAAGAACATTCTATTGTTTGGCTATATAAAACCTCTTCAAAACACATACGCATTTTTTTTTTTTCATATTTTTGAATCGGGCTGGGCCGGTTCGGGCCTGATTTGAATGTTTTTTGTCCGGGCTGGCAGGGCCGTACACTGGTAAAAAAATAAACGAGCCAGGCCGGGCCTGGGCTGAAATTTTCGATTTCATATCGGGCCGAGCCGGGTAAGCAAAGCTTTCATGCAGACCTCTACCTCAAGCACCCAATTACTTATGGTATATGTTTTAATAAAAAAGTTCAAGGTTGTTGAATCATATTCAATAATAAGCTTCCTAATACATGGGAACTTAGATATTCAAAATTTATGGTGTAGAATTTTTTTTCTGACAAAATATAAGACATTCGAGAAAATTAAAAATTTTGCTTTCTTCTATTTTATCACTTAATACTTTTACTATAAGGAAACAATTAAGAATTTGTATAGATACTACTAAATTTGTACTTGTTAGGAATCTAACTATGAATCTAACTAACAATATATATATATATATATATATATATATATATATATAATATTTTTGTTTCTTTTGAATTAGGTAGTTAGGATTTTAAATGTAGGATGAGTTTATAAACTTTTAACAAAATTATTATTTAACATCTGCTTTATCAATAATTGTTAAAAATATTTAATATGAAATAATAATTTATATGTTAAATTAATTTTGAGAAATTGATACATAAGTTTAAAAAGAGTGTATAAAGTATTATTCAGTAAAATTTATCGAAAAACCATGCAAGAAATTTTAAATATAGAAAGTAGTTTTGCATCATTTAATGGCAAATTTTTTTTTAATTTTTGCAGTTCGATGTGAACTTGACTTCGGCATAGTATTATACCGATTAATCTTCGACATTTTCGATGTAAATCTATTGCTGCATCTATTGCTACGATTACGACCAGGACATCTGCAAAAGTTACAGAAGTTGTAGCCACAGGTGTTATCGTTCCGCTGCCATCTACGTCCGCTGAAGTGCCTGGTTACTATCCGATATCTCTGAGCTTGATTGATATAGTTAATTATTGTGCTATATCTTGGATAAAAAATCTTTTATGCGAAGAGAATACGAAATGTTACGTTGAATCTAATTATTTATACATGTTGAACATGAGTTCAGAAAATTTATATAATAATGAACCGAAAAATATATTATTTTACTGAAATGCATAGAGACGTCAGAAAATATAAAATATATGTCACAAAAACTGATAATATAAATAAGCGGAAAATATTTATTTTTTGAGACAAAACCTCTTTCATTTTCTTAATTTATAAACCCCACTAATTTGAAAACTTAAACCGACAACATGTTAATTTCTCCTTTATTTTATAATCTAAAATATTAAAGACCAGAAATAAATTTAGTACTTTTTTTTTTCATTATATCTATTATAAATTCTTGAAAATATTAAATGGAATTACAAGTAATTTCTAATTGGGAAATATGAAACTAAGTATACATTTTGCATGACGGAAGTATAAGTGGAAAAATAACTTTATTTATTTATTTATTTATTATTATTATTATTATTAATATTTTGCTCTTGTTCTTATAGTTTTGAGCGTTGAAGACTGATCTAAGAAGAGTCTGCATACGGCGTATTAAAATGCTGAGTACATGTAGTTAGCTGTTGTCTGCTCAAGTTGAATGTGTTTTTAAACCAATGCTGCAGCAAGAGCCATATTGTGTCTACCTAAATATTAGATAGTGTTGTGTTACTTATTAACTTCTGCAGTTACGATTTTGATTTCATGCTTTTCTGAACATAACAATTCCTCTCATAATCATTCCTCAAAATTTTCGTCATTACCAATGTAACAATAAAAGTATTGCATCACTATTTAATCATTATTATTATTATTATTTTATTTCATCTCTGATATATCCTACAATCTAATTAAAAATATAGCCCGCAAATGATGTTCCTAAAACAGTTTACTTTCTATTGTAATGGAGGACCAAAATTGTGATTGCATTTCTTTAAACTATCCCTAGGGCTGAGTCGCAGACTGTCGCCAATTGCTCATTGTGCAGCTAATGTGGGATACCGCCAAAAAGGTTTTCAAAATCAAAAATATTAATTGTAAAAATATTTTCTGAATTTCCTTTAAAATATTTAAAAAAAAAAAAAAAGTTTTTAACCGGCATTGTAAATATAAGCAAAATTACCACAAGTAACGTAACGAATTTTTAAGGGATTTTTAGGAAATTTAACGTTAATAAATAGGAATGGAAAACTAAAACTGTTTCTATTTATTGAGATTTTTATCAAAACTCAATATAAAAAGAAGAGATCATTGAGTTTTTTTTTTTTTTTTTTTTTTTTTTTTTTTACAATTAATACTTATGATTTTAAAAACCTTTTTGGTAGTATCCCTCATTACTTGGTTCTAGAAATTTAAAAAAAAAAAAATTTCGAGGAACTTTGTCATGTAATAGACTGCAAAAAAGTTTACTGGATTAACCTTATTAAATTTTGCATCTCCGAAAATGTTTTGTTTAACGGTGTTGATTATTTTTTACAAATTCATGGTATCCCGATGGGAACAAGTTACTCAAGTATCTTCGACAGCATTTTTTTGTTTATGTTTGAAAGAAAATTCAAAGATATTAAGTTTTATAGGTATACTGCTCACGTAATAGCAATAAACTGTGCAGATTTTGCGAAATATGCAGCTGAAATATATCCCTCCGATCTTCTCTTAAACCGTACTGATTCTGAAGACCGAACTTCTTTCCTGGATTTAAAAATTAAAAAAAAGATAATAATAATAACTGGTTTATTGGGATTTATGTTAAAAGGTAAGATTTTAACTTTAAAGTTTGTAATTTAACAAATTGGTTTGCCTGTATTAGTCTTAAAGTTTTTAAAAATATTATGTTCACCGAAATAAACAGAATTAAAATGATATGCACTAACAATTTAGACCTGAATCTGGTTATAAAAATTCTCAAAAACATACTAACTGTTAACCACTATCCTGTTTTCTTTGTTCAATAAACATTTCAGTTTTCTTGATTACAAGCCTACTTAAGGTTTGTTGTTCCATTTTGGGCGACATTTAAGTGCTAGTAAATTCCCCTACTATCTGAAGCGGCTTCTATGTTTATAATGGGGGTCGTTTTTCAATTTTCCAAATTCTAATGACTATTCGAGTTTGTCCAGGTATGTATTCTTGTATTTTATATTGATGTATTATATTTTGTGCTTAATTTCTGAATTTATTTGATTTTTATGCTTTGTGTTATTTAAATTCGTTTGCTGTATGGTCTTGCTTCCATCTGTGAGATGTTGGGGGCTAGAAACGTGTTTTTTGGTTAAATTACCAGCGTCTCATCAGAAACTTCTCACATTCCTTTCCCTACATGGGGGAGCTCCCCTGATGAAGATCCCCATGTATTTTGGGATTAATCTTTCATCTGGCTTTGGTTATTTTGCTTATTTATTATAGTTTTATTTTTCTGTTTGCTGCATTTCCGCATTCGTTTATAAAATCTCTGTTCTAATTCTATATATTTAATAATTCAAGTTTTACTCCATGTTATATTTAAATTCTATCATATATATATAAATATATATATATATATGTATGTATGTATATAAATATATATATATATATATATATATATATATATATATATATATATATATATATATATATATATATATATATATAACTATTATGTTGCATTTGAAAATGCTTTAAATCACAGTATTATGATGAGATACACGTTTTCCTATTTACACTTCGAAAGAAAACTTAATTTAAAACTTAATCTCTGAAGTAAATGCAATTATCTAATTACGGTGTTGTGGATATTTTTCCCATGGTAAAATTTTCTTTATAATTTAAATCTTAAATTTAATTATTTTCGTTTCCCATTAAGTTTATTCACCATCGTTCGCTCTGACATTATTGCATTAATTTTTATTCTGATTTTATGCATAAAGAGATGAGCTTTACTTTCATCTCGTCAAAAAAATAATGTCAAAACTTCTTAGGGGAATATTAATTTTAGAAACGAGTTTTACATTGAGAAAACAAAAGAACGGTAGAATAAATATATATGTTAGTAAGAGATAGACTAAAGTTTTGTAAATTATCTAACAGTATGTGAATAAATATGTTCTTGGGTGTGTGTGTGTGTGTTGAAAAATGTGTTTTTGAGTGTGTGTGTGTAGAGGGGGGGGGGGTTGTTCCTATAAATATGCATTTCTCTATGTTGAAATATAATAATAATTAAAAAAAAAAACCTTCCTTTTTTTTATTTAATTTAATTTTTTTATTTTTAGAATGGAAGACATTTTTCAGAATAATCGAATAACAACGATTTAATTTTCAAAACTAATGTTATAGTCTAATTAAACCTAAATTGACCTATTGTAAATGAATGTATATTACTCCATGCGTGTTATATTAAGAAACAACTACAAATGTTTAAAATACGGAAGAATCAAAATACAGTAAATGACCGTCACTCAAAAACTTTAGTGTATTAGATCTTGTATAATTAAATATATGAAAAAGTAAAAAGTAAAAAGTAAAAAGTAAAAAGTAAAAAGTAAAAATATTAAGGAAGTTTTAAAAGAACAACAGAAGAAATAAAAACTAACTGATTTCGGCTAGCTTGTGCAGTTCATGATATAAGGCCAATTAGCTAAAAAGCTTGAGCATATTTAGCTATCAAAGACCAAATAAAGGAAATACAGAAATGAATACTTCTAAATAAATTATAAGCAAAATTAAAGTTTATTTAAATTAAGTATCCAAATATGTTTACCGAAAATAAAGTTTTATATTTTTATTAGTTAATTAATTATAACTAAAATAAAATTTTTAATTAAGTTTTTACGTTTTAAGCAATGTTAAAAAACTGATTTCAGTTGTAAAATGGTTCTAGATTTTTTCTCTAACATGAAATAGATTTACGATCAGCAGCAGAATTATTGAAGCACTAGCAATGATTTACATTTAAAATATGTGAACCTATTACTGTTTTGTAAAGTAAATATTTGTCGAGTCATTATCTTAGTGTTTATGGTGTCTATAAAAGAGTAAGTTGATGATAAAAATTAGCAATCAAACTAAGAAAAAATGTGAAAAATGTAAATGTGTGCTTCAATAATTTTGTTGCCGACTGTAAATTTCTTGCTCAAAATGTCTTTAGATACCAACTAACAACAACGCAATGCCTGTATATTATTTTATTTTTTGTGGCTTGGTTATATTAAATTAAGCTAGCTATGTTAAAATAAATATAGATTAAATTACAGGTAAGAATATAATCGAATAGCCGGCATTAAAAGAACGCCTTCTAGAAAACAAAAATAGCGCTTAAAGGCATTTGTGACTTGAAAAATGATTTGCCATAATAATTTGAAGGAGTACTGTTTTCACTTATTGAATGCAGATTATAAAAATGTTTAAAAATGCTAAGGATTTTTTCTGTAAGAATTATTACGAATATTATACTTTTATAATGCTACAAACACTCTCTTGTGTTGAATAATTTTAAAATAGACTTTAAATTTCTATTTTTACAAACATGATTTTATGATGAGAGATTTATGAATTGATGTAATTTTATGAGATTTTTATAATTAAAATTGTTTATGGTTTTTTCAAATTTTCCGTATTTTATGACCTTTTATTATTTTAGTAGTCTTACAATTTGTCGATTTCATCATACACATTCTTTTGTTATAAATGGACAAGCATGTCTCGTTTTGGAACATTTAATAAATTTGAGGGTAAAAATGAGCAACACACAACTATTCAGAAAAATCTACAAATCTTAAGAAAATAGTTTGCTCAAGAAAATCCAACGCATGTGATGATCAGGTAATATGAAGAACGGACATCATCAACTAACTCTTACAATAAAAATAAATTCTAGCCGTAAAAACCTTTAATGTGTGTTTTAATAGTATTTCCAGATGTTATACTATGTATTTTGATTTTTTATATTATAAACGTGTAAAAATTTGAGCATATTTATTCCATATATTATATAACTGAACAAGTCAAAAGTGGAATGCGCTGTTAGTTCATATTGCTTTAAGTATGCAGTAATTCTTTTGCAAATGCTATAGGATTTTTGCCACCAAAGAGAAACAGATTGTGATATGTATTTTTACTCACTGAAATTGAAACTAATTTTAAAAAGCATTTCAACAGTATTTTTATTATTATTATTATTATTATTATTATTATTATTATTATTTTGTAAAAATCATATTTTTAGCAAATTTTGTGTCAAAACATAAAATTTATTATCCTATTGTTGGTTATAAATGCAAAATTTAAAAATTATGTCTTAATTAAAAGCAATATATATAAGTGTAAATCCGAAAAGTGTTTTAAAATGAAAAATAGGAGGCTACAACATTTTGATTATTTATGATATAAAAAGGCAAAAAAAAAAAAAAAAAAAAAAAAAAACTCCACTTTATATTTAGAAGTGTAAATCTGAAAATTGTTTTATAAAATGAAAAATTGGAGATTAAAGCAGATTTTTGATTAATTATGATATAAAAAGGTAAAAATCTCTACAGTATAAAACAGAAACGAGTAACATTTGCCATACAATATATAGTTTGACAGTCTAATAGTGGAATATGCTGACATTTTATGACGCGTCAAATGTATACTTGTTTTCCAGAAGATATAGGATTTTCACCACTAAAGAGGAATTTATATGATTACAGATATACATTTCAATCCGGGGAACATTTTGCAAGCCAGATGATATATGTTGTGCAATGTCTATTTGTTCTACTGTTGCTCATATTTTCTCTTACATAAAACCACTTTTAACAGAGATCGGTACTTTAATTACTAACAAGAGACGTTGAAACTTCAGGTACATGTTCAGAGATATTAAATTTTCAAGCAAGATGCAGATAAAGTTTTATGTTTTGTTAAAGACTATTTAAAAATTTGTTAAAGACTATTTGTTAAAGACTATTTTGTTAAAGACCCGTTAAAGACTATTTTGTTAAAGTATTGTTAAAGACTATTTGATGGCAGAATATTATGAACTGAAGTGCTTGATAGATCAAGTAAAAGCCCAGATTTGAATCTCATCGAATCAGGGGTGCATTGTTAATAAAAACATTTGCGAAAAGAAATTAAAAGCTGTTAAGTTATTCGATAAAACAACAAATCATGCCCGTTTTACAAATATTTCTAATTTTTAACACCACATCTTTTTTTTTTTTTTTTTATAGCCTGTGAAAGGTGACTGCAGCAATGATTTAAGAAAAATAAAAATAAAAAAGAGTAGAAGCAAAACACTAACATTTCACGAAGTTTAAATGTATATATATATTATATTTTACATACAATATATTATTGTTGAAATGTATGTTAATTCAGATTCTCAGTAAATCATCTTATTTTACTACCTTACAATGTATAGATGTCTTGTAATGAAAACATATTTTTACTACTGAGATATTTCGTGAAATATTTGTATCATTCAAATATGCAGTTTTTTTATTATATAAAAAATCCCTACCCTCAAACTTCATAAATACAATCTTACTGAAATCTTGATAATGCAGATTATGCTAATAATTATCTTAAAATTCTCTCCAGTCATGGAAATCTAGGACAAAAACACATATTATATATATATATATATATATATTAAAAAAAAAAAAAAAAATAGAAGAAAGCATAAAAGTCAAATATAAAAAGTATCGAAATGCAACAAGACAACACAAAAGCATGAGTGTTCTGGTGATATGAAAGTTATTTGCGAGGCTCAAGTCATTCTCTAAGGTTATGCACCATTACTAAAGATATTTCGTTGTTTCACGCGGTGTATGATCTTCCTGAAGAAAGGTTCTCTTTACAAAACCCTACGTACTTCTGAGGAATAACTGCTAATGCTTTGCGGATTTTTATATCGTTCCATTCCTCTGAAAGTATGAACAAATCAATAAGTTTTTCATGAAGGTCAAATTCTCTGGGACTAATAAATAGTTTATTGTTATTTCGTTTGTGCTTTGTCCGTATCTTATAAGGAAAAAAATAATAATTACAAAAACAGGTTTCAGATATTTTTAACATAAGTTAAAGAAATATTTTCATTATCTCTTGATTTAGATGTAGTATTTCAACTTCATTCATATTTGTTAACTACGCATTATCATCCACATAATTAAACTTCGCCTATTTAGAGCACGATGTAGCTGTAACTAAAATGTTGATTGAGTAGAAAATTTGCATGTACACATTTCAAAGGATGCGGTCAAAGGTTCTGTAAAATAATAATAATAATAATAAAATAAATAAATAAAATAAAATTCTAAAAATTTCCGCTCTGAGGAAACATCGAAATAAAAACTAGCATTACAGTCAAAATGCTTGAAAAGGTAAAAAAAAAAAAAAAAAAAAAACTATTATTTTTACATTTTGAAAAGGTTTTCATTTCAAAATTTTACAGATGACAGAGTGATTACCCGTTCATTTTCCACTCTCTGGTAGGCCTGCTGTCCTGGTCTTAATCATGTGGGATTTTTGGTTATTGGTGCCATTTAAAGAGTTTTGTTGTTAAAATAAATGTTGGATACTTTGACTGACCGCATAACGTTGCATGTGCGGAGGATTACTGGCGAGAAGGTGCGATCAGCTGTTGAACACAATGATCATCAACTTCAGAATTCGCAACTAAATGATGGGTCCCATATTAAACAATATGATCTCCGTCGATAAACAGTTTGTAACTTGTAACAAGTAACAATTAAATCTATAATGAACAAATTTTTTTGTATTAAAATTTGTAGCTTTTTTTGTATCTTGATGTACGTCCCCTCAGAGTGGAAATTTTTAAATTTTTATTCATTTATTTATTTTTTACAAAACCTTTGACCACATTCTTTGAAATGTCTATCTAAAAAAATTCCACATAATCCGTATTTTAGTTACAGTTACGGAGTGCTCTGAATAAGCCAAGTTTATTTATGGGCACTGTGTATTTCAACAGTTTAGAAATATTTTTCTGTGTGTAATTTTTTTAATTATTATTATAATAGAAAATAAGTTGTCTTGTATTATATTTGTTAAGATTTGTTTGTGAGTTTTTATAAAGCGTGTGAGCTGAAATTGAGGGTTTATTTGCAAATGTTTCTTTTACATTTCTTGAAAAATAGCTAAGATGTGTTATGAATTTATGAAAAATGTAATTTTTATAAAAAAAAAAAAAAAAAAATGAAAAATGAGCAAGAAAAAGTTTTCTTTATAAATGTACCAATTAAAGAAGACAAAAATAAGCACAGTTTTATAAAATGTAAACATATTTATTTCACAGCAACATTAATACTATACAAAGTGCATCTCTGATGAATATTTCCTCTCAGTTGTACGAGAGCCCCGATGCGGAAATCCAGTGGTTAACGAAGAAATAAAAACACAGGTTGTCCGCTGGTACACCGAGAGAAATATCCG
This sequence comes from Salticus scenicus, assembly GCA_963930645.1. Classification (NCBI taxonomy): domain Eukaryota; kingdom Metazoa; phylum Arthropoda; class Arachnida; order Araneae; family Salticidae; genus Salticus; species Salticus scenicus. Next base: position 129,616,457 of record OZ005649.1, on the reverse strand, counting down.
TCAGGTAATAAATATATATTTATATATGTCACCAACACGAACAAGTATATATATATTTTAAAATAATTTTGCAATTTTGCTTTGGTGAAATGTCTCTGTTATACAATAAAAATATTTCTTCAGTAATTGAGAAATACTTTTGAATAAGTGTAATACTGTTTATTTTATACTTTATACAGTTATGGCTTCTTTTCCTAAAATGTTAATATTTTTACATATCAGATTTGCATGTTTAATTTCTCTAATTTTCATCTTATAGCTGAGAAAATAGTTAATTTATAAATTTTAAGTGTTTTGCACATGTATTTTAATACTGAAATATTTAAAAGTACTTTTTCGGAATTTCTGTAAAAAATTATGAATTGATTTTTCTGTTGTCTCATTTGCATATTTATTTATTTATTTATATATTTTTGTGTGAATGTTAGCTGTAATGTTGATAAATCTCTGAGTATTTGAAAGTAATTTTCTGACTAAGAGAACGTTTCTATAGAGGTAAATTAATTTCAGCGTTTATTTATTTATTTATTTAATTTATTTTATTTTATTACGCAAGTTTTAATGTATTAAAAAACTTCTAATTTAATATGAAAAAGAAATTAAAACTTGTCTTTTGGACATTTTTCGAAAAAAAGTGTGGTCGTAAACAAATTAATCGTATTAGAAAGATGCAGAATATATATTTTTTCACGATAATTGCATGTAAATATTTATTTACTATCAAGAACCATAATGAGAGAAAATAATGATAATAATAAAATAAATAAATATTAAAGCTGTTTCATATATTTTTACTTTATTTCACTAAACAAGTTTCAGTCAAGTTAACAAATTTTGGAATAAAATAAAATAAAATAAAATAAAATAATAAATAAAACTTTTAAACTTTGGTAAATATAACATGCCTGTGCTTGCTTACTGGACTAGCAGAGTAAAGATATTCATTAGTAGCCTTCACATTCATTAGTAGCCTTATTCATTAGTAGTAGTCACTAGCTTTTCGGAACTATCATAAAGAAAATAATAATAAAAAATAAAAATAAAAAATCAGAACAATCGTAAACTGTATGCTAGGTTGACTGTTTAATTGTTATCAAACTCTGGAACTCGCAAGAAGACAAAAGCTATCCGGACAAAATTGAATTCTTTATTTACGTTTAACAAATTTAAATGTAAAAAAAAAAAAAAAAAAAAAAAAAGAATGAATGAAAGGAAAAAAAAGAAAAGAAAAAGAAAGAAAGATAGAAATTAAACGCAGATGGAGAATCAGTGACAGACCAAAAATAAGTATTATATTTATTAACATTTTAAAATGAGAAAATAGATTAGGAAATAAAAAAATAACCTTTTCTGGTAGATCTATAATTTTTACATATTAATTTTGCACACATTTGCTATTTTCCTATATTTTCTTCATTGAATTATGAATATATATACAATATCTAAGTCAATAATACTTTAACAATAAATCGTTTTTTTTAGATTTTAATGATATTTATATAATTATTTTTATTTATTTATATTATTATTTTTATTTATTTAAAAAAGAAAGGAATTTTGGTAGTTTTTTTTCCAAGGAGTTTTGGACATAAGTTTGATTTTTCATTTTCAGGGTGCATTGCAGTATGTACATAAGGAAAGGAATAAAATACTAAGGACAATGTATAATGCATAAAATGAAAGTCATGTAATGTGATTTTTATTTGCTAATTTACAATGAATGTAGTTGAGTAATTCTCTGAAAAGTGGTCATTTCATGTCCCAGTAGTCTTGAGGGCATATTTTTATAAGCACAAAAACAAAAAGCAGTCCAAACTATTAATATTTATTGGTTTTGCATATAAACTGTTATTCTTTGGTTATTGGAATTCAAATATAATTTTAAAATATTTTTTAAAATGCAAAATATCATTCCCTCACTGTGTCCCCATTCCCACATGTAAGTAAATAAAATGGTTTCTTTGGTATTAAAGCCTCTATATTTCGATTATTTGAAGTGAAAATTTATTAAACATACTTTAATAAATATTTATCCATTATACTACATTTATATATTATGCAATGAAAGAAATTAGAACACTTATTATTGTTGTCCCTGGTAATAGATATCATTCCCTCATCAAACTGTAATTATACCCCTACTTACTCCATTAATGGCAGCACGTACTTTATTTAAGTCAAACTTAATTTATATAGAAGCAAAGTAAAGAAAACATTTTGTGTTCTGTTGGAAATGTTTACAATGAATAGCATATGGCTCTCAAATGTTAGATTGAAATACAGTATTTTTATTATATGTCATTCCCTCACTCATTATAAAGTTAACTAAAAGAAATCAAATTTGCTTTTTTATGCTATTATATTAATAAAAATATCTTTTAATAAATATTTAATGTTTGAAAATATAGCTAAACTTAATAATATTTTTATAAAGTAGTTTCTAGAAGAAATTTGTCATTCCCTCACAATCATTCCCTCATTTTTCTAATTAATAAAAATAATTACTATTTAAAAAATTATCAGATACAGCTTGGTTAATATTATTTTTTATTAACTGTGTATGTATTTTTATTATTTTTATTAACGTGTATATGCACAAAATTAAAAAAAAGATTCGAGAAATTTTATTTGAACTAACTTTTTTTTTTTTTAAAAAAGCCCACTTTTCAGAGAATGACCCAGTTATGAAGTTCATAATTATCCATAGTTTTAATATAATAATGGTACTTTTGTTACATTTCTTTTTGTAAATCTTTCTGAATACGGTTAAAATATTACAACCAAATTTTCTTCACCTTCGTTCATATTGAATATAAAAATGAAGCTCATTCTTTTTATAAATTTAACTTTGTCATAAAGAAATTATGATGAAAATTTTATTACGATTCAAATCATTAAAAAAAAAAAAAAATAAATAAAATAAAATAAACAAAAAAAAAAAATAATAATAATAATAATAATAATATTTTCATGAAATACTTTTTTAGGGTTTTTAATTGGAAGATTTACAGAGAATTGTGTAAATATTAATAATTTAATATCATGTATTATTTTTAAAATTTGAGAAAGATGTTTAATTTTACAGATTACAACATACTTCCAAATCTACGAAATTGGCTTTTCGTAAAACTCAACCATGTTTTTTTTTTTTTTTTTTTTTTTTTTTTTTTTGTTTACATGGATTTTATTTTGATCTCTTGATTAAACAACATCACATAAAGGCATCACGTAAAGGCTTTAACACTCATCCTGAATAGATATATTTGCATACTTATACCTCAATTTATAATCCCGATTGATATACAGACGAATAACAATATACACAAGTAAATTATTATGATAAATTTAATATTCATATAGAAACATGATATTTCACACACATGTGTAAAATAATAACATTGAGCAAGTCATTTCTTAAGCAGACATTGTCAACTTCAAAATAAATTTATGTCTTTCTCTCTTTGTATATTTTGTGATAGACAAAAGTTTGTAACGCATATCCCGCCACAAATTCACAAAGAACAGTTTTGTGCCACTATTAAGCATTTTCAATCTAAAATACGAAACATGCATTCACAAAATTACAAGAAGCTTTCAAACATTAAATATAATCAACATATACACTCACGATGTCAGTTTGAACACGTGATAAGTAAAGGAGTTAACAGTAGCACCTCTCAACTGAATGTGTTTTGTACAGAACACTAATAGTCACATATAATTAGTATGATTATATTAATACTGGCTCTTCCATTTACAGAACTACTAATGGAACTTTACAATCTACAAATGATATTTATGTTATACAAAATCCGTTTCCATTCAACTGACTTTATTAATCTTCTAATGTCTAAACTTGATAGAAGATAAATTATTTTCTCCCTGATATAGTGATAAATATTGAAATATTTTACTTAAATAACAAAGTAAAAACCATGGACAAAGGTAATCCCTAAATATTAGAAATTTACTTAGAAATGAATATTGTTTCGTTATTTTTATATATAATTCAAGTAATATAATAATCACTGTAATCCTGAAAACTGCTAATAAATACGTACCGAATAAAAAGTAGTATTACAAATTCCACATGAAAATATCTCATAGTAAATAATACATATACATAATCTTATTGTAAAACATTACATTTAAATTTAAAGATTTTGGTCTGCTTTGGCGTTTAAAGACTTTTTGAATACACCGTATTCTGTACAGACAATATGTAGAATTATACAGCAATCGGTTACTTTATGTTACTTTTTTCTACTACAAAGTGTATTATCTGCACTTAATATATGATTTTAGACTAAAAATTTAAACATATAAAAACAAACGACTTTTTCTTAATATAGCACAATTTAAATAAAACAGTGGACTTATAAATACCTTGTCTAAATAATAGCCCTAATATTCATTATGCTTTATAAACGGATATTAATTTCCTTTACTTACTTATCTATTCTTAAGATGGAATTGTAATAAAAATACCTAAGCATGAATTCTAGTATATCAAATTTTAAAAACTTTAAAACATTAATGAAGCTTTATAAAGACTAATTTAACAAAATAGTAATTAGTCATATTTTTAAAAATAAACATATTATATTACTGGCGATAAGATGATATAATAATTGCTTTTGAAGTGCAAATTTTGTAGCTTTCGTGGATCAAATAAAGTTTGTATGAATTTTGAATAACCATTATTTAGCACTTCATTAATATCTTGTATTTATGTAAGAAAGGAAATTCCAGATGAGTACAATTAATAACTGTTCTTGAATATTGCACATGAAATAAAATAAATCAGGAAAAAAGTATTTTCAATAACTTAATTCTCTAATTTAAAAATATATTTCATCGTTTTTGAATTTTACGTTTCAAGGCATATCTTCCTTATTGTATGATCGTGCATACTATAATTTTTTACATATATATACTTTTATTTTAGAAAGAACATTATGATTGCATTATATTTATTATTATTATTATTTGTAAAATTTGTAGTATTATTTAGTTTTGAATTTAAGCATCGAATCATTTTTATGTTGACAAAATATGTCATTCGTTGTGTAATATATAACTACAGAAGATTTTAAAAGTAATATAAAATAGTTTAAATTTACCATTATTGTATGCAGGTTTTTGTTTCGTTTAATGCTTAATAATACTGACATATTAATATTTTCTTTTAGGAAAATGTTCTTAGAAAAATTATTTTGATACAATTTATAGTAAAACTTCCATTATACATATATACAAGAATTTATATTAATTTTTAGAAAATCCATTAATCTTATATTTTTATATTTTCATAAATAGAATTTATCTGTACAGTATTTAAAAAAAAATATCCTCGAAGAATGTTCATTTTTAAAATTACATATTAAAAAATGAATATGCATTTTTATTTATAACATAACCTTTTTAAAATAAATAATAACTTTAAAACGATTTTAAAAATATATATATAACTAAATAATTATTTCCTAATTTCTTAAAAATAATTATGTATTCACAAATACATTATTATTTTTTCTTATATCAGATAAAAACTATTAACAAAGTTTATTGTTAATTAAAAAGTGAAATTTAAGCATTTACAACAAAATCAATTCGTAAAAAAATTAATTATCACACAATAAAAAATATTTTATTTCCTTTTTTCCTAACCTCAACTGTCCTTTGATTTGGTTGTAGAATATTATGCTTTTACACGCATGTAGTATCAACAGTTGTGTTAGGTTCAGTGGGGACTGCCATCCATTTAGAAACTATCTTCGGAGTAAAGAGACTTGCAAACGTGTCTCTAAATTGTCGACTCATGGAGCAGTAAAGTATAAAATTTATGGCACTGTTAACTAAAGCCAATAAATCAACAGCTTCTCCCAAATTGAGATACACATTATCGAAAAACGGTTTTCCCAGAATTCCACTGAGTAATGCAATAATGCCAGACGGGAATTCAGTAACAAGAAACAGCAAGAGGATAGCAAGAAGCATTCTTGTGGTACGGTCATGGGTTTTGTCATTGTCAGCACGATTTTTCAGTCTTTGTTTCCTTTTATTAGCTTCATAAAGGACTTTTATTAAACCTAAACTCAAACCTGTAAGTGCTATACAGGGAATTAACTTAGTAAGCACACTAAAAATCCAGAAATTTACTTTCTCCAAAGCTTGGTTATTACTTTGCGCGATTTCGCTAAAGGAGACCCGATAAGCTAGTATACCTTTGTGTTCCACTTCATTAATAGTGAAGGTAAGATAAACTGGAAGGCAGAACAGTGCACAATTTAAATATGTGCAGAGAATAGCCACCTTAGCTCTGGGCATACTGCACCATGTTTTACTGGATGCTGGAAAGCTTACTGCTAAAAATCTCCACACAGCAAGTGTAACAGTAAGCCATGTTGATATAGTGTGGCAAACAACTGTAAAATGTGCATGGAAAAGAGTAAATACAGTCCAAGAGTACGAAAACTTTTCTTGGGGTGGTAGATTCGTCCTGATATAGTTATGTATACAGAAAGGAAGATATGATACCATGACCAGCATATCGGCAACTGCTAATCCAGTCAAGATTGCATTTGTTGGTGAAATCATATCTTTTCTGGTGAGAACAATTATGTTCAGAACGTTAGCAAATATTCCGAAAATGCATACTATTACACCAAAGTATCCGTGCACAGTAAGGTATTTTTGTCTAAATGTCCTAAAATGGTCACCATAATATGGTCTTGGTGGTGGAGTTTCGTGAAACAACAGATCAGATGTAGTATTGATTGTAAAATCAAATGTGTCTATATCTCCAAGCCAGCTTAAATCTGTACCATTTAAAGCTGATAAAAATGGTTCTAGGCCATCGTTGATTGGGATATTTGATGGAAGCTCAGAAGTAGTCATATTTGGTAAAGTGAAGCAGCAAACTAATGATATAGCAGTTGGCTGGATATTGACTGATGACATGGCCATTATAGATGATACATATTAATCTCAAATTCGTTCATAGCAATCCCGAATCTGTACTGTTCTGACCTTTGTTGAAATCTAAAAGAAAAAAAAAATAATTTTTATTAGTTAATCTAAATGCATATAGGTATTCACTATATTCTTAAACAAGTACGTAAAATATCTAATCTAATTTTTTTTCTTCATAATTTTTTTTTCTTCATAAATTTTGTTTATTTTTATTTATTTATTTATTTATTTTTTTTTTTTTTTTTGGAAATTATTATAACTATCATAATTGTAGACTGCCATTTTAATATATGTGAAAAGTATTGCTTTATAAAAATTATATATTAATATAGTTAATACAATAGATAGTGCACAATAATAATAAATATCCTTATATATTAATTTAATTCTTGTTTAATATATTAAGACCCTTATTTGTTTCGAATTATAACACTATTACAATTATTAAAAGAAATTGTAAGAATACCTTTTAAAAAATAATGAGGGATAGATTAAATGGAAATTTAGTTGAAACATAAGTATTAGTATTTCATTTCTAATAATTATGTAATGCATAGAAGAAAAAGTGAAGAAAAACTGAAGAAAAAAAAATATATATAGGGCTAAGATAGGTTTATGAACAGTTTTAATTTACATATAATTATGCATGACGAGACAATCACACACCTCGAACTTACTTAATTACTTAAAGTATACGATTTAATAGAAAAATTCAAGGCTGTTAATTTAGTTTGAATAATAAACTTCCCATTATATCGGAACTTCATATTCAAAATTTATGTCACAGATTTTATTTCTTTTAATTAATTAATTATTATTATTATTATTATTATTCTTAACAAAAGGTAACACTTTTAAGAAAATTTAAAATTTAAATTTCATTATTTTTTAACTAAATACTTTTACTATAAGCAAACAATTAATCACTTACATAGATCTCGTTGAAATTGTATTTGTTATGACTCCACCTATAACTTATGTAATCCTACGTGTATAGCCAATGTCAAGTGATTTTTTTAACATCCTTTCCCTCCCTCTAAACATTTTTGGCATTTCCATATAAACAAAATAGGTTGTCCACTGTATTGCTATACATGTTCTGAACTACTGTCAAATTATGGAATTATGTAGAAAAATCACGTTGCTATCACATTGATTGTGCTACGAAACATTTAAAGAAATTAATCCCATATATATATTAATCCTAACGTATATTTTATTAGAAATGTTTTGTGTACTTTTTGAAACCAATTTAGTATATTATTTTCAGAGTTGCACCTGAATTGAAAAAGTAATATCAATGAATAATTTTAATACAGATGTATTGGCCTCATGATAGTTATTTAGATATATTTTAAAATATACGTGGAAATTGATCAATGTAAACTTTTATTGTTAAAAAAAAAATAACTGTAGTCTGTTTTATGGTTCGTATGTAATGTTTAGACAAGGTATAGGGTTATAAAAGAATCTATCTATATGTATATATGAATATATGTGTATATATACATATGTATTTCTGCATATATATAAATATAAATATAGGAATGAATTAGCAATTGAATGAAATGAAATAAAATCACAAAAAACACTCAGGTCTTCATCATTAAAATTTGCTCTCGAAGATGTAAGAAAAACTTTGCAATTTAACTGTTACCCGTCTTATTTTTTAACCGAGTGTTTTCAGTTTTTCCCTCTTTCGATTTGTTCTAGTTCCTCAATTAAGGGCAATATTTAAGTACCAACGAGTAGTCCCGTTGGCCGAAGGGAGTTTGCTTATCAGGTAGGGGTTTCATTTTATTGCATTTCATGTATGTATTTTCTTGTTTATATTTCGTAATTTCTTACATTCATGCATAATGTTTATTTATATATATTAAATTGATTAAATTGATGTAATTTCGGTAATTTTTTAATTGTTTTTGGAATTTTAAAATTATTTCTGTGTCAGATTTATTCTCAATTTAAGGTGTTTTTCTGTTTGGTGAGAAGTTGGGGGCTAAGGATAGTTATTAGCTAATTGCTACTGTCCTTTCAAAAACTTCTCTTTCACCCCTACATTGTGGGGCCTCCCTGATGAAGACCTCAGTGTCTTTCATTTCATTCAATTGATAATTTATTCCTATATTTATGATTTGCATTTCCTTTTGCGCAATGGTTTGTAATTCGCCTTTTTAGTTTTTCTTATCTTTAAACTCATAAATTTGTTACAATAGTTTCCTAAATATATATATTAATTTGTATAAAAAAGGCGCTCAAAGCAGCACAAAATTGTATACAAAAACAATAATATAAAAACAATAGTAAAGCCAAAATAATAATTTTGAAGCTGATTTTTTCGATATTTCATTTGTTTTAAAAAGTAATAATTTATATACTGATTTATTTGACAAAAGAAAAAACCTTAACTTCATTACTAACTGTATCCCGCATTGGTGTTTTAATCTGAGCCATAGAATTTACGCAAATATTGCTATCAACCAAATTTTAAGAATCAAAAGATTATGTAATTTAAAATTCAATTTTGATAAACAAGTACATAATTTTCAAGCTTTATTATATAATAAAAATTTGTATCCTTTAAGTTTCATTTTTCATTATACAAGTAATTTGAATTTTTAGTGTCAGCGCCGCAGCTTCTGGTTTCATGACTGGTGATCCATATAGGTGTCCAGTTTGATGCATATGGTTTAAAGCCTTTTTGGAAGATCATTTTCTGATGTTTGGAGTTATTTTGTTTCGCCAGACCTGCAAAGTTTTGTGGACATCTATGGATATGGAGTGAAAATTTCAATGTTTAAAAAGTTTTTGAGCTAGGATGGATTTTGCAGTTGCTTTTTCTTGCAGGTGGTGAGTTTTTCTTCTTTTTCTGGCAGGTTCGGGTGGGGGTATGTGTGGCTAGCATTTTCATATAAAAATCTCTATATATAAGCTTTATTCTTTACAGCTTTTTTCGTTTTTTGTGGGCTGTAACCTATGATTTTCAAATTTCAATATTTAATTTTAATAAATAGAAATACTTTTTTTTTTTTTTTACAGTTTTTGGTTTTCAAATCTCAATATTTAATTTTCAAGAAATAGAAATACTGTTTTACAATTTTAAGTTTCTCATTACTATTCAGTTTGAAATACATTTGGAGTATGCTAGCCTACATATATTTTGAAACCTGCTAGTACTACATAGTTTCTAATAACTGTGTCCCCACCTGCTGCAGAGATTGGCACAGCATAATTTAATTTTCTGGCTTAAATTGTGTTTAAATTTAACTAATTTTCTTGTTTATTAACATTGTTTAATAAGTTTTCTTGTTGTTTGTTACATTTCACTTTCATGTCATCATTTATCATTATTTAAATACATTATATATATATATATATATATATATATATATATTTCTGCTTATATGTAAATCTAGTAAATCTATAATGATAGTTGTTCTTTATTTTTTAAATCCATTTATCTATAGTTACAAACAAAAATAATATATTTCTATGGATTTTCTGGTTTCTACATCTTACACAATTGCACAAAAGCAATCTGTTGTACATTTTTTGCTCAAAATAAATGTTGTAAAGATATACTTGTTAATATTTCATCCACTTTAAATAAAGAAAAAAAACCGCATCATCAAGAAAACAAAGTACATGAATCATTAGATAATAATCGGGTATGTGTAGTTTAAAAGTTTCGCATGGTCGATGCATACTCCATAATTCCTCTTTCTTATTTTTATTAATTTATATCATTATATTTCTAAAGGAAATATAAACAAAATTGTAAACTTCAAGTACTAACTAAAAATATAAAAATCTCTAAACTCTAGAGATATTTTATAACTTCTAGAATGTTTCTTCTCCAACTCGTTTACCATACCAAACCCGACAAAAACGTTTACCTTAAACGTTCGGAATGCAAACTGTGCCTGGACATTTCCCCTTTGCTCTAGTATTCCATAAATTAAAGTAGTCATGTAAAAATTTAAACTAAAATAGTATTATAATTATTACATATCATAATTATAGTTTCTATTTAGTTATAAATACTTTAAATTTTTTATGACTAAAGTGCAACCGTATACGCAGACGTTATTACAGAATAACATTAAATACCTTTAAAATTGCTTTCTTCTAGATTTAACAGGAATTATATCCTTGTGAATAATATCACAAACAGTAAGTATTTAAATAAGAAAACCAACATATAACGTATGTAGAAACAATGAGAAACACTGCTAACAAAATACCACTTGTTCAAATTTCTAGCTTTTTCTAATGAAAAAATTCTATTTTGAAAACTCTATCACTTAGAAACGCTTACATTTGTAACGTAAGGTGTGCAAAAGGAGAAGCAAAATTTCGTCACCCAAGAAAAATATTTTGATTAAATATGTCATAAAATAAACTATTGTGTCTGTGTTCTATAAAATTACCAGAGAATTATTTCATCTATTTTTCGAATTTTGGTAATTTAAAAGGATTTGTAATCTAAACGTATGTTAATATATATATATATATATATACCAATTAATATTCAGACATTTTCGAATTCACACGTCTGCCAAATATCTAGAAAATTTCTACAGGAATTACCTTGAAACTTTAGGAATATAAATAACATGTTATGCCTCGTATATTTAAGCAATAGATTTGTCCTGAAGAGGAAAAGAGGACCTGTAAATATTATACGAAAGTCAAAATGTTTTGGCTCACCCTGTAAAAAGTAATGATTGAAATGAGTTTTAACTGTAGCATGTAATCATGAGTATTTTTTCAATTATTTGTATAAATTTTCATGAGACTATATCATATATCGGCTTCTTTAAAAAAATGGAAAAAACAAAATATCCACATTTTCACTTTCCGAATACTATATTGAGGAAAGTATTAAAATCTTGTCAAAATCCGAGTTTCAGATTTTGATGTTTCTACACGTTTTGAGGGGCCCTGAATTCATATTTACTATTTTTACGATGATGTATGTGTGTAGGCACGATAGCGCCTAAACGCTTTTTTAAAATAAGCGGAAATTTGGCATTTATGTTATAGGTCACTATAGCACGAACCCTATTGATTTTCGTGAATCTAGATATTGTATATATATATTTTTTTTTTCTTTACAGGGACTCAAAGAATAATTCTTTATTATTAAAGACTATGGAACAATTTTTTTTTAAATGCGACAGTCTCTTAATTCCTTATTCGTTTAAGATCAAAATTTATACATAAGTTACGAGTTACCGTCAGGCTAATTGTATAAATTTTGTTGAATCTAGCGTTTATCGTTTTTTTACAGGGACACAAAGAATATTTTTTTTATTATGGCCTATATGGGCATTTTTTTTTTTTTTTTTTTTTTTTTTTTTTAACAGCGATTGTGTCTAAATGATTTTTTCAATTGAGCTGAAAATTTACACACATGCTATAGGTCATTGTTGAACGAAGTGCATAAATATTGGGGAATTTAGCATGTATAATTTTTTACAGGGAAACGACGATAATTTCTTTATAATTTTGGCCTACGGACTGAAATTAATCGAAGTGAGATAGCGTCTAAATGTGTTATCGAACGAGCTGAAAAATTATATACTTTCTAAAGGTCACCGTTTCTCAAACTGTATAGATCCTTGGTGAATCTAATACTTATAGGATTGTTACAGAGACACAACAAAAAACCTTTATCATTACGGCCGATGGGCTGAAATGATTAGCGTCTAAATGCCTTATCCGATGGGGTTGAAAATTTATATACGTACTGTAGGTCACCGTCGCATGAAGCATAAAGATTCTGGTGAACCTAGCAAATATAGGTTTTTACAGGCACGTAAAGAAAAATTATTTATCTTTATGTCCTACGGTCTCAAATTATTTAAAGTGCGATTGCATCTAAACTCCTTATTTGAATGAACTCAAAATTCATACACATGTTGGAGATTACAGTCACAGACACCAAATAGATTTTATTGAATCTAATTCTTATAGATTTTTTTTTTTTTTTTTTTATAGGGACACAAAGAAAAATACTTTATCATTGCGACTAATGGGCTCGAATTATTTAAAATGCAATAGCGTCTAAATGCCTAATCTGTTTGATCTGAAAATTTATATGTATGTTTTAGGTAACCATCATACAGACTTTACAAATACTGGTGAGTCTAGTACTAAGAGATTTTTACAGGGAAACAACGAAATTTTATCATTATGAACGTATGGGTTCAAATTATTTAAAGTGCAATAGCGTTAAACTAAACAACCTACTTTATGAAGAAAAGTACTCATACACAAAGCACTCATATTACAATTTTTTCTTTTCCTTATTTGATGATTTCTCTTATTTTTTTTATACAACCGTTAGATACTTAATGTTCGGAAAATCGAGTGGAGTCTCTCCAGATTTTTAATGCGTAAGGTATTAGATCCAGTGCAAAGCCATTTCTAGGAAACTCCACATACTATATTACAGACAGAATACTGCAATCAGAATGCAAAAATATTTAATATCTTACGAAATATGACTATTTTTACTAAATGATCTTTAACTACGCATGTGCAATCTTTTAATTAAATTCATTTGCGTAATTTAATTGCCAATAGTAATGAGCTATTTATATATCGTGAAAGGTGATAAGCCCCAAACATATATTGTGAAAAGTGATAAGAGAAGATGATAAGGGGTTTATCAATACTTATTTAGTATCAGCGAACGCTGTGTTACCGTTGGGCATTGATTGAATCAAAGTAAAACCCTTTATAGCTTTGCTTTTATTTTGAGAGGAAGTAAAATTATGTTCATTCTTCATCTCATATATATATATATATATAAATATATATATATATATATATATATATATATATATATATATATATATATATATATATATATATATATTATTATTATTATTATTATTATTATTATTATTATTTACACGATATACGTTTGGAATTTTCATATAAGTTGCTCTATGCTCTAGATGGAAATTTTTAAAAGCTTGCACATGCGTAATAATAATTAAAAATAAAATAAAATAAATAATAGTAAAATTTCTCATATTTCTGAAAATATTTAACATTTTTTGCATTCTGATTGCAGTATAAGGGAAAGTGGCCTAAAATGATCCTAGAGGGCGAAAATATCCATATATTTTTCTTCCAGATAGGTAGCACTATCTAAAAAGCAATTAGTAAATTAGTTGTACCATGTAAAGTAGAAGCCATGGCGTTAGTCAAGCGATCGCAGTATTACGCGTCTGAATAGCATTCTTTGAAAAAATGGGTTGTATAACATCTGTCATAATGTATGAACAGCTTCTCTATTTATTTAGATAAACAGGCATTCATGTACAGAAAAATGACCAGATTTACTTATTTTACTTCTTATGTATTGTCATTATTACTTTTATATACTTTATTTTGCCGATAAAAAACAATTATTTTTAAATAAAAGTGTCATTTTGATCTTTGGTGAGTATAGAATGACTCATTGGATATTTTTCAAAATTCTATTTTTTTTCCTTACTCAATTTAGGTTTAAAATATAATTAAAAAATATTTATAATGCAAAATATAGTGTAAAACATACCAGCAAATGGCCAAAGATTTATTTAAATATTTAATTTACACAAGTTTTTTTTTCCGCAAGGGGATAATTTTTGCTGCCTCTACTGTGATTAATGTAGTACGTAAAGTTTCCAAAAATGGCTTTCGAATGACTCTTATACCCGACGTGTTATAATTCAAAAAGTGGCATTTGTGTTTGCAAACTTTTAAAGAAACTGTTAGATCTCCATGGGTATATGTGGCACCCTCATATAAATTTATATAGGTAATTTAAATAGTCATCATATTAACATGATACAACAAAAACGCATTGCATGCATTACTTTTTACAGGCAATCTAAAACATTTTGACTTAAGTTTAATTTTTATTGTTCCCCCTTTTCCTCTTCAGGACAAAAGGTTTGCTGAAATATATGAAATATTAGATAATCTTTATGCTGCCAAAGTTTCAAGATGATTACGGCAAAAATTTTCTAGATATTTGACAAAACCTCTAAATTCAAAAGTGTCCAAATACTTATTGGTAGATAGTGTATAAATCAAAATTCAAAAATCAAAAATCAAAATTTCGTCAAAATGAAAAAATGGCTACATACTACTTACCTCTATAATCTGGTGTATATATTAACAAAGTATATTAAAATGTCATGAATAGTTTTTGACATTCTAAACCTATTATAACTGAAATGTTTTGCACCATTACAATATTAAACTTTCACAAAATGCGCCAATTTTCATCACATGAACAGACAGGATTTGTAAAATCTACAGCACATCAAAAATATTCACATATCTATCTACCTATCTACATATATATATATATATATATATATATATATATATATATATATTTACTTAAATATCGATATATAGTAACACACATTAATTATATTTTCTTCCATTCTTTGATAATTTGGAAGAAATTTTCCTTGAGCAGTTACAACTATTTGATATAACGTACTAAATGATAAACTCAAAAAGAAATGAAATTCACTCTCCTCTTGACATTTTTTGAACTATCATATGAAGTACCTGTGTTATTATACATATTTCACAGTAATACTGAATAATTTTCAAACCATTTTCATGTATATATATAGATAGATGAGTCAATTTCTAATTAACTTTACACGAATTGTTGTTTCTGGAAATCTTTGAAAATCTTTGCTTTTTATGTTTGAATGTATTGCAGTTATTTTTTTTCCCCTAAATCTATTGTCATAGTTCTTCTAAACCAATTTCTTCATCCTCAAAGAAAGTAACATCATTAAATATGCACATCAAAAAAGTTGATGTCTGAAATCGCAGTGTTTTTGCCATTATAATCTTAATAAATACACACACATACAGACACACATACATACATATAATCAAACTTTTGATGCGTGTATCTGGACTCAGAATTCTATAAAATTATCTTTATAAAATATTTTCGACTGAAGGTAGTATTTTAAATTAAAATTATAAAAACTACCATTGCGAAAAGAAGACATAAAAACTGACATTATACTTGCTATAATGTTATACTTTCATTTTA
The DNA here is from genome assembly GCA_963930645.1 of Salticus scenicus. NCBI lineage: Eukaryota > Metazoa > Arthropoda > Arachnida > Araneae > Salticidae > Salticus > Salticus scenicus. The sequence goes on along the minus strand of OZ005649.1, from coordinate 129,600,391 downwards.
AGTCTACATGTGTAAATTCTTACATTAAAATTTCATTATATACCCAGAATTTTAGGATACACTTTTTTGCTAATGAAGTTAAGATTCAGTTACGATTTTTATTATATATTCAGGACTAAAATATCGTTGAAAGATATACATATTTAATTTTTTAGGATAATCGTAAGAAAGTAATACTGATTTCAATAATAAGAAAATGAATAATATTTTTCAGAGAAACGTTTAACATTATTATGAAACAACTAGGATTATTCAGATATTTTATTATGGAATTTATTTTAAATTTTATTCTTTTCTACATGCATAAATTCTATTAAGGAAACGTATTTTATGAACTAAATAGATACATAGTACATGATGTTTTTTATTTAATCATTGACTTACTTCTTTTTATATTTCTAGAAATATTTTTCTTATGAATATTTAAACATAACGATAATACTATACTGAATTTTCAGCGTGCTCTGTTTAAAAGCTATGAGCCTTAAATGTCAAAAGTAAAGGAAATCATTAAAGTTGATGTCAGCTTCAATCAGGCTAAAGTATTTCATTTTTGTTTTAGGTTTTTACACTTTATTTTACACTAGCAGGCTACGCCCGCTTCGCTGGTCACTATATTTAAATAAATTTTCAAAAGAAGTGAATTAATATTTATTTTTTTACACCGCATTATAGACAAAAACTAAAAAAAAAAAAAAAAAAAAAAAAAAGAAAAGAAACTGAAATTGCTCCAAACCTCGCTTCGGGTACCCGCTGTCTAAGGCAGCTCTTTCCCGCCAGCATTGCATCAGGTCTAGGTTTCCCATACCTGCAGGAAGATCTTTCCCGGGCACTTCAATCTGGATATTTATCGACCACAGGGGGGATCTGCTACTATTTATGAACTACGATTTTAAAGATGGCTGTATCTCAGCATCTATTAAATGTTTTAGGTTTTAGCCATGTATTTTATAGCCCATGCTATTTACACTATATTACGACTTTATTCCGACCAATGTAATAAAATAAAACAAAATAAAAAGTAGATTAAATATATATATATATATATATATATATATATATATATAAATTTTAATCAATTTAATCCTTTTTACTATGTATCTACCATTTTTCCCGATAAATACAGTAAATAAAAAAAATGAATAAATAAAAGTTTTTTCTTTTAAAGGAATTAACTAAAAAGTGAAAAATAAGAAGTTGTTTTACAATACGAAATTAAACATAACTGCTATAAATTCATTTTTAAATTTAAAACTAATTGCACTTAATTTTTTCTACTGCATTACGATTTTATTTTCATTAAATATAACAAATAATTAAAAAAAAAAAATCGCCTTAAAATGAATGTATTATATAAAAATAAGTTGCGTAATAGCCGTTGCTAAGACACGCAGACGATTGAAGCAAAAAAATTAAATTTATGAAAGATGAAGCATTAAAACCAATATTTAAAATCGAAAAAACATTAATTAAAAAATTCAAATTCGAAATTGGAAAAAATCTCGATGAAGTGCACACCTGCAGGGTCCCATATACCTATATGCCAAATTTGGAAGCTCTGCGATAAATAGTGTGAGCACCAGAGCGCAGACAGACACACACACAGACACACACGCAGATACACACACACACAGACACTTCTCTTTATTTATATAGAAGATTAATAATACTATACGTGTGGATCTAAGGATGAAGATCCTTAACTTGCATAATTTATGTAATATAAGTCATATACATATACAAATGTATACATGTGTGTTCGTATCATTGTTTTATAATAATATGAATATATGTTTATTCTGTTCTGACCGGATGCATTTATGAATGATTGCAACACTCAAACCCGATAAATTTATCAATATTTAGAAATGTTTGTAATTTGATGAAACGTATATAGAGATGAAAATTACAAATCTCCATGTACCAGGTGTCCCATGAGTTCGTAGATATTTCAAAAATTAATAAAAATTGAAGGAATTGGTAGAATTGAACACTATTTGAGAAAAAGTCGTTCTCGTTAAGGATAATTTTTTTCTTGTAAAGAAAAAAAAATAGTTAAGATTTTCGTCAACAGGCTCTGTACCCGAGCAAGTCACACATTTCCGTGAAAAAGTATATTTATTTGCATGCAAATATTTAGAGATATATAAATTCTATTCTAAGTGTACTCCATCACCATAAATTACAGTTTGCAAGCTAACTGCAAGTTCAGTCAGCGGTTCTGAACTGAGGGAAAATATCTTCACCAATAACGCTTTATCCACCAAGTCAGAAACGCAATTAAAACTTCATATATGCGCAAGTAGGAGACAAAATAAAAAAAATTATGTTAATCGTAAAACCATGTAATTTGTAGGACTCTGATTTGTATATTTTTCGTTACGCATCCGTATAGCGCCCTTTATCAACGAAAATAATAATAATAATAATAATAATTATTATTATTATTATTATTATTATTATTTTTTTTTTTTTTTTACTTAAAAAATTAAAAACTCCCTTATTTTTTTTATGAATTTTTAAAATGTTTACAAACTTACAGTATACCCAGTAGAGTCGCAGCACGCAAAAAAATAAATAAATAAATAAATAAAAAGTAAATAAATAATAATAATAATCAATTAAACATATTAATAATATTATTTTAATAATAATATATAAATAATTTATATTTTAATTAACATACATATTTATCTCCTTAATAATTAAGGCTGACATAATATTGTACTATAAATAAAACACGAATTTCATACCAGTACTAGAACTTTTTAAAACTTAGATTAAATAATAAAATTTTATGGTAAAACAAACAGGAACTCAATAAGGATATCTATTTAAAATAAAGATTAATGATAATGTTAATGGGAGACATGGAGTGGGATTATAATAACAAGACAAACAAAGACGTTAGAAATAGTAGTTAGAAGTAATAGGTTAAATAGTTATAAATAATAGGAAAGTAGAAAGCTATTTCGATAGTAGCTGTAGACAGTACGCAAAATGCTCCCAAAACAACTGTCTACTTTCCTATTATTTCTATATGGCGTTCTATACGTTGTTGTTTGCCCTGTTTTAATAAGAGAAATATTGTTATTATAAATAAATTCATTTTGAATAAAATTCATGATACATTAAACATTAAATAACAACCTCAAATAATAATAATAATAATAATAATAATAATAATAATAATAATAATAATAATAATAATAAAGTGGCTGTTTTGAAAATGCAGAGAAATTAATACAAACATTTTTAGAACTAAACAATTTTAACGAACTAATATTAGATGGCAGATTTTCAGCAAGAAAATTAAAATCTTAAGAGGTAAAAAATATTACAAGATATTTGCTTTTATATGTTCCTCCGAAATAATATATTATTTAAAAAAAATGATCTTCCATATTTAGGTTTAAAAGCTTAAATGATGTCGACGTGTTCAAACGCCAGTGGCAGTTACTGGGTACTGACGATAAAATTTAAATAATTTATGTACAAAAATAGTTACCAACATTTTAATTTATTCTGTAGCATTTTTACCCACGTCTTTACTTCATACCACTTTACTTAGACTATTTTTCCCCAATATATAACTACGATAAAACAAGATGAAATTATTTTTAGGAAAGTGGCATGAAATAGTGACGTGAGTAAAAAAGATTCAGAATAAATTGAAACATTGGAATTTCTGCACAAATCATGTAAATAAAAAATGTAATGATTTAGACAGACGCAAAAATTCAAGATTTATTATTCAATATTAAGAAATTAACAATGTGTTAAAAATTGAAGATAAATCGACACGTTATTGTTATAATTAAACATGTTCGTAGATATGATTAAGTGCTATAACTTAATTATTATATACGGGATATCTGTCATATATGTATATATATATATATATATATATATATATATATATCCGTAAAAGTACTTTATATCTAATAGCTTACACAAAATTCGTTTTAATGCCTGCATTTTTCGTAAATCTTTACGTTAATAAATACTTTTAGCTGACCTAAATAAGGAAATATATGGTCTGTTATTGTTTATTTTTTCCATTTATTTTTTTCTTTTCTTAAAAAATATAGTCATCATTTTCCACTGCGTCGAAATGTCTATAATACTAAGAACTTTAATAGAAGATACTTAACTGCCTTCAGAAAGAAAACTTTCAAAAAGACTTTTCTGGGGCCTTCAAGAATTCAAAAGAAATTGAAAATAAGTACCTGAAAAGTCTTTAATCTGCATTTGAGGGAATAGAAAAATTAGGTTTCTGAAGTGAATTTACTTTTTATTATATCTGATATAAAAGTGACTAAAAGACGTAATATTGTTTAATGGTTTGACAGTTTAACCCTTTGAAGGGACTTCTTTTTTTATTTATTTCTTATAATGGTATGTTTGGATATTTTTATATTGAGGACGATTTAACAATAGAAATTGATTTACGGTATTAGATAAATTATTTTGAATTTCAATCCTTTACAAAGCAATTAAAATTATAAATACCACCCAAATCATTAACTTTAAATGAAAAAGTAATTAAATATACTGTTTTTATCCGAATCTGCGAATTCTCTACTAAAATGACTTAGCACAGACTAAGAAAGAGAACTAAAAAAAATAATAATAATCAACACTAAAACATTTTGTTCTTTCATGTATTTTAGTTGCATAAAAACGGTAGGTGTAGTAAAGAAGTGTACCAAGTCTTCTCCATTTAAAAAAGGATGATTTTTGTGGTAAATATTTATACCAGAGCCCGTTAAGGCATAAATAAGTCTAAAGGCATTTCTAGAATTATATCTAATTCGATATAAATTTTTACTTCTTAGTTTCTTTTTATTAAAATTTACTTTTTAAATTTTTCATGAAATAGTTGTAAAAAAATTAATTTAATATCTAATTTTTTATGCTGTTTCATAGACATTTTCTAATATTTAAATCTTTAGATCTTGAATAATGCTTTCATTGTTTTTAAATAACGGTATTGGATGACAATTAACTATATTACTTGAATTTATGCATTGTTTTACTATAATGCATTAATAATTGAAACAATAATAATTTGATAGACATTAATTAAATTTGAATGATGAAGAATAATTTCTTTATTTCAATTTATTATCAATAAGGGTACGATCAGTAAAATTATTTTTTCACTCTTTATAATATGGTTGTAATTTAACTTTCACAACGTCATTCCGTACAGGATACCATGTTGAAGGTAAATATCTATTAATAGATTCATTTCTACAAAATATATCTGTACTAATTAATGATTCTTGTATAATAATATATATTTAATATAAAATTATAGTGCTTCAAAATATATTAAATAAAAACCGTGTTAAAATAGGTACTCTCTCTCTCTGTAATTTTTTTTTTTTTTTTTTTTTTAAGTTCTACGACAAATATTAATTATCTATTTAAAAAATACGATACATAAAATGTACCTTTGAGTTACAGAAATGTGTAATATTTTATAAAATGTCTGTGTCGTTCACTGCAATAAACAATATTTGTATAAACGACCTTTTATTAAAAGAACTATAAAATCCTTTTTTTTTTTTTTTTTTTTTTTTTTTTAAACATTTTTTAACATGTTTTATCATTTCATCTTAAAAAAACGCTACTATATTCAGAAAAAATCGAACAATGATATAAAAAAAAAACATAAAGTAAAAATTAATAAACATACTACTTTAAAAATAAATAGCAACTAACAAATTAGTTTGCGGTACCAATTACACGAAGCTCTTTGTGCCTCCTTTTTGATACCCTTGTCTCCTAAACCCCTTAATTTGTTTTGATGGGCCTTTTTTTAAGGTGAGGGAAGTATCTGAGCAATAAAATTCACTTAATATACTTAACAAATCACAGATAATAATAATAATAATAATAATAATAATAATAATATATATATATATATATATACATGTGTTCCAATCTCAAATCTCCAAACATGAAGTAAAATTAGCCTGTGAAGTATGTAACTTAAGAACATGTTTTCTTTTAAACAACTTGATCAATTTTATTTATTTATTGGGGATTTATTTATTATTAGTTACTATGAAAGACCTATTAAGGTTTTCTTTTTCAGATTATAAATATCTCGATATGATCAACATTTCAAGTGCAGTTATTTTTTCGAAATTTGATTTTTTTTTTTTTTTTAAGTTCTATAAAATGCTATGTCACTATATATGTGAGTAGTATAGAAATCAAGCACTTAAGGATCAGGCTGGAAGGATCCTCACACTTAAGAGTCACCCGGAAGTGAATGTCCTCTCTTTGTTTATTTACATGTCAATAACCTATGCATAACCCCCCCTACACCCCCCGGCTCGTCACTTGATTGACCTTGGGGGTTCATTGGGCCCGAATATCAACAATGTACTTATGTGTGTTGCTAAATATGTAGTACAAAATGTATTAAAAGCATGTCTTACGCTGTTTATTTACCTCGTCATGCTCTGTACAACCACGCGGTAGATCTTATTTTTCTACTTTCGGCGCAAGGTCGAATGATGACTTTTAATGCTAATATAAATAAGTAGTGCATGAAAAGAAGATTCGCTCTTTGTTTATTTACATCGTTACGGTTCATGCATCCATGTGACAGATCTTATTTTTCTACTTTCACCGCAAGGTCGAATGTTGTGTTTCTTAATGCTAATATAAATCAGTCGCGCATGAAAAGCAAGTTCTCATAAACGGTGAAAGTCTTTAATCGTATCTGACGTGATTTATTTTTCGAAGAAAAAAAAAAAAATATGAACGTTAAAAAGCATGTCTCGTTTTATTTAGTTTTGTGCGCATTGAATATACTTAGTTTTTCATTTTCTTTATATTATATATTGAACCATTGGAATTATTGTGTAAAGAATAATTATCAAGTAGATCTAAAAAATTCTAATTGTTCGCATTCGGATTATATAGGTCGAAGAATCTTTTTCCATATTTGCAGAAAAAATAATAATAATGTATATGACATACGCTATTTTTGGAAGAATGAAAATAATGTTTTGAAAGCCAATAGAACCGGCGTTCAAATGAATGAAAAAGAATTTTTTAAAGTCTGCAAATATTGTCCGTCAAATATATAAAATTAGCATAAAAACAGAATGGTATAACATTAAGTTTTTTGTTTTCGCATGCGACGATGCGTTTTTCGGATTTGAAGCTAAAAAATAATAATAATTACGGAAAAATATGCTACGTTTAAGACACCCAAGTTCATGTCTCATAGTCGGTCCCAGTCAATCCGGTAAAACATCCTTGGTTCGGAAAATGATTCATAATAACATTTACGGATCAAAAATTAAGAAAGTAAAATGGTGTTATTCATATGTTGCACCTTGGTTTGTAAACGAACCCTGCATCGAATTTATAGAAGGGCTTCCAACGACTTATGAAGAAGGCGATTTGATTGTTATTGATGATTTAATGCATCATCTGAACGACAAAATAGCGGATCTTTTTACTGCAGCATCCCACCATTGCGGAACCAGTGTTATACTAATTTTACAAAACATGTTTCCGAGATTGAAAGTAATGAGAGACATTAGTCTGAATGCGCACTATATCATACTGTTTAAAAATGCGAGAGACGCCTCCCAAGTGAATTGTTTAGGAAGACAGATATATCCGCACAATTGTCAATTTTTCATGGATGCATATATAAAAGCGACTAACAAACCTTTTGGTTATTTAGTCATTCATTTGCATCCAAAAACAACAGAGGAGTTGCGCATGCGAGAAAGTCTTTTTCCCTCTCAGGACGGATTTTGTTGGATATTTCAACCAAAATGACGAAAAAGAACATTCAAAGACAATATCATTTTTTACGGATATTGTCTCGTTCTCATCCGCAGCAAAAACGTGCATTCCTAAAAACGGCGAATAAGGCACAAATTGATTCTGTCTGCGAAATATGTTTGAACATATTGAATGGAAATATACCCGTCAGCGTAAGAAAAATGAAAAAATATAAAAATTTGATTAGAATGCTCTCTAGCAAAACTTGTTCAACGCAAAAGAAAAAGAAAATGTTAATCAACCAATCAGGTGGATTCTTACCAATTATAGCACCGGCTATAATATCCGCATTGGGTAGTATATTAGGACCGATTATTTCAAAAAAATTGATGAAGTAATTAAGACGTGTGATCATGGCCAAAAGAGTTGCTCTCATTCCCGAAGAATTGGTATCTTCATATCAACTTCAAAAACCGGAGTTGCGTCTGGAAGATGACATTGACTCATTACTAGAGAGAGCAAATATTCCAGATGATTTGAAAGTAAAACTGTTGAGCCAACTTATCATGCGATACCACAAGGTTGTGCACGCACCTCCAGACCCTGTTCGCGTTAGTATGACAACAGATGAACCGGAGAATATCACCAAGCCAAGTGAACAAATCGTTGAGGATCCGATATTGAAAGGTATTATGTCCACAATTCCAAAGCGTTCTGCGAAATATGTATCTCTAATTGCAGAAAAATTGAAAACTAGAGAATACTCTTGGAACGAAAAAGGAGAGTTTCTGCAAAAAAAACAACCAATAGTCGGATCAAGTGTGATAGATTATTTTCATTATCTCATGAGAAGTTCCAAAACTGCATCACCACCGCGTCATTTTTTTCATTTCTTGAAAGCCATAAAAGAAATTAACGTTCCTCTTTCCTGGATAGCGAATCAAAATTTAGTATCGCACATGAAAGCAATGCCGCGCTCTCAAATAGTGTCAGATAGCGAAGATTCCGAAGAGAACGTGTTTCGTAAGTCTACAAAACGTGCCATCAACCTGCAAAGAAGAGAAGATCGTTTTAAAACACAACAGCGCATTCGATCCTCGATGAAAACTCCGCAAAAGATGGCAAAATAGCAATCAATTTAAAAGATAAAATTTTAGAAAAAATCTATTATGATGCAGAAAATCCCGGCTCATACGGAGGCGTATCACGATTGGCAAAGTCTGCTCAATTACCTTTGAAAACTGTTCGCGAATGGCTGACAAAACAAGACGCTTATACCCTTCACAAACCAGTGCGCTATAAGTTCAAACGACGCAGAGTGTTAGCTTTCGGTATCGGAGAATTAATGCAATGTGATTTAATTGACATTTCAAAACTTTCAAAATATAATAAGGGTTTTAAATATATACTCGTGGCAATTGATGTTTTCTCTAAATATGCATATGCATTACCCCTTAAGAAAAAAGACGCTGATTCCGTGGCTGACGCGTTTAAAAAATTACTGAAGCAGGTAAAGCACGTTCCAAACATACAAACAGACGAAGGGAAAGAATTTTATAATAAAAAAGTCCAATCTTTATTTAAACATCACAATATAAATCACTATTCTACGCTTAGCGAAAACAAATGCGCAGTTGCAGAGAGATTTATCAGAACACTTAAAGAAAAACTTTATCGTATATTTACTCACACCGGGTCTTACAGATATATAGACGTGTTGAAACATGTTATCAAAAGTTACAACGCGAGCAAACACCGCAGCATCGGTTATGCTCCGATTAATGTGACACCGGATTTAGAATCTGAAATTTTCGAAAAACTTTACGGCTACAGATCAAATACTAGTTATAAATTCGAGGTTAATGATCGCGTTAGAATATCGAAAGCAAAACGCGCGTTTCACAAAGGTTACTTGCCCAGTTGGACGAACGAAGTTTTTATAATAGATAAGCGCTATCCGTCGAATCCACCCACCTATCTTTTGAAAGATCTTAAAGAAACGAGTATAAAAGGCAGATTTTACGAACCAGAACTTCAGAAAGTGACAAAAACTTCTCGCGACTTTTGGAAGATAGAGAAGATTTTAAAGACAAGAGGAAAAGGCAGAAACAAAGAATATTTTGTCAAGTGGGCGGGTTTCGATCAAACGCATAATTCGTGGATAAAAGCGTCATGGATGCGGCAATAAATGATTTTTATGTTACGCTTCCTAGTAATGCGAGTGCAAAGTATTTTCCTCAAAACACGCAATCATCCTATCGTACGAAACTGTCATCGCCGTTGTTATTAAATGATTCATGGGAAGTCGGTCTATCCGATATTATTATACCTCGAAACTGGTTTAACATTAGCGATCATAACAACGACTATTCTTTGCGATATGAAGAGGAAACGGAAAGTGTATTGGAAAAGAGAGTTTACGATATAGGATTCGAATATGACCCCGGAAAAAACATCGATGAATTATTTATTGAACTAAATAAAAAAATTGAAACACACGTGTCCGATCGGGAGAGCGTGAAATTTATACCCGATCACGATAGAGTAAATGTTACAGTCGATATTCAAGAAGGATTTGAAATAGAGTTGAAAAAATCTGATACATCGAAACTATTATATATGCTTTATTTACCTAACGAGGACACCATCATAGCAAAAACTTTGTAAAACATTATGACAAACCGATTTATTTCCCTTTGAGAAAACAATTTATAGACACTATAGAGATAGAATTGCGATCATCTTCGGGTAAAAACATCATATTTACTGGCGGGAAAACAATAGTCGGTTTATCCTTTCGGCGTAAAAATCTATAAATAGAAAGCACATTTCGTAAATTGTTTCATTAGTTGTCGCAATAGGGAAAATGCATCTACATGCAAAAGATTGCGAGGCATACTATTGTGCGCAAGTCGGTGGCGGTCCTTATTTTCAAGGGATAGCTCACCAACGAGGCTATGGGTTTTTTGGTGATTTGAGACGTTATATCAGTCCGCTGGCAATGAGAGCGGGACGATATTTGGCAAAAAATTTATTTCAAACTGGAAAAAATGTCATTTCGGATGTTGCAAGTGGTACGTCATTTAAAGATTCGGCTCGAAACCGCTTCGGCGAAACATCAAAGAATATACAAAAAGACATATTTGAAAAATTGCAGCAACAGGGTCAAGGTATAAAAAGAAAACGTAGAAATAAAACGCGTCATTCGAAGACAAAACGTCGCAAGACAACACGAGACATATTCGATTAGCAGCAATAATGGCCGGGCAAATCTGTTTGAAGAGTGAGCTAGACTTGTTTCAGTTAAATCCGACGCAGCTTGCAATTCATAATTCCAACTTTGTCGAAATACATCCTGTGTCTTCTTTGGCAGAAAAAACACCGATCGAATTTTATATTAGCGGAAACGGGGAACACTATGTAGATTTGGCTCATGCAATTCTACATTTAAGACTTAAAGTAATGAATTCCGATGGCACGGATTTAAAAGCAACCGATGATGTAGCCCCTGTAAATTATATTCTAAATACGTTATTTTCGGAATGTTCGATATTTTTAAATGAAAAGCAGGTTTCGTCTCAAGCCAATTATTCTTATCGCGCGTTTATGGAGAGCTTGCTTCTCTATTCTAAGTCTGCCCAGGAAAGTCTGCTGACCGCCGCCCTCTTCTATAAAGATACTGCAGGCCATCACGATGTAAAAACAAAAAGTTTAACAAATGCAGGTTATAACACTCGAGAAAAAGCTTGTAAACTAAGTAAAGCAATAGATCTCATAGGCCCGCTTCATTTTGACTTGTCTAGTCAACCAAAATTATCAATCAACGGTGTTAACGTTCGCATAAAATTAGAACGGAACAAGGATGCATTCGCGCTGATGTCGACAACAGATACCCATTCGATTAAAATTGAAGCGGCAAGTCTGTACATCCGAAAAATCAATGTCGCGCCTTCTGTGATGATAGCACACGAGAAAGCATTGGAGAAAGGCGTTGCAAAATTACCCATTCGCAGAGTAGAAGTTAAAACCTTTGCTCTTTCAACCGGTTTGCAATCATCTACTATAGCAAATGCTTTCATAGGTCAACTACCTACGCGTTTGATATTGGGGTTTGTTTCTAACGAAGCATATAACGGAAATTTCGGTAAAAATCCTTTTAAATTTCATCATTACGGTCTAAATTATCTTTGCGTGTTGAATGGCGGACAGATGATACCCTCAAAACCATATCAGCCCAACTTCGAAAATGATGCCTATGCGCGAAGTTATTTAAGCCTTTTCACCGATTTAAACAGATATCACAATTCTCCCAACATTAACATAAATTATGCGGAATATAAAGACGGTTATACTTTGTATGCTTTTGATTTAACGCCAGATCTTGCAGCCGGTGAGAATCACGGAAGTATAAATAAAACTGGAAATATCGCTTTTGACATAAAATTCAACGCAGCATTGCCAGAGACGGTAACGCTTGTAGTGTATGCTGAATACAGAAACATAGTTGAGATAGACAAATCTCGGGGAATTACAACCGATTTTTAAGAATGAACGAGGAAATTGTCAGCCTGATCGAACATTTTCAAAGTTTAAAAATGGATGAAGTGCGACAATTTTCTGGAAAACAAATTGAAGAATTGGTCGAACAGTTTCAATGGAAAGACGAAGCTATAGCCGAAATTGGTGGCGAATTATTTTCCGACGGCATAACACTTTCTCGCATTGCTCACTTTTATGTATTCGCAGAAAAATTAATTCAACGACATCCTGAAAAAAAAAATGAAATATGTGAAGCAGTTTTTAGAAGTATCACTGAAAATTTGTCTTTTTAAAACATGAACACTATCACATTGTGTCGCCTCGCATGCGGCGATGGTAAGATTCGACCGACGTTCGGAGGTATATACCCTTCGAATATTTTACCCCGAAAAAGAAATCCCCGTTATTCAATGTATATTGCAAATTTAGATCCAATCTCGTTGCCCGGAAGTCATTGGGTGGCCATTCATTTTCATAACAAGAGTGTTTATTATTTCGACAGTTACGGTCTTGCTCCTACAAATCAAAATATTTTGAATTTTTTGAAGAGAAATGCCGACACAATAATGTATAACACAGAATATTTTCAAAACAAATTGAGCACAACCTGCGGTCATTATTGCTTATACTTCTTGTACTGTCGCGCAAGACATTTGAAACTTAAAGATATTATTATAAACAAAAAAAGAAGAAATGATCAGTTTATTAAACAATTTGTGTTACAACGTTTTAAACCCGTGAGATGTTGTCATTTGTCCCACGCCAAGCAACAAAAGTGTAAAGCCTGGATAAAGATGCACTCCTCTTTGAATCGTTCACATTAATCAGTTTGCTTTCGAACGACGAGGATGGAACGGTTCGGAATTCTCCGCGTGTATAAGCCTGAACAAAGTTGTGACGATGTGAATAAAGAAAAAGGTCAGGTTTTACATGTTCAAAACAATTTTTTCAAAAATTTGAAAGATTGCATGCAATTATCTATAAGTTATGGACAACAACCTAATGAAACGTGCAGCTATTTCAAGATTTTAAAAAGTTCGGACATGGTTCGATTACTGCATGCTTCGAAGAAAGACACTCAATATGGCTACCTATATCTGACCGCCAAGCCTGGAGACCCCATATCCTTATTGTCGCATTCATATGCACTGTTCGATGATTTAATGGAGTGCATTACTGACAACAACAAAGAAAAGAAATTTTCTGAAGAACTTGAATGCAGCATGCATGTGAAAATTGCATATTTCAAAATATTAAAAGACGAGGAAATTATTTCCGAATTGCACCGTTCTTGGATGTAATTCATATGTATGGAACTGAACTGAGTTATATGTGTGCAACAATTGTATATTTCAAAAATAGTAAAAGATCTCCAAACTCCATCATTCTCGAATGTAATTAATATGTTATAAATATTTTTTTTTCACAATGTATGTGAAAATTATCTATTTTTTCAAAATATTATGTAATTAATATACAATAAATCCTTTTTTATTGTGCAAATATGTGTTTGTCTTTATTTTGTTATGTGTATTTCATTTTAGCATTTTCATTTTAAACATAAATATTTAAAAAAAAAGAGAAATCATTTAAAAAGTTTCAACTTCCATGTTGTAGCATTCACATGCGCATAAAAAGTTATTAGGTGCCGAGTGAATGGTAAAATATTCCAGGCGAACCGTTTTTATACAAGTTCAACAGGAAATAACCAACAATCCGTCGCGAGAAACATAAAAGCACACTATTTGTTCACGAAGTTGTTTCTGGAATGGTTCTATTATATCAATTATGCTAATTTTAAACCCGGATATTAACAGTTGAATGAAAAGGGGGGAAAAAAATCATATTATTAATTTTATCGATCATAATGCTAATATAAACTTGGTCGAAGAATAATACTTCCGCTCTCTGATTAACCTTTAAAAATCCTTCTAATCTTAATTTATGCTTCATTTGCACAATTTTTTACTTAAATATTAAAAAACTATAAATCTTTTCCTGTTCCGCCATAACTTCCGCTCTCTGATAAGTCATTAAAAATACTTCTAATTCTCATTTATGTATAATTTGTACAATTTTACTTATATATTAAGAACTATATCACTTTTTTCCTGTTCCGTCATGACATTTCTTCCTGTCTATTCATGACAGTGAATATTTTGCAATCGTGACATTAACCCATATTTAGATTTGCTTTTCGACTCATTGAAGCAAAAAATTATCCTTATTCTTTGACCATATAAATACGCGTCCGAGTTTTAAGATATTCACTTTTTCTGACAGTAACCGCTTGGATAATATCGGCTGTAAAAAGATGGATTCTTCAATTGCAGGTAAATATTTATTATACATTAATATTTAGTAATCTTTTTTTTTTTTTTTTCAAAATTTTTCAATATATTGAATAATTAAAAAAAGTTTTTTTTTTTTCTGCTAGAAAGAACATCCACGCACATTAAAAAAAGAAAAATAAATAAATTATTTACTGACGAGGATGAAGATAATTCTGAAGTTCCCCCGCGCTGTCCGTCGCCTATAGACGAAGCCGGGCCATCAAAAAAACCTCGCTTAATTAATCTAGCTCCCGACGAAGACATATATGAGGGAAAGAAAAAAAATTCGACCCCGTTGAAGTGTATCTCGGTGAAAATGTGTACGTAGAACTCAAGGAATTTCGCAAACAGCTATATTTAGGGTTTTACAAAACAGATAAAAACACGAAAGAGATAAAAAATCGATTTAACATCGGTCTGAAACAACTACCTAATTTGGAAAAGGCCATAATTGAAATTAAAAAAAGCATTAAAAAAACAGTGGATTAAAAAAAAAATATAAAAGTCATTGTTTTTGTGTTTAAAATTTTGTTCATTCAAATATATACTTTATTTTTAATTTATTTATTAATTGTTTATTTATTTCATACATACTTTAATTTTTTTTTTAAGTGAGAAAATGATTAATTTTATTCTAAGAGATTTTGCACACAGAGGCTATGTAGAAAGTTATCGCGCTGTTTTGGATGAAAATTATACGGATCTCTATCAAATGATATTTGAATCTACACCGCTTATTAAATCTCTTCTAAACAGAAATGTTATTTTACGATTGAGGTTTCTAATTTGTATTAATATTTTGTTTGTAAAATATGATGAATTCGAAAATGAAATGACTCAAACTTTTTACTTTTGTTCTAACGTCGAAAGATTATTATCAAATTACATGATCGACGAGGCGATTCACAGATGTTTCCAAAAAATTCTTAATTCGGTTGATAATTTCATTCGCAATGGCAGCGGTTGGATAATAAAGCACATTCTTTTCATTGACGTTAGTATCGGAAAATATAGAGAACTCAGGGGCGGATGTAAAAATATTAAACTACCGCGTAAACTTTCTGCAAAACGTGCTCTATTAAATATTAAATGCGACGACAACAAATGTTTTCTACATTGTTTGGCTGCTAAATTACATCCTCGGCATAATAACAAAAACAGACCATACAAAAGTTACATAAAATATTTCAATACAAATAAATTCACATTTCCCGTAGCGCTTAACCAAATACCATCATTTGAAAGAACAAATAATTTGCGTATTAATATATACGGTTATCAGGAAAACGAAATTTATCCTTTATATATATCCCCAAATGTTATTATCATCAAAGACGTCGATTTATTACTATATAAAAATCATTTCTTTTTAATAACAAATTTTCAACGCTTGGTAAGTTCGAAACAACGCCGTCAATACTTTTGCAAATTATGTATGAACGGTTTTAGTCAGAGAAGCGGTTTGAATAATCATGTTAGTTTATGCGGACTATATAAGGCACAAAAAACAAGCATACCTAAAAATCTTATTCTTAAATTTACGGACTTGTCAAAAATGGTTAAACATCCTTATGTTATCTTTGCAGATTTCGAGTGCATAACTTCAAAAGTTAGCACTGTTTTGCCTTCTAGCTCGCAGAGTTATTCGACCCCCATAGAAAACCATATTCCAGTCAGTTATGCATTATTGGCTACGGATATAAATGATAAGCCGATATTCCATGAATATTTTTGCGGCGAACAAGCGGTGGAGCATTTTTTAAATACGCTTAGAGATTTGGTAAATAAACTCATTGAAAAAATGAAGGAAATAATACCTCTCGGTGTAAGAAGCAACGTAACAAACACAAATAATTGCCACATATGTAAAAAACCGTTTGGGTTAAACGAAACGAGAGTGCGCGATCATTCCCATTACGGCACCGGCGAATTTAGAGGATTTGCGCATAATACATGTAATTTGAATTACAAAAGTACATATTTCATTCCAATCATCATTCACAATTTTAAAAATTATGACGCGCATTTAATATTGAAACATATGCCAAAACAATATGCCAATAAAATAAAAATAATTCCCACAAACATGCAAAAATTTTTAAGCTTTTCCTTGGATTACATCAGATTCATCGATTCTTATCAAATCTTAGATGCGAGTTTACACACGTTGGTAAAAAACTTAAGCGATTCGGGTCATGATTTTAATATTTTGACTTCTTTTTTTTATGGTTCCGAAAACACGCATTTATTAAAACGTAAAGGAATATTTCCATATGCATATTTTAAATCGCTCGATGTGTTAAAAGAAAAAACGTTACCCCCGAAAGAAGCATTTTATAACGTGCTAGAAAATAAAAATATAGATGAGGAAGAATATAAACACGCATTACATGTGTTTAACGCGTTTAATTGTAAATCTTTTTCAGACTATCTTGAATTATATCAAAATACAGATGTGATTATGTTAGCAGAGGTATTTCTATCATTTAGGCGCACAGCATTTAAATATTATTCGCTAGATCCGGTTCATTTTTTTTCCATTTCACAATTTACATTTTCGAGTGGATTAAAATATACAAAGACCGAATTAGAACTATTAAACAATACGACTGATTATATATGGTTCGAATCGCAGATGAGAGGCGGAATCTGTTTTTTGGGCACGCGTTATATGAAAGCCAACAATCCATTGCTGGAAAATTCGTATAAGCCCAAATTACCTAAAAATTATATCATGGCATTCGACGCAACGAATTTGTACGGATTTATTCAATGTCTCCCCCTTCCAAAAAATAACTTTTCTTGGCTAACTGCAGACGAAATAGCAAATTTTAACATTCTACAAACAAGCGCCAATTCAAATGTTGGTTATTTCCTAGAAGTGGATTTGCATTATCCGCCTTCGTTACACGATGCACACAATGATTTTCCTTTAGCACCAGAGCATTTAACTCTGAATTGGGAAATGTTATCACCCTATGCAAAACAAATGGGCGAGCAATTCAATTTAAAATCTATTTTTCCGTGTAAAAAATTAATTCCAAATTTTTTTGACAAAAACAATTACATCACGCATTATTTAAATCTAAAATTCTATGTCGAACACGGATTAATTATTACAAAAATTCATAGAATATTAGCATTCACCCAAACGCCGTTCTTAAAAGATTATATAGAATTTAATAATAACAAAAGAAACGAAGCAGACAACAATTTTGACAAAACATTTTTTAAAAAGTTAAACAACGCATTTTATGGTAAATGTTGCGAGAATGTGCGAAAAAATTTAAACGTGAAAGGGGCGTTAAACATCGATGAGTGTAAAAAGTTGTTGTCAAATCCAATGCTCGATTATTTCGAAATTATCAACAAAGATTTCACTTTATTTAAAATGAAAAAAAAAAATTAATTCTCGATAAGCCAATTTTTGTAGGTTTTGCCGTTTTGGAGCTGAGCAAGCTTCGAATGTATTCTCTTTACTATGACCATTTTAAAAATTTTTATAAGAGCAACGTCCAACTCTTATATTCTGATACAGATTCAATTTATATCAACGTCCGAACAAATGATATCTATCAGGATTTAAAAAATCACTTTGCAAATATATTGGATTGTAGTAATTATCCGAAAAATCATCCTATGTATAATGATTCAAACAAAGGTAAACTCGGTTTGCTCAAAAGCGAGTTTATTAAACCAATAAAAGCTTTTATCGGTTTAAAGGCAAAAATGTATTGTTTTATTACAGATGACGAGTGCAAAAAAAAATCTAAAGGCGTAAAATAAACTAGCATTCAATCATTAACATTTGAGTCATATAAAAATGTTTTATTCTCGGAAACATATATAAAACAGCAACAATATTCGATATTAGCTAAAAAACATGATATCAATACAATGGTAGAAAATAAAGTGAGTCTTTCGGCATTTTATGATAAAAAATATTTAATTGATGCCATAACAACAAATAGTTATGGTCACTATAAAAATGTTGAACAATGTGATGAATAAAATATTATATAAACGCAAAAACAATGACATTAGTTTTTTCTTTTCCGTGTTATATATGCATTTCTTTTTTATTTCTTTCGTATCTGTTTTGCAAGATTAAAAAAAAAAAAAAAAAAAAAAAAAAAAAAAACCCTGTGTTTCATGCAACTTCTTGTGTTTTATCAACTGTGACTTTTTGGTGTATATATCCTATGTTCATCAACTGCATTACAAAAATGACATCAAAGAAAAATAAATCATGAACTGTACAAGGTTCATCGACTATGATTTTTCGTGTGCTTTAGAAGTTCATCATCTTGGGCAATAAAATGTCATCAAGGAAAAATAAATTGTAAACTATACAGTGCTCGCTGTTGTGCAACTTCTTGTGTTTTATCACCTGTGACTTTTTGGTGTATATATCCCGAGTTCGTCAACTGCATTACAAAAATGACATCAAAGAAAAATAAATCGTGAACTGTACAAGATTCATCGACTATGATTTTTCGTGTGCTTTAGAAGTTCATGATCTTGGGCAATAAAATCTCATCAAGGAAAAATAAATTGTAAACTATACAATGCTCGCTGTATACAATTTTTAAAAACTGATATGCATGTGTATGTTTTCATCTTTTATATAAAACAAAGCATTTATAATATTTTTTTTTTCACATTGTGAAAAAAAAATTAATATGTAATAAATAATTTTCTTTTAAATTCACAATGTATGTGAAAATTATCTATTTTTTCAAAATATTATGTAATTAATATGTAATAAATCCTTTTTTAATGTGCAAATATGTGTATGTCTTTATTTTTGTCATGTTTTATTTTTACCGTTAAAAAAAAAAAAAAATTAAGTTTTAAAAACGTATATTAAAAAAATTGTTATCTCCTTTTGCAGATAAAAATTTAACTCTTTACTTTTCTTCTAGTAAATAAAACAAATCTTGTCTGATCCCATTTTTAACAACTAATTTACAATATTTCATAATAAATTATTTACAATATAATACAAATAAAAAATTACAAATAATTTTTTTTTTTTTTTTGCAATTTTTAAACAATATTTTGTAACTTTTTTTTATACAAATGATATATTTACAATTTAGTATTATATGACATTATATTTTAAGTCTAAAAATTTTTTTTCCATATTAAAAAAAACAACTATATTTGATTACGTCATACATGTTTTTGATAATAAAAAAGATAAAATATTTTATCTAAATTGTTGATACAATATTAAAAACATTAAAAGTTATTTTTTGTCACAACTTAAATGTTTTTACTTACATAACAGTCGATCAAATGTATCAATCTTTCAAGGCTATAACAAAACATTACTTTTAAATGTAGGTCACTGATGCAAAAAGTACTTTCATATGACATATGCTTCCGTGTTTTAAAAAACATCAACAGATGAAAGTGAAATTCAAGAATAACCACTCAACCTTGTAGTACAAAGTAAAAATGAAACATGGATGTGCAGATGCGTGAAGCATAACGATGCTTCCGCAAATGTAAATAATCAAAGAGTGAAATTCAGGAAGAATCACCCAACCTTGTAATACAAAGTAAAATGAAACATGAGCACGTGGTCGCGGGATGCATGACGATGTCCTCGCGAAGGTAAATAAACAAAATAAGGCATGCTTTTAATACAATTATACTACATATTTACGCAAATTTCGCAACACGCATAAGTACATTGTTGATATTCGGGCCCAATGAACCCCCAAGGTCAATCAAGTGACGAGCCGGGGGGTGTAGGGGGGGTTATGCATAGGTTATTGACATGTAAATAAACAAAGAGAGGACATTCACTTCCGGGTGACTCTTAAGTGTGAGGATCCTTCCAGCCTGATCCTTAAGTGCTTGATTTCTATACTACTTATGTGTTATATACAATGGCCAGAAATATGATGAACTGGTTTTCTACTTTCAAAAGAAACGTGTCGCAGGGATTAAAAATTATGTTTTTAAAAGAGCGAAAATTTTTAGTTTCATTAAGTTAAAAACGTATTTCCGGTTTTTTTCTAATCATCAAAAACTACATTCAGGACCAAAAATTAGAGTGTAACCTGTTTTATTGTTTTCCTCTTTCGAGAATAATTTTTAAATAAACGAGCATATTAACATAAAATTTAGATGGCATGTTCGTTATCAAATTATTATTCGACATTTATAAAAAAAATGTTGCATAATTAATGATTTTTAAACGGGTAATGCTTTATTTTTTTCTCAAAAGTAAGCTTTGAAAATACATCTATATATATAAATTGAAAGATTTGTAGATATGACTATTAAATGAGAAATCATTTTAAGAAATTAGTGTTAAGAAAGTATAACAGATAGATGATGCATATGTCTCGAAATCTTTAAATAAAGCCAGATTTTCTTACTGTATTAGCTCTTTTTTTTTCTTCCGTAACAGACATTTTGATTAAAAAAAAAAAAAAAAAAATGTAAACTTTCAGGTTCGCAACAATAATAAAAATGTCGATAACTAATTTTGAAACGAGCACCTTATCCAATTTCAATGTTCGTATTTAAGATTTTTAAATAAGTTACTCATATAAGAGAAAAGGGGTAAAAAGGAAGAATCAGGAAAGTGAATACAGGAAGAAAAATCTGGTTTTAATCAAACATATGCACGAATGCGCATATTAATCTACCTGCAACGCATCCTGAACACCACATCTCATTTAGTATTTTTTTTCCCTTTGAAAAAAAGAAAGAATTAAAATCAGTTTAAATAATATTATTTTTACTAAAGTTTTATAAAATTTAATTAATAGCTTTATAAAATACATAACGAATTTCATATTCCTATGTTCTGTTGTTTAAATAGCACGTGAAAAGGAATATATCTCAAAAACAGGTTGTTCCTTAACTTTTGGAAATGAGTGTAGTTATAACACTAAAAGAAATATATGCATATATATATATATATATATATATATATATATATTTATTTATATAAATTTTTGACAAAATTTTAAACCTTTAAGTAAAATTGTCACCCCTATTTCTTGTAAATTTCAATTCAGTAGTATAAGCCAAAATGTCATATAAATGTAGACAATCAGAGTTATATATATATATATATATATATTGCATAGTATTAATTTTCAGTAGTCCCAACTGAAGGCCTATGTAACTAATGCAATTTTATTTTTTTATATTAAACTGCTGAAAAAAGAAATTATAATCATTGACTTATAGCGATCTGAAATATTCTTACCACAGATTCTTTTCTCTTAAAAGTATATATAAAAGGAATGAAAATCCCGAAAGAAAACGTTCAATGACAAATTCTACATTTTTATTTACCCATCATTTCCATTTCGAAGAATCAGCCTCTGGTCTACTACCAGACAAAAGCATTCATTTCTATACCAGATAAAGAACATTTATCTACTCTTTTCACTGCTTCTAGGAATCCACGTCTTCACGAAAAGGCGTTATTCTTTTGAAAACCATACTTGAACGCTTGTGGAATAAGACTGCAGGCATTTGTACTAATGTATTAGTAAAAGTAAACCAAGAAAAAAAAATGCATATGTAGGAACGCCACTTCTTTGTCTGGGAAGGTGATAACTCTGAGAGATGTAAATTATAATTATAGGTATTAAAAAAAAAAAAACTATTTAATACTTTTAAAATGATTTATTAGTGATAATTTGAACCTTTTTTCCCCCCTCATAAAAGGAAATAAATCTAAAAAAAAAAAAAAGCATATTAACAGATGCCGTCTGCAAGTTACAAAGCTAACGTTCTTTCAAAATTTGATGTTGTGCATTTTTGAGATGAAATTGGTCAATATACGCCATGGAGAAGAAAAATTATTAAATATAATTTTAATAAATCATGTACACGATTAAATTTGTATAAAAAACTATATAAGATTTTTTAAATTTTATATATTTATTTTTCCACATCATACTACTTTCTTTCCTTTTTTTTTTTTTTTTTTTTTTTTTTTTTTTAATTTTACAGGAAAATTGAAGTAAAAAACCATAGTTTAAAAATTTACTTTTTTACTAAATTGAAAAAATACAATTGATATTGATAGTGAATTATGTTTATTTGCTTGACTTTTTAATGCCACAATCAAAATTTTCTACCTAGTGCGTAATTATTTTACAAATTGACTTCAGAAATGAAATATTTTTTGTATATAAAAAATATGTAAAATAAAGTTAGAAGATACACATTTTACTATAAGTGTCTGATGCATATCAATCACACAAGTTCTGCATTGCTAACAGTCTTACAATATCACACATTGTTCATATCAAGTTAAAAAAATTAACAAAAACATTATTTGCTACTTTTTTATTATTGTTATAATTCTATGTTTTTAACAAAATAATTTGATGTTACTTGAGGAGTGAAAATCATATTTTTTAAGGACTGCTAAATATTTTATTTATTTCTCATTCACATAAAGCGACTATGAAAATGTAGATTTTATTTAATATTATTTTACATACTGAATACGTATTTGAAATCTAGCAGTTATTTAAATTCATCATTCAGGGAGAGTCGTACAACTATATAGACGTATATATATATATATATTTTTTTTTTTCCTTTAAGGTTAAAGATTTTTCATGATTTATTGAAAATTAAATTTATTTTGCAACTACTTTCTGCTATAAACCGTCCTTGATAATATATATTAGTGTTTTATCGCAGAAGTAATTGTTAAAATCCTCTATATCTTTAATCTCGTTTTGAATCTGAAGCAATAATTTGAGCCATAATTGTTCCAACCAAAGTTTAGGAAATCATTTGATTGCTATTATATCGTTTGATTGATTGCAGTAATTGTCCCGCTTCGGATCACTTTAGATGTATAATTTTCTACATTATCGGATTATTTCCACATTGCCAAATGTACTATATATTGTTCTTAAAACCGCATGAGAAATAAATTAGTTACTTTAAGTGTAAATGTTCTATTAATATTTTCTTATTAAGCATATAATGACGAAAATCCACTAAACATTCAGTGACGAAAAAGCAACGTTTATCATTATATATTTAATTAAAACATTACGCATTTTTAGGCTGATATCTTTAGAAATCGACCTATAGCAATCACTTCATTTACCTATCTACCTATATGTATATACGTATATATACTAGCTGGCTTAGTCCGTTTCGCTGGTCATTATATTGAAACGAATCCTCTAAACACAGTATCATTAATAATTATATAAAATAAAAAATAAAAAAATCATTGAAATCAGTCAAAGTCTAAGTTTACGTTCCCGTTACTTTCTGTAGCGGTTTTTCCACTCGCCATAGTCGAGTCTGGAGCCCCAACGCCTTCAGCAGTCTCTTACCTGCTGTTTATTCCCCCTCCCTCGTGGTTAAAGTTTTGCAAAATCTCCTCAAAGTGAATATTGCGTTCACTAAATCAACACCTAAACACCAAAATTCGCCATTCTTAGGTAATTTGGACGGATTTAAGCTTAAAATATGTTATTTTCCCCGCCCGCCCTAAAGGGAGAGGGGGGGGTAAAGTTGCGAAATTGCTTCATATTACATGTTGCATACACATACTTAACCAAACACATAAAAAAATCGAGATCCTGAAATTATTGAAAGCAGAGCTATGATTTAAAATCTTTTTATCTCCCCCGCTCTTAAAGGAGGGATGGGGGAGGAAATTTCGAAAATCTCTTCATATTATGAGTTAGATACATATAATCGTCTCTCACATACAAAATTTCAAACCTAAGATAATTTAGTGCAGCGTTACGCATGAATACATGTTTTGCCCCCCATTATCCCCCCATGCGTGTTGAATACGCATAAGCAATGTACACGTCAAAAATTACCATTCTAAGATAATCTGTAACAGTGTTACACATTGAAACATGTTTTATTCCCCCCCCCCGACTCCCAAGGTGGTAGGACGGAATAAAAAAAAAAAATCCGTTTGTTGTGTGTCTGTTGAGTACGCATAACCAATCGGCATATCAAAAAATCTCTTTTATGAGATAATTTATATAAGAGCTACTCTTAAAAACGTGTTTTTCCTGCTTCCCCAACACCTTTAAAGGGAAGGAGGGGGGGGTCGCAAAATCTCTTTATAGTGCGTGTTGGGAACCCATAACCATCCTACAGATAAATATCGCCTTTTTGAGATATTCAGAGCACAGTTACGCATGGACACATGTTTTTTGTCCCACCTTCCAGACAGGTAGGATATAATTCCACAAAATCCCATTGTAGTGCGTGACGAGAGTACGCATAACCAATCAACATATAAAAAAATCGCTAATAGGTTTTCGGAAATATCCTCAGGAAGACACGAAGATTTTATATGTTTGTGTTATTGTTGGTGGAGTCCTGCTCGAAAATTCGTATGTTGCTAAGTTTACCTTCGAAATTCGTTTTCGTCCTCTCCCCCCGTTAAAATTCCAAGATTCCAAAATCGCAGAAAATAATTTTTTTGTACTCAAATCTGGTCTTTCTTCACCGTGAAGTAATTTGGAGCCAAATTATGCTTATAAAGGTGTTTGTGCCTTCTACCCCCAAGGGGGACGGGGGGGAGTAATTTTTCAAAATTCCACCTTAGTAGGGCAAGTCTCCTAAAACCAACCTGGTCACCAAAATTTGTGACTTTATTACCCATAGAATCGTCATGGCAGTGTTGAGTCAGTGAATCAGTGAATTTCCTCTTTTATATATACAGATTTGTTTATATTTTTTATGGACTACAACAGTCACAAAAATGGAGTCCTTAGTGAAAAATATCCTATCTATTTTAGCATTAAGTTTAAAAATATACCCAGAATTATCAATAAATAAAGCTCTTTAATATGGATCTGAATAAGCTTTTGTTTTATTATTATTTACTTTTGATAATGACGTCCTTTTGTGATATGCTTAAGCAAATTTAATATTTAATCTACTTTTTTTATTATTATTCGCGTGAAAATATATTTTATTATAAATCGAAAAATAAATTAACTCATAAACGTCTTTGGCAACAATTAAAAGTTAAAATAAATTATTTTTAAATTTTATTATAGAAGAAATATCTATATTATAAAGAAGATGTAAGATAATTGACGTTTTGCTTCCTCCACCTCCCCTTGGGGACTGAATTTCTAAAATTTCTAAAATTAGTTTTTAGTTATTTGTGTTATGTACATTTTAAAGTAAAAATTTTACGGATATCTGTTTTTTCTTTGAAATACAAAAGTTTTTGTGAAATTACGTTTTGCACTTTTTAGGTATTTGTGTTAGCTATGTTTTAAAGCAAAAAATTTACGAATATCTGCTTTTTTTTTTTTTTTCGATATGATGGATTTTGTGAAATCACGTTTTGTCCTCCCTCCCCCATTTCGGGAGAGAATTTCATAAAATGGTTTCTTTGTGGATTTCTACGTAGCAGAACAAACATTGTCACAAAATTTCATACTTCTGGGTCCAGGGGGTTGGGTTGGGCGATGATGAATCACTGTCTCACTCAGGACAAACGATTATATATATATATATATAATGAAAATTTTGTCATTACGACAACTACCGAAATAATACTACAAATCTAACCAAATTTGGACAGCAAACTTATCTTATTATTATATTTGATTAGTTCGTTCACCAAGTTGCTCCGCCTTTCTGTTTTCATGCGACGACCAATTATAAAATTCAAATTCACATTGTAAAAAGCGTATTTAAAGCCTGATTTGCTTGAATGTTGATGTAAATATAGGTCACATAAGGGTCTCAACGAAGTTTATTATAGAACTTTATCCGCCATTTTTAACAAAGTGGCGGATAGCTTAATTAAGCGGGGCCACTTGCAATCACGCTACCACTTGAAAATTTAACATCTCTCTCTCACGATAACTTCCGAAATAATACTCCAAATCAAACCAACTTTAGACTGTGAACTTATCTTATAAATATTTTGGAGATTACCATCTTTGAAGGTAGATATTTTATTTTTCTGTCACAAAATAACATCATTTGATTTCATTCATTGATTTACTTAAATAAACTTAATTGTAATATTGATATCAGATTATAGTTAATAAAATCAGATTATAGTTAATAATTTTCAAACATGTTAAATTATACGATATTTAATGCTACTTAAACCATAACACAAGCTCACAGCATTTATATTAAGAATATAACATTTTTCTAAAAACTTGGTGAAATTTAATATTTGTGTCTATTTACTTTCTCTTACCCATAGGGTCAAGAAAGTATTGTTTTATTGACAAATTTTCGAACGTGAGTTTTTGTTATATTTACACGTTCTGAGGTCCCCTGAATACGAAAATCATGTTTTTAGCGAATAATCTGTGTGTCTGTCTGTGTGTCTGTTATCAGCATATCTCAAGAACAAATAGTAGCAGAAATTCCAAACACGATATTCTAAATGTGTATCATGTAAAGATGCTACAGTAAGCTTTATGTTGAGATGAAGCAAATGGTTTGTGTACAGGGACACTCAAAATATTCAAACACATTACGGCTATGGGGGAAATTACAGGTAAGTGGAGTTTAACATCTATAGACTGCACTAAACCAAATGAAACGAATATATATTTTTTGTAATAGAGGTAGTCAACTTGGGAAAAAAAATTTGCGCATCTAGAAGCCTCGCCTCACCTCACCCCCCTGGGGGGGAGTCCCCCCCTCGAGAGGGGGTAAATTTTCATGTTTTGTATCATTCAAAAGAGCTCGCCAATACCTTTAAAACGAATGGTTGAACTATAAATCTGTGATAATTTAAAAGAAAGTTATCGATTTTTTTTTTCTTTTTGTAATACTGAGGGTAAAATGGACTTTTTTTGGGTATTTGGTGTTACACTACTTCTCTAGTTTGGAAATCCTCTACATTATCATAAAAGATAATTTTTTTAAATAATAATTTTAATAACTTATTTTTAAAAAACATAATTATTTTTTAATGACCGAATTAAATTCTATATAAATGTATGTGCATTAATGAAACGGGGGGTTGAGGGAGGCGGTGGCCCCGTCACACAGAACTAATTATCGCATAAAACTCTTCTGAAGCCTGATTTGAATTGTTAAGCATAGGTTTACATGACAGTTCTCGTTATCTTACCTCTTAATATGCAACCTGTATTTATAGTATTAAATTTCAGGGTAAGAGAAAGTCGTGTGAGTGACACACCAGATTATTTAATAAAATTTACAGAATTTTCTTCATGTTAATTCTATTTATTTAAACGTAAAAATAATTATAAATTTGTTTATTTATTTATTTGTTTCTGTCGCTTAATTTTGTTACATTTCCTATTACTGATTTTCACAAGATCACTAAAGCTTTCATTTAATATGGCATAATAAA
This sequence comes from Salticus scenicus, assembly GCA_963930645.1. Classification (NCBI taxonomy): domain Eukaryota; kingdom Metazoa; phylum Arthropoda; class Arachnida; order Araneae; family Salticidae; genus Salticus; species Salticus scenicus. The sequence goes on along the minus strand of OZ005649.1, from coordinate 129,572,407 downwards.
AAAAAAGAATAAATTCTAAGATCAATATTCAATTTTTTTTCATATATTGTAAATATATATACATATACACACACAAACATATATAGGGTGACCACGTTTCCTACGCCTAGCAGTGAGGACGAGTCGAAAATCTTGAGGGTTTCCAAGTTGACCAACAGGTTTGAAATTAGTAAACATCCAGTCATTCGGTATTCCCTTATCGCTTATTTTATCTCAACGAAAAGCTTGTCTCCCCTATATTACTAGTGGACTCGTTGAATCCGCACTTGCGCAGAGGCTTCCATGGTCGCAAGAAATGTAGTTAAAGAGTATACATATATGTGTGTGTGTTACTCGGGAGCAATTCTTGAAAAGGGGTTCTTGCTTTAATTTGACGCTTTGCAGTCCCCTGAATACTAAATTCTTAGTATTTATTAACATTACTTAAAAAAAAAAAAAAAAAAAAAAACTGAAATAATTAACTCGATATTCTCCGACGAAAATTCTCCTTAACGAAAATTCTCATTATAATTTGAAACAAATATTTCTGTTTAGTAAAAAATCTAAAGATATTAAGAACGAAGTAATATATTCAAAAGAATGAAGCGTTTCGTACAGAAATATTTATCAGGTAAAAGTATTCTTAAAAACCTTTCCTTTATTTTCTCTTTTTAAGAATTTCCAAAAAGTTGAAAAGTGTTAATGATTTCGGTTTGTCTGTCTGTCTGTCAGCGCTCTAACTGCCGTAAATATTTATGAAGTTTTTTGAAACTGATTTATGTTTTTTCAAGTTCACTATCGGATGTTCCCTATTGAAAATGGAATGTGTACTCTGCTGATTTGTATACAGGGACACCCGAAAATATTTCAAAGCATTGTGTTCTATGAGGGGTACTTCTTTAAACCATATTTTAATACCTTTACTGTATACATACCTTAACGAAATTGGAATATGTTATTCAAGTTTACTATCCAAGTTTTCCTATGTAAAATAGAGTAAATTTCTAACTGGTTTGTGTACAAGGACACTCAAAATATTCCAAAGCATTGCATTCTATGAAAAATATTTCTAAAAACTTAATTTTAATAAAAACAATTTACAGAAAGCTTAATGAAATTGAAATATATTATTCATATATACAAAAGAACGATTTGTATAGTATGATTAATATTAGATTTGCATGGCCAAACAAGAACATGCAGTTACATTAACATCCATTAATAAAAATTTACTGGAATTGCCCTATCGTTTATATTAAGCGTTTTTAACACTTTCTAGCAATTTTTAACTATGAATATGATTTCAATTTGTGTATCTATCTGTCTGTCCGTCTCTCTGTTTCTCGGTCTGTCTGTCCGCGCTCTAACTCCCGTAAATATTTATGAAATATTTGAAACTGATATATTTTATTCATGTTCACTACCTGATGTTCTCTATTGAAAATGGAGTGAATTCCTCGACTGGTTTGTGTACAGGGACACCCAAAGTTATTCCACTACAATGTGTACTAAGATAGATATTTCTATAAACCATATTTTAATACCTTTACTAAACAGAAACCTGAAGAAAATTTCAATCTTATTTCAGTTCACTATCAAGTTTTCCTATGCAAAATAGAGTAAATTCCTACTTGGTTTGTGTACAGAGACACTCGAAATTCTTCCAAAGCATTGCGTTAAATTTGAAGTATCTCTGTTAACCAAATTTTTAATAACGTTGCTTTGCACAAAGCTTGATGGAATTGAAATATATTATTTATATGCACAAAAGAATATTTTTCATAGAATATGATTAGCATTACATTTACAGTTCAGCTGTCTCCGTCTTTCTGTATCTCTGTCTGTCCGTACTCTAACTACCGTAAATATGCATGTAATTTCTTGAAACTGATATATTTTATTCAAGAGTACTGTCAGATATTTCCTATTGAAAATGAAGTGACTACCACTAATAGTTTATGTACAAGGACATCTGAAAATATTCCAAAGCATTGTGTTCTACGAGCGGTATTTCTGTAAGCTATATTTACTATCTTAACTGTACACAAATCTTAATGAAATTGCAATGTGTTATTCAAGTTCACTATCGGATGTTTCCTATGTAAAATACAGGAAATACTCTCACTGGTACAGGGACACTCGAGCGTATACCAAAGCATTCTGTACTATGAGATGTATTTCTATAAACCAAATTTTAATAGCGTTACTTTGCACAAATCTTAACGAAATTGAAATAGAAAAAAGAATGATTTCCATAGAATTTAGCATAACATTGTATTTAGAAGGCTACACAAAAATATTCAGTTACATTAAGAGCTATCAATGAAAAAATGTTAGAATCCCATTTCGTTTACATCAAGCGTTTTAACACTTTCTAATATTTTTTAAGGGTGAATATGATTTCAATTTGTCTATCTGTATGTCCGATTGTCTATCTTTCTACCTGTCTGTTACCCGCTCTCTGCGTCTGTAAATATTTTCAGAATTTTTAAGAAATGATATATTTTAATCAAGTTCACAATGAAATGTTCCCTATTTTAAATGACATTAATTGGGCCTTCACAACTAGTTTGTGTACAGAGACAAAACAAGAAGCCAAAGCCTTATAGTTTAGAACAGAAATTTCTAAAAATCACATTTAAAAAAATTTCTACTGTAAAACTCATAAAGAATTTGACATGTATTTTTCATATACTAAAATAATGTTTTGTACAGAATATAATAATACTAAACTTCGGATTTACAGGACTACACTAAAATATTCAGGTAAATTAAGGGCTCTAATTATAAATTAACGGTTTAATTTTCTTTTGCGTTAAGCCATTTTAACACTTTTCAAAATGTCTAAGGGTGATTTTAAATTCAATTAGTCTATCTGTATACGTTTCAGTCCTTCTGTCGTAGCAGGACTCGAAATTAGAAGTCGTTAGTTGTATTTTGTAACTAATTATTATTATTTAATTATTTATTTTATTTATTTATTTATTTATTTTTGAAGGCCACAATTTTATACCTAGTCGTCACTTTGACGCCCAACATTCTTTCCTTCCCTTCAGTGTTCAGCTATAATGTATGATGAAAATATAGGCACTAGCAACAAACTAGTAAAATTAAATTCGTAGCTTACTTGTAAAAATATTAGCACTAGCACATTAAAAAAAAAAAAACTAACTAGATAAAGTATCAGCATTTTAATTAATTGCAGTTTATGTAAAACGTTTACGCACATGTTTCTACGTGTAAATAATGCAACATAATTGCAACTAAGAAAACAATATTAGTTGTCATATGGCACTGAACTTGCTGATTATAATTTCGACCCCTGTGTCGTAGGCAAAGATTAATGAAAATTGTACAATACAACAAGTACGTACAGTTGGAAAGTGTTCCTAATAAATGCATACAGCATGATTTTTAGTTTTTATTTTAAATTAATTTCTTTATTTACATGAGTAATCTTTAAATACAATACCTCCAACTTTACAATTTTAATTGTGAAAGTATGCATATAGAAAGAATGTAAAAAAAAAAAAAAAAAAAAAAAAAAGAAAGAAAAAGAAAAAAGTAGTTTGAATGCAACATCATATTATTTACCTCTGCACATATTTTGCTTTTATTTATATGTTTTTAATGATGACACACATTTTTATAATTTTCTGTTTGAAAAACTGAGGACAAGAGATAATTATCCAGAATAAATAAATAAATAAATAAAACTCAAAGAACATTTTTTTTTTTTACTATTTTAACAAAGAAATAATAATAATAATAATAATAATAATAATAATAATACTCTTACGCATTTTTGAAACTGAGATTTATAATTTAATTTTTTTTGTGTAAGAATTATATGCAAAAAATAATGATGGAAAAAAAAAAAAAAAAACCCTCCTTAGATGTTTATCTAAAGACTTAATTCAGTATAAATACTCATTTTTTTTTTTTTTTTTTTTTCTTTTTTTTACGGTTGAGTACATTTTTAAAGTAAATGATTGATTTTTTTTTCACTTTTTTTAAAATGTATTAAAAAAAAATGATAAGCTGAATCAGTTTTAGACTCAATGTATATATATATATATATATATATTTATTTATTTATTTATTTATGGTCAATGCTTCCTGACCCCATTTTTTTGTAACAGAAATATTTAAACTTGACATGGCATGCGATCAAATGGCTCTGTCCCAAAAAATATTATTATCTGCAGTTGACAAGAAAAATAAAATAAAATAAAAATATAAACACAGAGAACTTAAGTGATTTAGATTTTGACAGTGCTTATATTTACAAATCCATTTTGATAATTTAAGATTCTTATAAATTTTATTAACCGTTTTATAACTTTGAAAATACTTTTAATTTAAAATGCAAAGGAATAAAATGAATAAAACATACATATTATCAACTTAGGTGTCTTTTACAGTTATTCAATCCATTTTAAGTTTTCTTTATATTTAATTGCGCAAACTAATTGTATTATATCCCAAGAAAAAAATTGTTCCCAGAATAATCCCCCCAAAACATTTTACAGGTTTATGTTTTTGTTTATTAATATGGTCTTTCTTTAATTGAGATTACAGAAAAAAATCAAAAAGAAATAGTTCGATAAGAGTGACGCAAGCAGGTAGTCTAATGCAGGTTTACAGTTTTTATTTAAGATGAATTTGAGCAAAGCATCTAATATGATCCAATTCAAAGTATTTTTTTTTTTTTTTTTTAGAAATATATGAATTTAGTTTTTAAATTTTATTAGTCATAAATTATAAAGAGTTTCTAATAGAATAAGACTAATTTTGATATTTAGACTCAAGATGAAGCATTTAATGTATCAGGAGGAAGGAAAATCACGTGTTTATTAATCAAGCGGAGACATGCTTCTACATTAGTCAAGTAAATTCTACATTATATAAATTTATAATATTACATTGTTTTCTAATGGCTGTGTTCTCACCTGACGACGACGAAGACACAGCTATTGTTGAAATTTTGGCTTGACTAGTTTTGAAATTAACCTTTTCTTGTTTATTAACACTGTTAAAAGAATTTGTTGTGGTTGTTTATACTATCCACTTTCATTTTCATTTTAACTTATTGTAATTTAAATTAAATAATTTATCTCTTTTATATAAATTCAGAACTGCTTTATGCGACGATCTAATACAAATTAAATTTGGCATTCTCTTTAATATTTAATCTCTCTCTCTATATATATATGTATGTGTCACACGCATGTCACTTTGGGTAAGGAAGAAAATTCAGCGCGAGTGAAATCTGGTCTGTCTCATTAAAAGTTAATTTTCTCTACGCCATCTACTGTTAGACGGTAATACAGCTAGATATTCTTAAAGTAGTGGCATGAATCTTGAGATAGTTTTTCTGTAAATGTCAGTAGCTGTTCTCTCAAATGTCCATCAGGACCAGCAGATATTTTTGTAATGAGTGTAAGTGGCCAGTGATAAAAAAAATACGCAATGTTGAGGCTTGCCTTGTTTCACATTTATACATCCAAGATGTCCGGTTATAGGTTAAAATTCTTACGACTCCACTTTTTTTCCTTCCTTGGAGCTCGTTCAAGTATTCTTTGCTCCACCATCTCAAAAATTAAGAAATTCAATTTTGTAAATGTTTCCGAATACATGAGAAGATTAAAAATCTGAAACATAAATAGTTAGGATGTTTAACAAAGATCCACCTACTAAGAAATGTCCAAGAGACAGCAGTTGTAATTCATTAAGATCAGAACACCATGTGAAAAAGGGCAAGAGTTCAACAATGCTTCGATCTGGGAAATAATAATTGTGAGTTCTTCAAAATTTCGAGAGAGAAAAGGAAAGCGTTAACAAGGTTTTGTTCATGTGTTTTATGTGAAATTATGTGAAATGTGAATATTAGATGTGTGATATATTAGAAAGCGAAATATTACAAAGAAATATGTGAAATATTAGAAAGCCGGTTGAATGAATTTCCACGGAATATCTTCATTTTTGCTAAAATGCTAATGTCGTCTAAGCTAATTTTTAAATGGATTGCCTTAGATGAAAAACAAATAACAATGACAATTTAAGTAATTAATTTAGTCTCCAGCGTAGTAAATTGGGTTTTGTGATTATTGGACCCGCAAGGAAAACAGTAGTCGGTGTGAGGAGTTCTGTCGATCTCCATATTAATATAATTATCTAAATGGAAATATTATTAATACATATTTCCTTTCTCATAAGTTTATTAGTCTACTAATCGTAAACCTTTTAATATATCAAATACAATGATAATTTAATGTATCAAAATGATAAATTAAAAGGTTTCAAAGGATCAAATTTATTTTGAGTGGGTAAACTCCCAGCTGAAATTTTACCAGTTTCTGATATCTTATTATCAGTACCGGAATCGTTTCTCTTCTGAATTTTTTCTTTAATGTTTTCCGGAGTATTTTCGCATTCTGAAATCAAAACTGTACCACACACACTTGCCAATGAATTAGAAACCTGTAAGAGTTTCTACAAATGGTCGTTGGCTTCGAAGGTATGAAAAGCCTATTACAAACCTTTGGGAAATGTTCTGCTTGTATGTATGGAAATGGTCCCCAGGTGATACTTGAGGATAATCAAAAAGTCTTGCAGCACCTGAATATATTGATAGATTAAGTGCATCAATCAATGTTACATTTATACTTCGAAATTAACGTATACAATGTACTCAAAAATGCAACCACACATCATGGCAGAATCTTCCGAAATTGGTTCAGTGAACATCAATCTAACTTCTAACAATTTCCCTTGATGCCGCAATGCCCGGATCTTTAACTAATAGGAAATGTTTGGGACATGTTGGAAGGGGTATCCGTCAGTAATCTCCCCTGCCCTCCCATTTACAGGATCTTAAAGTCTGTGTAGGCAATGTATGGTTAACTTTGCACATAAATACACCCCAGAAGCTTGCAGAATCGCTGCTCTCACGAATGCTGGATGTTATTCATGCAAAAGGATATCCAAAGTGCAAAAGAATGTCCAATAAAATATTAATTTAAAGGTTTCTAATTCATTGGCCAGTGTGTGTATGTGTTGGGGGCATATTCTAATTAAAAACAAGTAGATCTGTTATGTTTATTGTGACAAATAGCATAGTTGTACGAACTTTAATACGGAGTTACTCTTGCAATCATAGGAAACCTTCTCTTCTCAAGTTTTCCTTTTTCTTATACATGCTATTGAGTATGCACAGTTTCTGATCGTAAATAAAGTAAAATTTAATAATGCAGTTCGTTTGTCGATGATAAACTTGCATTAGTGAAAATACTTTTAATAAATTGTTTACCATCACGATTAAATATAGAATTAGTTTAAAATTTGTGTTTTTGTTTCTTTCCGTGCTGCCCCAAACGTTTATTTCCAATCTTATTTATAGTGTAATCTCGTTCTCTACCTACCACTTCGTTTCTACAAATTCCGTCAAATAGTTACATTGCAATTTTCGGTGTTAATTAGAATTCTTGCCTACTCCAATGTTAAATCAAAAGGAATATTGTAGAAAATATAGTACACAATGTACCACTAAAGCTAACTGTAGTTACTTTCAGTAATTATTGATTCTAGACTTTTTATTTGAACAATACATTTGTTATTTTAATTTCTTAAACAGCGTATATTATTAGTCTTTTTTTTTTTTATTATTATTATCTATATATTAATAGGCAAACATGAAATTTATCGTACAATTTTAACGTATTAATTTTGAGAGTAGAGGTTTGAAAGTGGTGTCATTCGAAAGGTATCATTAGCCAGATTTGCGGAATACAATTTTTTTTTCTTACAGTGTCAAGAAGGTAATTTAGAATACTATTATATTAAACTTTAATTTTACACTTTTTCATATTACACACATATTCTTTTGTATTAAAAAATTCCTAAAGAATAATATTGTTAAATCTTGCAATTTCTTAAAATTCAAATAAAATCATGAATATAAAAATTTGTATAGATGTAGTATTCTTAAACTCTCGACTACAGATTTTTCCTTCTAAGAGGCAATGGCTGTCAGAGTGATAAAAGTGATTATGAATGAATGAGTGGTAGATCGAGGTTTCATACTATTGAACATCTAATCAAATTAAAAAATTATTTGATTTATGAAAAAAAAAATTTCTAATTTATTTATTGAGTATTTATTTTATTTTATTTTATTTATTTATTTTTTTTTTTTTTTTTTTTTTGTGATTTGCGTCAGCTCTAATTTGAAGACAATTTTTTTAGCTAAAACACAATGCATTTCAACTACCTGAAATTGACTATTTATTTTTAAATTAGTGGATTTATTACTATATATTCTGCATATACATGAAAAAATTGTAAGATTCAGAAATTTTTTTCAATTTCCGGTTTTCTATGAGTTCACTCGTTTTCAGATTTTATGAACACTATTGAATATTGATTATATTGATAATATCGATTAAATTTTTGTTCATTTTAATTGGTAGTGGCGTTGCATATAAAATGATATAGAAGAAAGTATTGGATTCGTGAATACATTTGACTTCTGGTTTTCGAGGAATTTACTCATTTTGAGATGTCCAAAACATGATTCGCTCATTTTTAAGAAAATAACTATGTGTCTGTGTGTGTGTGACGAATTAAAGATATTTTATAATATCTCATGCACCAATGGGAATTTAAGTACGATTGATAATTAGTTAGACCCTGATTTAATTGGTGCTGACTAGTTGTTCGAATATCCTACCCAATAGGTGGTATAGGTGATTCACCCAATATAAGTCAAGGCTATATCTCAACATCTGTAATGTATAAAAGCACCAAACATGATACATGACTAAGACATTATGTAAAACTATGCTGTTTTAATTTGGGTACATATAAGCCGACATGTGGTGTTGCTGAGTTGAAATTTAATTCCATTTACGAGAAGGCAATTACTTTGCTTTGCTTAGGTTTTCAATAAATGTGGTCGAGTTTCGACAACTGGGCGATACTAGCTCATATTAATGAAAAAGCACTTGAGCAATCATATTTTATATGCCGAACCTCTCTTTCAAAAGACTTGTTGCAAGAAATGATACTCATTTCTGGCATTTGACGCCACGGTGCCTACACAGTACATTAGATAGCTAAATTTTTCAACGTTAGTCGAGGTATTAGTTTTGTGTATAGCTGACTCAAACTTTTCCCAGAAATTTAAAAAACATACATGAATTCCTAATTTTTAATTTCTTTAATTTAGGGTTTTTTTTATTTATTTATTTATTTATTTATTTATTTATTTATTTTTTTTGAGATTTAGTAAATGAATGTACTTTATTTACTGCTTCATGCATACTTATCTGTTTAATTTTCGATTTCAGTTGTAAATTATAATTAATTATTTTGTGATCATATGCAACACATTCTATCTGCCATATATTAGTTAAATTCTGCGTTTGACCATCAAAATATTTTAAAGTTTTATATTAAGCTGCTTTTTTTTTCTAACATTTGTTCTATAACTTCAGATTTCACAATGGCACTGTCGTCTACATATTTGAATATTTTCTCTCTCTCTCTCATTTTTTTTTTTTTTTTTTTTTTTTTTTTATGTTTATTTGTTAATTGTTTAATTTATCTACTGATATCCCGTTTTTATAATTATCTTTCTATGTTCTTTTTTTTTTTAATAATAATGTTTACTAATAACAAAACAGTAATAATATCTTATAATAAAAAAATAGTTGTTTTAACTTTTCAAATGATGTATAATAACGACAATACCAATATTTACTACTAAATTGGGTATCCATTTTCCTTTTACGATCGAAGAATTAAAAAAGAAAAAATATATTTAAATAAGCGTAATCCAATCCATTAACTAATAAAGAATTTTTTCCTAACTCCACTCGGGGCCGCGGTAGCCCAGTCGGTAGAGCGCCAGCCTCGTAATTGGAAGATTGCGGGTTCGGTACTCGAGCCGGACAAAGACCATCGTGTACGCTGATGCTGGTTGGTGCACGTAAAATCTGTCGTGGCCGCAATGTCCTCTATGTTCCCATCAAAAATTATACCTCTAGGGGTCACCAAAGCGGGAGAGCCATCCCTTCCGTGGAGGATCAAAATTGGGATGGCATGACCACCTCTAGGGGAGTGTCCCAGATCGTCGCCAATTGCCCATCTGCGCATCACTAGTGCGACGTAAAGCCCAACCAACCAACCTAACTCCACTCGCTGTCTGTTGCAGCAAAATGATGCAAAAAGGAAGTTTAAAAATAGTACAAAACTGAAGTTATATTCAAAACCTACATCATCATCTTAGTTTGATTGTAAAAACTGTAGAGTACAATTCACAAGTAGAGCAACAACGAAATTCCAAAATCTGATTTAGTATTATAATAGTCATTAGTAAAAAGTGAATAATACATTTATCTGTAAAACTCTTGTATATAATCAAATATATATTTTTAGTTGTTTCTTTTCAGAATTTGAGTCTGACTACTTTTAATATCTTCTGTAATTTCTATAAGGAAATTAAACAATTTACTTCAATACTGCAAATAGGCTTATCTTTTCTAATCACATATAAAACTGGTGATAATTTATCTGCCTTCCAGTTTTACAGATTTACATTTTTTTCTTAAAATAAAACTAAAAGTTTAATAAGTCATAAAACGAAAATAAAAATTATGTTTTCAAACATTAAAATATACTGCTTATAACTCAATAAATTGTATTAAATACTAGATAAACTTATTTATTACATATTTAGAATATCATATAAGACATACATACAATTCCTTAGTTATGTAGGAAACAGTTAAACTTGATGAAGGATAAATAATAAACTTTGGGAAATATATCATCATTTCACCAGTCTAGTAACATTGGAAAACTTATGGATGTTTAAATCTTTCAAAACATTCATATTTCAAATGATTTTATTGAAAATTCATAAAGTTTATTATACATATTTAATTTTCAAATGTTAACGTTTACTATGATAAAATTCTTTTTATTGTCTATTAATATTGTCTGTCTATTGTCTATCTGTTATGTTTATTGTGACAAATAGCATAGTTGTACGAACTTTAATACGGAGTTACTCTTGCAATCATAGGAAACCTTCTCTTCTCAAGTTTTCCTTTTTCTTATACATGCTATTGAGTATGCACAGTTTCTGATCGTAAATAAAGTAAAATTTAATAATGCAGGTCGTTTGTCGATGATAAACTTGCATTAGTGAAAATACTTTTAATAAATTGTTTACCATCACGATTAAATATAGAATTAGTTTAAAATTTGTGTTTTTGTTTCTTTCCGTGCTGCCCCAAACGTTTATTTCCAATCTTATTTATAGTGTAATCTCGTTCTCTACCTACCACTTCGTTTCTACAAATTCCGTCAAATAGTTACATTGCAATTTTCGGTGTTAATTAGAATTCTTGCCTACTCCAATGTTAAATCAAAAGGAATATTGTTGAAAATATAGTACACAATGTACCACTAAAGCTAACTGTAGTTACTTTCAGTAATTATTGATTCTAGACTTTTTATTTGAACAATACATTTGTTATTTTAATTTCTTAAACAGCGTATATTATTAGTCTTTTTTTTTTTTTTTTTTTTTTATTATCTATATATTAATAGGCAAACATGAAATTTATCGTACAATTTTAACGTATTAATTTTGAGAGTAGAGGTTTGAAAGTGGTGTCATTCGAAAGGTATCATTAGCCAGATTTGCGGAATACAATTTTTTTTTCTTACAGTGTCAAGAAGGTAATTTAGAATACTATTATATTAAACTTTAATTTTACACTTTTTCATATTACACACATATTCTTTTGTATTAAAAAATTCCTAAAGAATAATATTGTTAAATCTTGCAATTTCTTAAAATTCAAATAAAATCATGAATATAAAAATTTGTATAGATGTAGTATTCTTAAACTCTCGACTACAGATTTTTCCTTCTAAGAGGCAATGGCTGTCAGAGTGATAAAAGTGATTATGAATGAATGAGTGGTAGATCGAGGTTTCATACTATTGAACATCTAATCAAATTAAAAAATTATTTGATTTATGAAAAAAAAATTTCTAATTTATTTATTGAGTATTTATTTTATTTTATTTTATTTTATTTTATTTATTTATTTATTTATTTATTTATTTATTTATTTTTTTGTGATTTGCGTCAGCTCTAATTTGAAGACAATTTTTTTAGCTAAAACACAATGCATTTCAACTACCTGAAATTGACTATTTATTTTTAAATTAGTGGATTTATTACTATATATTCTGCATATACATGAAAAAATTGTAAGATTCAGAAATTTTTTTCAATTTCCGGTTTTCTATGAGTTCACTCGTTTTCAGATTTTATGAACACTATTGAATATTGATTATATTGATAATATCGATTAAATTTTTGTTCATTTTAATTGGTAGTGGCGTTGCATATAAAATGATATAGAAGAAAGTATTGGATTCGTGAATACATTTGACTTCTGGTTTTCGAGGAATTTACTCATTTTGAGATGTCCAAAACATGATTCGCTCATTTTTAAGAAAATAACTATGTGTCTGTGTGTGTGTGACGAATTAAAGATATTTTATAATATCTCATGCACCAATGGGAATTTAAGTACGATTGATAATTAGTTAGACCCTGATTTAATTGGTGCTGACTAGTTGTTCGAATATCCTACCCAATAGGTGGTATAGGTGATTCACCCAATATAAGTCAAGGCTATATCTCAACATCTGTAATGTATAAAAGCACCAAACATGATACATGACTAAGACATTATGTAAAACTATGCTGTTTTAATTTGGGTACATATAAGCCGACATGTGGTGTTGCTGAGTTGAAATTTAATTCCATTTACGAGAAGGCAATTACTTTGCTTTGCTTAGGTTTTCAATAAATGTGGTCGAGTTTCGACAACTGGGCGATACTAGCTCATATTAATGAAAAAGCACTTGAGCAATCATATTTTATATGCCGAACCTCTCTTTCAAAAGACTTGTTGCAAGAAATGATACTCATTTCTGGCATTTGACGCCACGGTGCCTACACAGTACATTAGATAGCTAAATTTTTCAACGTTAGTCGAGGTATTAGTTTTGTGTATAGCTGACTCAAACTTTTCCCAGAAATTTAAAAAACATACATGAATTCCTAATTTTTAATTTCTTTAATTTAGGGGTTTTTTTATTTATTTATTTATTTATTTATTTATTTTTTTTTTTTTGAGATTTAGTAAATGAATGTACTTTATTTACTGCTTCATGCATACTTATCTGTTTAATTTTCGATTTCAGTTGTAAATTATAATTAATTATTTTGTGATCATATGCAACACATTCTATCTGCCATATATTAGTTAAATTCTGCGTTTGACCATCAAAATATTTTAAAGTTTTATATTAAGCTGCTTTTTTTTTCTAACATTTGTTCTATAACTTCAGATTTCACAATGGCACTGTCGTCTACATATTTGAATATTTTCTCTCTCTCTCTCATTTTTTTTTTTTTTTTTTTATGTTTATTTGTTAATTGTTTAATTTATCTACTGATATCCCGTTTTTATAATTATCTTTCTATGTTCTTTTTTTTTTTAATAATAATGTTTACTAATAACAAAACAGTAATAATATCTTATAATAAAAAAATAGTTGTTTTAACTTTTCAAATGATGTATAATAACGACAATACCAATATTTACTACTAAATTGGGTATCCATTTTCCTTTTACGATCGAAGAATTAAAAAAGAAAAAATATATTTAAATAAGCGTAATCCAATCCATTAACTAATAAAGAATTTTTTCCTAACTCCACTCGGGGCCGCGGTAGCCCAGTCGGTAGAGCGCCAGCCTCGTAATTGGAAGATTGCGGGTTCGGTACTCGAGCCGGACAAAGACCATCGTGTACGCTGATGCTGGTTGGTGCACGTAAAATCTGTCGTGGCCGCAATGTCCTCTATGTTCCCATCAAAAATTATACCTCTAGGGGTCACCAAAGCGGGAGAGCCATCCCTTCCGTGGAGGATCAAAATTGGGATGGCATGACCACCTCTAGGGGAGTGTCCCAGATCGTCGCCATTTGCCCATCTGCGCATCACTAGTGCGACGTAAAGCCCAACCAACCAACCTAACTCCACTCGCTGTCTGTTGCAGCAAAATGATGCAAAAAGGAAGTTTAAAAATAGTACAAAACTGAAGTTATATTCAAAACCTACATCATCATCTTAGTTTGATTGTAAAAACTGTAGAGTACAATTCACAAGTAGAGCAACAACGAAATTCCAAAATCTGATTTAGTATTATAATAGTCATTAGTAAAAAGTGAATAATACATTTATCTGTAAAACTCTTGTATATAATCAAATATATATTTTTAGTTGTTTCTTTTCAGAATTTGAGTCTGACTACTTTTAATATCTTCTGTAATTTCTATAAGGAAATTAAACAATTTACTTCAATACTGCAAATAGGCTTATCTTTTCTAATCACATATAAAACTGGTGATAATTTATCTGCCTTCCAGTTTTACAGATTTACATTTTTTTCTTAAAATAAAACTAAAAGTTTAATAAGTCATAAAACGAAAATAAAAATTATGTTTTCAAACATTAAAATATACTGCTTATAACTCAATAAATTGTATTAAATACTAGATAAACTTATTTATTACATATTTAGAATATCATATAAGACATACATACAATTCCTTAGTTATGTAGGAAACAGTTAAACTTGATGAAGGATAAATAATAAACTTTGGGAAATATATCATCATTTCACCAGTCTAGTAACATTGGAAAACTTATGGATGTTTAAATCTTTCAAAACATTCATAATTCAAATGATTTTATTGAAAATTCATAAAGTTTATTATACATATTTAATTTTCAAATGTTAACGTTTACTAGGATAAAATTCTTTTTATTGTCTATTAATACATCGATATTTTATTAAGTTTTTTTTTTTTTTTTTTTTTTTTTTTTACATGGTTTAAAATAATTTTATATAAACAAATATTTAAACGTTTAATGTAAGACATTCTGTTAGTTTTATTTTGAAAGTGATATACAAGATATTTTGATTTTTATGTTAAAACCGCATCAGAAAGTTAGATATAAATATATCCAGTCACACAGGAGTTATTTCAAAATATATGCAATTACACGCAGAAAGATTTTCGCAAATTTCACCAAAATATGCAAATATCCAGTTAGTAAATCAATTCTACACGTAATAGATTAATAATTACGATACTGGAAGCTAGACATTTTAGATTTATGTTTAGGGGAATCTCTGAAATCTTCAGAGATATATTTAGGAAACTGAAATGAAATCCAGTCCTAGTTTAGGCAGATGGAAAATGAAATATTATATACTTAACGCATCAAATTCAAATTAAGTGTAAAATGTCAAAACAGTACATGGAAATTTGAGATTGCTATAATTATTTTGATAAATGGGAAATAGGTGATATGTTATTTGACAATTTATTTAATATTATAAAATAATTCAAATATAATACAAAATTTTTTTTAAAAATTAAAAAGAGAGAGAAAAAAAAAAAAGAGATTTAAGATATAGAATTTTAACTATCCAGTTTACATAATATAAAATTACATCATTTAGCGTTGTGTTTTAAAATTACATGATTTAGCGTTACAATATCATTCTGTTTCTTTCTATAATTAAAAATAGCCTTTTTGTACTAATAATAATAATAATGACTCTCATCTGTCATGAACGATTCCGGTTAGACAGATTCAAAACAAAAAAATTTTGGCAGCTATTTTTTTTTTCCGTTTGTTTAACTTACTCAGCTGGTTCAACTTACGGAAACATACATATAATATGTTTTGTATCGCACCTATTCTTATTTATTTCCGCTAAAACCTGGAAAAACTATTCAATTGTAATGTTTAAAGGTCTAAATTAAATATAACGGATCACTGGCTATTATAAACATGAACCTATAAATATAATTATTTAACTTCATGATTAAAAGCAACGCAATACCAAATAAAAACAAACCAAAACTGTTGTCATTCAGAAAATACAAATTCCAAATGGACAACTTTTTAATTCCGAATGAACGACTCTTGGACTGTTTAAAAAAAAAAAAAAAAAAAAAACGCTTAAAGTATTTCTAAAGCATATTAAAGCCTTAAAACTCTTAAAATATTTGTAAAAACAGATTAAAGTCTTTAAATATTTTTATCAAGCTTCATTGTTTGTTTATATTGTAAGGTAGGATCGGCGTCGAGTTCAGCACGTAAATCTCGCCAGTTGATTTTAGTTTTGAAATTAGTGTAAAGTTATAGTTGGGATAGAATGTTTGGTTGTGCAAGTAAAGGTCACCAGTTGAAATGAGTATTGAAAGTAGAGTAGTCTAATGTGATAATGTCGAGTCAAGATAAAATGTTTGGTTGAGAATGAGAAAGTCCCTAGCTGGGTCCTGGATATTTTAGCGATGTTGTGGGTGAGATAGCTGGTTGGAAGTATCGAGTACAGGTGAATCTGGATTAGCATGGAGTGTCTGTAATTATTGGATAGTTAGAAAATACGCAAGCAAAGTGATGACGTCACTGGCCGTCAGTGGATGCAAGAAAAAGATTTCCTATGTTAATCGCCCATTGGACTTTTTGTAAAACAATATTAAAAATTGAGGAAAATTATTTCCCGATTTTAATCCCCATATTGCGGTATAGATATGTATTAGTTATCGTGTGCATGCGTTAGATTAAGTTGTTTTTTCTGTAAAATTGATAAAATTTAAATTTCAAATTTCAAAACTCTAGAAAAAAAATGACATCATAATTTAAAGTCAAATTTGTTTTCAAATGTCTAAATAAAGTGTCTGATATAAGATACTCATATGTTGCAGCGGAATAGATTTAATATATCTGTCATCCTTGGCGGAACAAAAAAATATCGCCAAATTATTTGGCGAACATATTTAATTCCTTTCAAAAATCATGGTTATTTTAACAACTTATATTAAGAGAGCGATGAATTATATGAAACAATATTTCGTACAATACATATTACGAAAATAAATATCTGGCATGTATATTTTCGTATTATGTTTTTAATCGCCAAATACAAAAAACGCCAAAGATGACACAGTTTTGAAATTTAAAATTTTGTCAATTTGACAGCAAAATAACTCAATCTAACACATGGATACGATAGCATATCTATACCCAAATACTGGTATTAAAATCGGCAAATAATTTTCCTCGATTTTTAATAATTTTTTTACAAAAAATCCAATGGACGATTAACATAAGGAATCTTTTTCTTGCATCCACGGATGGTCAGTGATGTCACACTTTGCTTGCGTATTTGAAAACAGGATCTTCGATAGTCTTAAAAAAAGTATTTTCGTAGAATGAAGTGAATCATTTTTTACTTTCTCTTACCCATAGGGTCGAGAAAGTGTTGTTTTAGCGTCAAATTTTCGAACGTGAGTTTTTGTTATACTTGCATGTTCTGAGGTCCCTTGAATACGAAAATCATGCTCTTACCGAATGGTCTCTGTGTGTGTCTGCCTGTCTGTCTGTGTGTCTGTTATCAGCATATCTCAAGAACAAATAGTAGCAGAAATTCCAAACTCGGTATTCTAAATGTGTATCATATAGGGATGCTACAGTAAGCTTTTCGTTAAGATGAAGCAAAGGGTTCGAGTACAGGGACATTCAAAAGTATTCAAATACATTACGTGTATGGGGGAAATTGCAGGTAAGTAGAATTTAACATCTATAGACTGCACTAAATCGAATGAAAGGAATATATATTTTTTGTAATAGAGATAGTCAACTAGGAAAAAAAAAATTGTGTATGTAGGAGCCTCGCCTCCTCCCTCGAGGGGAGTAAATTTTTATGATGGGTATCTTTCAAAAGAGCTCGCCAATACCTTTAAAACGAATGGTTGAACCATCGATCTGCGATAATTTAAAATAAAATTATCGATTTTTTTCATTTTTAACAAAAAAAAAAAAGTTTTTTTTTTTTTTTTTTTACTTTAATATTGAGAATAAATTCAACTTTTTTTTGGATATTTAGTTTTATACTACTTCTGTAATATGAAAATCGTCTATATTATCAAACAAGATAACTTTTCAAATAATAATTTTAATAAATTATTTTTTAAAAACAGAATTACTTTTTAATAACCGAATTAAATTCTATATAAATGTAGGTGCATTAATGAAACGGGGGGTTGAGGGGGGCCAGAACTAATTATCATATAAAATTCTTCCGAAGCCTATAATCTGAATTGTTTAACATAGGTTTACATAACAGTATTCGTTATCTTACCTCTTAATCTCGAACCTGTATTTATAGTATTAAATCTCAGGGTAAGAGAAAGTCGTGTGAGTGACACACCAGATTATTCTTATTATGAAGACTTTAAATAGAGCACTTAACGGAACACTGGGGTGTGTTGTTGCTGTTGTGTTGTCGGGCCTATATTTTTTGTCAACCAGCAGTTTTTTTATTGTCATTCATATTTGTTGATCGGGTAGAATTTTTTTTAATTTCAGAACGAAAATTATAGAATATGGAAACACATTTGATATATAAACAAAAATTGAAAATACATTTAAATGATCACGTGGTAATCTTCATGATTTAAACATTGTTTTCAAGATTTATCGTTCACATTCCGTCATTTTTGACGGGGTTACATATTAGTTTAAAATAATGTAATTTTGCATAAAATTTATTATTATTTCCAAAAAAATATGATAAAATTTAATGTAGATTTTAGTGCATTTTATAATATTATCAGTAGAAGCGATATATATGAAAGGCGACTTCTGAATCATATTCAGACTATCTCCATACGGGTGACTAGAAACAGTGCGTTATCATGAAAAGCTTATTCATCTCATTAACGGTCGAAATATCGTCGTATCTAAATTACGTACATAATCTGCGCAGAAAGTAATGAGACTGAATTTTATGCTCCAAGCAGAACCCCAAAAACTGGAGTTCGTAATTGGTAGAGGTGCTGGGGTCAGTCTGCTACAAAGTCTGGTGGAGGTGAGTTGGCCTTAAGCCTTTTCAGATCTGGACATCTATTCTCCGACCTGGCTATACCTCATTTCCGACTGTGTCAGTCGTTATTTTGATCACGTGACGTCACATTCCGACTTTTTCATATTCTCCCCTCTGCGTCGTAAAAATGTGCGGTGAAGATCCGGTTTGTTTTGAAAATGCAGTTTTCATTTATAGTATTTTTATAAGCACGGATAAGAGAGAGGTTCGATTTAACAAATTTTCAGATTTTTTAAAAAGTCGGTTTTGGAGTAATCAAGCTTCCGATATGAGATATTTAAAAAATAATAATAATGATTCTAAAAGTGTACGCTTAAAATGAAATTTCATGTAAAGTTGAAATAAAAAACTTTCAGATTTCCATCATGTTTAGTTTCGATATATGTATAAATTTTTAAAAAGAAAAAAAAAAAAAAGTAAATTTAAATTCAGTTTATCAGTTACTTGTGAATAAAATAAAATAAAATTATTGAATCAGTCAGTTTTATAACAGTGCTGATTTATATATAAAGAGTTTGAGGAATTAATTTAATTTTGTTTCAAAATAATCTACTTATATTTTATTCGTATTGTGGGCATAATATTTTATTTCTACACCTTTTTTCCCATGTTGAATTTTATTTATTTTTTAATAGGCACTTTAATATATTTAAGATTTTATTAATAAATTAAGCGTAAATTTATAATATGAAACAAGTAGGTTAAAACAAACACAAACACACACACACACACACATAAAAAAAAAAAAAAAAAAAAAAAAAAAAGTGCTAATAAAGATATTTATATCGTCTTGCAATGTTGTTTTTCTTACACGACGCCTATTCATAGGTATAGCGTCTACTCCTGGTTTAAATCACTGACGTATTTGGCCTTGGAATAAGATTGTTTCGATTACTACTTTAGCACGGAGTAATAAGACAGGAGAAGAAGGTAACGCTAAAATTTTGTGATGTTGTTTTCTAATGTTTACAGATCCTTCCTTCTCTCCAGCTTCCGCAATGTTATTCAATGGGGAAATGTCTCGTTTTAATTATTTTTTTAAAAATAATATCAAGCTGAAAAAATTTCGATTGAAAGCAAATTTCATTAAATAGAGTATTCTAACCAACATGTTTTTTTTAAGAGCCATTTTATACTAATTTTACTTTGGAAGAAAGCTTTTAAAAAATGACGATTCTTATGAACCGAAGCTAGCTAAAACAGACAATTGGGAGGAAGGAGAATGGATGAAATTTTGTAAAGAGAAAAAATAAACTTACTTTAGGTGCAGAAAACACGAACTCGGACTTTATTTTTCTCCTAGGGCTTTTTTTTTTCTTTTCTTATCACTATCATAGCCTGTTTTACAACTAGGAACGAAGCATTTATTTGAAACATCTGAATTATGCAGTTTTAAGAACTTACAAAGAAATTAAATTGCTTAAAATAAAAAATTTTAAATGTTCTCCAGCAAAATTCTATTGAAAACAACAGTATATCCGCGCCGAGGTAGGGAGGAATGACAAGTGGCGCCCTCAATATTTACCAAAAATTTAGATCACAGTTTCGTAGCTTTCTCCCATTGGACCTTCAACTCCTATTAATATTACTCCGTGCTACTTTAGATAACAACTTTGAGGGGAGAATCGCTCTTTAGCAGTGGGAGGGAAGAAAGTTCGTAAAAGTGGGATTTAACGACTGTACGGTGGTCGTATCGGAGAATAGATACCCTGGATCCATTCGTGAAGCGGAAACATGTTTGAAAGTGGCATTAGGTTTTAAGAATACAACGGAGTGTCCAGCAGTGATCTGCCATAAATTTTTCTGTAAAAGAAAAGAAGTCGGCTGGTGAGATGCTTGTTATGTTACAATATGTCTACAGGAAGGATTCTTTGTCCGAGGATCAATTATTTAGATGACGCAAAGCCTTCAAACACGAAATAGAGAACGTCGATGGTAAACAACACGCTAGGAGATATTCACAATGTGACTAAAATTTAAGCGATTTTAGTCTCTGATTGCCGTACGAATGTCCGAATGATTGCGGAGACCTTCGGACTTACGAAATAGGATTGTGCATCAAATTGCCACGGAAGAACTTTAAATACGGAAAATTTGTGCCAAGTTCCTGACACAATTTCTAGCAAAAGATGGCGTCGCAATGTTATCCCAACCACCCTACAACCCCGATCTTGTATAATATCTTGAAAACTACACCACTAAAAATATTTGACAATGGAGAAAATTTAACTGCACATATATTTTGGTGAAACTTTAAATTTCACTACTGAAATGGCGTAGCATGGTGCACCGAGTTTCTGTAAAAAATGGTTGGAGATAAATTTGAACCATACATTTTTAAAACTAGAATTTTATTTTAAACAGTGTATTTAATTAATGATAACATTTACATTATTTTAGAGATTTTAATTTAAGTAGTATTAATTTGTTTTATATTAATTGGTATAAATGTTCAAAAAATAATACATTGCATACAATGTAATATAGAATTTACGATAATACAAATTCTGTTTTATTTTAAAAGCTGGTTACAAAAATGTAAGTATTATTTAATACATATTTTATTTAGAAATAGGTGTTATCAAAATAAATGAAGGGTATTTAATGATAAGGAAAGAAAAAATACATGTCTATATAACCTTAAAAATCTGCTATTTATCTCTTTAATTTAAATATTCGGCTTTTAAGTTTTTTTTTTTTTTTTTTGCAAAGTGTTTAATTTTTCTAAATTATGACTAGTTATTTCAATATATATATATATATTTAATAACAATGCAAGCAGAATCCAATTTTTATTTAAATTAGGATAAAGTTCTATTCAGTCATAGAGAATAGATGAAGAATAATATTATGTACATGATTTATAGACGCACCATAATTTTATTGTTTTTTCAAAAACTTTCATACACGAAATTAATCTCAATTAATCTAAATAAACATATATATATTAAATTTTATTTATCTGAATTTGTATATTAATTAATTTAATCTAATGATAATTATTAACTATTTTATAGTGCTATTTTTAAATATATATATATATATTTTACCAAATAAGTTTATTTTATTATATCAAATTTAATATAGATGACAGAACCACAATTATTTAATTCCATATATCTTTAGAGAAATTGATTTTATGATAATTTAAAAATTTAAATTGATATTAAATGCTCAATTTAATATTTAAAAAATATTATCATATTTGTTATTACATTAAAATATTTCGATATAAATTTTGTAAAAGTAAGTTTACAGTTTTGTTAAATTTGCGTCATGTTAACACTCTTTAGATTTTTGGTGTAAATTTTAATTGTAAGTTTCATTAGTTTAAACATATGTATTTACACGCTGTATTCATTTAGCTAGTAAGAAAGTCTTGTATCGACGTTTTATGTATTTTTACATTTTCAAATCGTTGAGTTTTGTTTTTGTAGCTTGAACAAAAATAGTTATATATTCATTAGAATTATGCACATAACTATGCAGAAAAACCACTAACTTTGCTTGCAACATTCGGTGAACATTACGAATTTTCAGAACTTTCGTCGAATTATTTAAATTCGACTTTTTTATATATATTTTTTTCATTTGTTTATATTTTGGTTATTTTCTATATGTCTTCATATACATGTATCTATCTATTTCTCTCTATATATAAACTTATAGAAAATTACCAAAATAAAACGATAGAAAGGAATCTAACACAAAGTAATAAATAAGAAATTTGATAAAGGTGAAAATGTAACAAAATCAAAAGAATGGAAGAATGCTGAATATATATATATATATATATACATATATACATACATGGTGATTATACTTAAAGTTAAGATTTCAAAACACTATAATTTTAAAACCACCCATCAGAGCGATTTGATATTTCACAAGAGCAATGAAATTTTGTTTGGAAAAAAAAAAAAAAATCCAAAATGTGCCGCAATTATTCGTAACCCAGGTAGCACATAACGTTTTTATAGCGTTGCAAATAAGTCTGAACAGTGGAAAATTAGTTATAACAACATTATGTGCTACTGGAGAAGCTATTTGCTTGAGGAAGCTCCTCTTTTTCTCTTTTCACTAGGACTGTTTCCGCTGTAAACACGTATTCTTGTCTTTTGCTAATATAATTGTAGTAAACACTTGAAGTTTCCTGCTATTCCATTGTGTTGCTAACAACATTTCTATGCTTAAAGAGTCATTTAGGCGTTTCCCCCGACATTAACCTGGCAGCGCCATCTATAGAAACATGTTGTAACTACTTTTTTCCTCCCTCAAACAAAATGGCATTCCCTCACGATTGCTCTGGTAAAATATCAAATCGATGGGTAGTTTTAAATTATAGCGTTTTTAAATCGTAACTTTAATTATAATCACCATGTATATTACTTGTTGTTAAGTTTTGTATATACATTTTTTTTTTTTTAAATTTACGATCGGAAATTTAAAAATCTGGTGTAACACCGCTTAACCTTTTAAACATTATGTAATTAACGATTGCTTATATAAATTAAAATGAGAATCTGATACCAATTAGGTCAATTGAATAAAGCGTTTTTTGCCGTTGTGAAGTTATGATGATAAATAATTTATTTTTCTAACCCTCTAAAAATCCATGAGAACTGTATTCACTAAAATCTATTCAGTTTGTCTAACGGTAGCGAATACCATTTACATAAATTTGCAGCACTGTCGGATAAGTCAATTAAGCGCTATTGAACTTTAAACAATTTGAGCCCCTGGCTATAATGATAAGGAATTTTTCTTTGTGTTACTGTAAAAAACAGTAAGTGTTAGATTCACCAAAATCTACATTGTTTGCGGGAAATTTATCTACAGCACGTGTGTAATAGGATGATGCATTTAGATGTCATTCTACTTTAAATAATTTTGACCCATAGGCAATAAAGATAAAGAATTTTTCTTTGTGACCCTGTAAAAAAATATATGTGCTAGATTCACCAAAATCATTAGGGTACGTGCTAAGGTAATCTACAATATATGTGCCAGATTTTAGCGCATTCGAACAAAGCGTTTAGACGCTATTGTGTTCACACACATACATACACATACATCACCTTAGAAGTAACAAAAATGAAATGAACTGAGGAGACTAAAACGTATAGATGAACCAAAAATCTGAGAGTTGAATTTTTGTCATGTTTACCATAGTCTCCTTATGTGTGTATGTTTGGAAAGTAAAGAACAAATAATATAAATAAAAAAAAATCAATTTAACAATATCGATAAAATGTACTTTCATATATTTTATAATATATTTATATAATATACCAATGTATTTTATATAACTTGACGCATGTTATTTTTATTTGATATTATATATATAAATATATACAATATATATATATATATTTATATTTACAATGCGATATATATTTGCAATATATTAACATAAATTGTAAATAATTTGAATTGGATTTAATACTACTCATTGGGGAACATTATATACTTAGATATACTCAGAGTGGATATTTGAGCATATAGTGACAAGCACTCGAGATGTACGTTTGGAGAACATTTCACAAAGGTAATTTTCATCTCAAATATGTAGTAAGTTGAAATTACGAAAACCCTTTCTCCTCTCCAATAACTATAAATCAGAATAGTCTTGTTAAACTATGTATAGTATGTATTAATATTAAGAATTATTTCTTAAGTTTTATCTTCCTTTTTATTGCTTACTTATCATTCATACATAGGAAACCATATATTAGTTTTTTTCTTAATTTGTGTGCTGAATTAGGTAGTTTATTTTATATTAAATGGAATAAATGATTATACGAATATTTGATTCAAAATATATGACAGGGTTTTGAGATAAATATATCTTAATGCTATTTTTCCTTTAAGTAATTTTTTTCTTTTACATATATATATATATAGATTTTTAATTGGTTGTTTGATGATAAATTTTCAGAATTCTAATATACACACAAAAGTATTAATTTAAGATATTTAATATAATGATTTTTGTTCGAAAATGGGTTTTCAATTGCAAAGAAAATCCCCGTAATACGATATGTCCATTTTTTTTTTATTATTTCCTTAAGCTGATGCCTACATAAATCAAAGCTGAATATATAATAAAATATTCTGATAGCTACTATAGGAAACAGAGAAATCCTTTTATGCGTATGTTTGATAAGACGACAGTCAATGATATAAATGAACACTGTAAGTTTCCTTAAATAGATATTCCTTAAATAGATAGCTCTAATATTCTTGTTATTTACACGGCATTGTATTTGTATTAATGTTATGTATTTCACACATCTAGATTAAAGGAAATATTACGCTTGAACACAAGATCTGTTAGAGTTTATATTTATTTGTATATCGTCAAATATTAGTGCATACCGTATTGCTGCAAACTTTCCAATGTTACTTATAATTTGAAGTTATACTACGATTTTTGGTCTATATATCATATTATATATGAATATTTTATTTCAAAATGTAGAGAAAATTAATGATTACTTGTAAAAATAATTATATTACTAAATTGTATTGAAAAAAAAATCTTAAAATAAAATGAAATATATAGATAATCGTCAAGGCTATGATTAGTGTAGGAAGGAATCAACAAGTTTTTTTGCACACCAGTGGCCGAAATGTTCTGTTTTCCGTGCTGGACGCACCAGGTTCGATTCTATGTTTTACTTCTCGAACTAGACATTCGGAGTTTTCTTTTTCTATATTTATTGTTCTTTTTTTTTTTTTTTTTTTTTTTTTACTCGCGTAAAACAGGGATAAGACCCTTTAGAAAGACCTTATAGAAAGTATTCTACCCAGACCTAGAATCCTAGTGTAGTCAATCGGCCTAAATTTATACAACCAAAATCAAGAAATTGTTTAAAATAACAAATATTCTCAAATATTGCAGAGCATAATTATAACCTTAAATATTACCAATTACTACACATTGTTTAGTAATTTCAATATTCATTGCTTAAAAATTACCTTTCTGTGTGGCATATCCTCTTATACTGACCGCGAGATAAAGCTTATTACATATGCATATGCAAGCATACCTTTCTTTGTCAATTTGTTCAAAGGTATATTCGTAAACTTATATTTATCTTATACTATTAAGTGAGCAACATTTGTATATATATTTCACTGTTCTCGAAAACGGTAGCTCGGACAGTCACGAGATTTAACACAAAGGTGCCTCCCGAAGGATCATTGTGCACATCGAAGTCAGAATTTCGAATTTCTGTTTAGTTTTCTTTTAATTAATAAAAATATGAAAATAATAAGCTAATAATAGCAAAAAATTAGCCATTTAAATTTAATCCGTAATTTAATTGTTGCCAATATATATATATATATATACGAGTTTATTGTTTTTTCCAACAGGAAAATAAATACATTGATCTAAACATGAACAATACTACACACTACTGATCGCAGAGCTTCCAAATTTGGCATATAGGTATCTGGGACCCTGCAGGTGTGCACCTCATCGAGATTTTTTCGAATTTCGAATCTGAATTTTTTAAATTAATGATTTTTCGATTTTAAACATTGGCTTTTATGTTTCATTTTTCATGAATTTATTCTTCGATTGTAATCGTCTGCGTATCTTAGCAACGGCTATATTATGCAATTTATTTTTTATTTAATACATTTATTTGAGGGCGAATCTTCTTTCTCTTTTTAATTTATTATATTTATTGAAAATAAAATGGTAATGCAGTAGAAAAAATTAAATACATTAAATTTAAAATTTAAAAATGTATTTATAACAGTTATGTTTATGTATAATTTTTGTAGTATAACAACAATTATTTTTCATTTGTTAATTTAATTTCTTTAAAAGTTTTTTTTTTCTAATTTATAGTATTTGTCAGGAAATAATGGTAGTATATAGTAGAAAGGATTAAACTCATTGGAATTTATTTGTTTTTTATGTATTTAATTCCTTCTAAAAGAAAATCTACTTTTTACTTTATTTCATTACATTGGTCGGAATCAAATTGTAATACAGTGTAAATAGCATGAGCAATAAAATACTTGGTTCAAAAACTAAAATATTTAATAGACGCTGAGATACAGTTATCTTTAAAATCGTACTTCTTAAATAATGGCAGACCCACCTATCGTCAATAAATACCCATATTCAAATACATAGGAAAGATATTTCTGCAGGCAGTGGGAACCTGCTCCCGATACAGTGCGGGCAGAGAAAGAGCTGCCGTAGTCAGCGAGTACCCGATGCGAGGTCTAGAGCGATTCCAATGTAATTATTTTGGTTTTTATTTATAATGTGATGTAAAAAATAAATAATGATCCAATTCTTTTGGAGATTCATTTAAATATAGTGGCCAGCGAAGCGGTCGTAGCCTGCTAGTATAAATAAAGAGAAGTGTCTGTGTGTGTGTGAGTGAGTGTGTCTGCACTCTGGTGCTCACACTACTGATCACAGAGCTTCCAAATTTGGCATATAGGTACCTCGGACCCTGCAGGTGTTCACCTCATCGAGAATTTTTCGAATTTCGAATTTGAATTTTTTAAATTAATGTTTTTTCGATTTTAAATATTAGCTTTAATGTTTCATTTTTCATGAATTTATTCTTCGATTGTTACCGTCTGCGTATCTTAGCAACGGCTATTATGCAATTCATTTTTTATTTAGTACATTCATTTGAAGGCGATTTTCTTTTCTCTTCTTTTCTTTTTTCTTATTATTATTATATTTATTGAAAATCAAATGGTAAAGCAATAGAAATAGATTGTTACGTTTAAGTATAAATTTTATACTATAGCAACGTTTTATTTTTCCCTTTTTTTTCGAACTAATTCCTTTAAAAGAAAAATCATTTTTTTTTTTTTATTATTATTATTATTTATAATATTTATTGGGTGAAAAAAATGGTAGTTTATAGTAAAAAGGATAAACTGATTAAAATTCGTTTTTCATGTATTTAATTCCTTTTAAAAGAAAATCTACTTTTTTATTTTATTTTATTGCACTGGTCGGAATCAAATCGTAATATAGTGTAAATAACGGGGGCTATAAAACACATGGTTCAAAAACTAAAATATATAATAGATGCTGAGATACAGTCATCTTTAAAATCGTAGTTCTTAAATAACAGAAAATACACAAGTCGTCGATAGAGACAATCTATCGACGACTAGAGACAGTCTTCAATATCCAGATTGAAGTGCCCGGGAAAAACCTTTCTATAGACAGTGGGGAACTGTACCCGATGCAGTACGGGTAGAAAAAAGAGCTGCCTTAGGCAACGGGTACCCGAAGAAGCGAGATCTAAAGCGATTTCAGTGTTTATTTTATTTATTTATTTATTTTAAGTTTTTATTTGTAATGTGATGTAAAAAATAAATACTGATCCAATTCTTTTGAAAATTCATTTAAATATAGTGACCAGCGAAGCGGGCGTAGCCTGCTAGTTATATTAAAAAAAGCAACATATTGCTTTGTTAAAATTTTTAAACTTTGGTTTATTAAGAAACTATCATAGTATGATTGAATTATTTCGTTTCTTTTTGTACAGATTAATTATGACTATCATTAATTCCATAGTATTTATATTTCGTTGTTAAATTTCGGAATGTATAAAAAAAATCAACGTAAAAAAGAGTACACACACACACACACACATATATATATATATATATTAACTTAACCAGTTAGCGACCAGTGTCCTCATTTGAGGACAGCTAATAAAATGGCTCGTATATTTTTTGTGATTTCTTGGAATGATTTCTGCTTTTTAGTGACAGTTTAGAACGTCACTCTAAATGATCCCTGAAAGTTTTATGTGCCTACTATTAATTATTATTTCATAATTTGGATAGTCATTTTATGATTTTACATTC
Organism: Salticus scenicus; assembly: GCA_963930645.1. Classification (NCBI taxonomy): domain Eukaryota; kingdom Metazoa; phylum Arthropoda; class Arachnida; order Araneae; family Salticidae; genus Salticus; species Salticus scenicus. Next base: position 129,543,500 of record OZ005649.1, on the reverse strand, counting down.
GTCGCACATATATTTGCTTTTTGCGCAGGTATATGAATTTAAATCATGTTGAATAACAATATATAATATAATACTTTATATTCGAGATCTTTGTCAACATATAATAAGATATTAATCTGTTATCTCAAAGTTTATATTTCTCAAAGTTTTATCGCTAGAAGACTAAACGTCAAGAAATGAGGATAGGCTTTAAATTTAAAACTATCAGAAGAATTGTTTAAGTTAATATATTTTACTGTCAGTTCTCTATATTAATTTAGAAGTGAAATAATCAGCTAATAGTATTTTGAAAAATTAATTCGAGCGTTAACGGGTTAATTTTATTAGAAAAAAAAAATATGTTAAGCAATATGGGATTTTATTATGTTACTGAATGAGAAGTATAAATTTACTAATGTATTAGAACTGATCGCGCAGTGCAACCATAACATTACATTAAGAAACTAGAAATAATGGGGAAAAAAAAGAAACACGAAGAAGAAAAGTAAATTACACTGTGCGGAAACAGGATATATATAAATAAATTTAAGTTAAAAGCTTATTCTGATTCAAAAAATATGATGATAACAGTTCGTATTTTATCGTTCGAATCTGTTTATAAATTTTTTTAGGTAACGAAACAGGGAGATAAATTTATATTCGTATTTTTTGCAGTGTTGATGTTTCTTAATTAATATTCATTTTAATATGTTTTTCACCCTGTTTTTGATATGAAAGAGGTTAAAATAAAGACATTTTAATTATCTAAATTAGTTAAATACATTATTTTCAAAATAATGTGTTTCAATTTGGTCCCATATATATATACTTTTCTTTTACATTTCTTCATCAGAAAATAATAATAATAATAATAACATATCTGCATACTTGTGATATCTTAAATAATTTCAAAAATTAGTAAACCTATTTTTAACTATATTTCTAGACTGCAAATATGTCATTAGATTATTATTATTATTATTTATTAAAAAAAAAAAAAAAAAAAAAAAAAAAACATTTTTTCGCATCGGAAAAGGTTAATTTAAATTTATTGTAAGTATATAACAATTTCAAAGACCAACTTCAAGTTTTGTAATTGACCTTGGGATTTGGATTCTAGCCAATCTTTACGGAGTAAATCGAAGTTTCTTAATGTTTCCTAGTTTCAAATCTTGAAAGAAGGTTCTCATCGACCTCTAAGAACGGATGTAACACATTTACAAGTAAACTATAACAAAATACTTTACCCGTCAACTCTGAGTAATGATTGTTACGTTCATTTAGAACAATTTAATCCTACAGATATAGTTATTAGCGTACGTGGAACAGTGCGTTTCATATGTACATCTTTCATAATAAAACAAAAGTAAACTGAACAAACAAAAGAGATTTTATTTTCGAATTATGCTATAAATAAAAATATGTATTAAACTATGTATGTGACTTAATAAAGTAAGTTTTATAATTGTTTTCAAGTGATTTATTGAAATGAAAATGATATATTATTAAACCGGGAGTATGCACGTTACTTTCTTAAGTACGCGCATTTAAAACGAGTCTCATAGGCCTAGAGCGAGTCATACTAGGTTAAAAAATGTTAGTAATTAATTATTTATTTATTTACTGAAACATATATTTAAAAAAAAAAAAAAAAAGAAAAGAAAAGAAAAACATTCCACTTAAACGCCAGCTACTGAATTTATAAACACGAATTTGTAAAATCAAATGCAGTATAAAATTTTGTGCTTAGTAAACTACGCTTCACTAATTTAAACACAATCAATCTATTTTTTCACGAACGTATTTCTTGGTTTTTAAAATTTAATTTAGCGTTTATAACGTAATAAAATTGAAAGAAATTTTGAAATATAAAACATCAATTGAGTTTTTTTTTTTAAATTAAGCCATTAAAAAGAAATATTTAAATTAGAGCATGCATTAAAGTATTTGTGTGTGTATTTCACAAAAATGTGTGCTTTTATAAGAATGCTTATGAGTTTAGCTGGAAAAGATACTCTCAACAAAAAGATATGATAACCTATATAATAAATTTGATGTAAACAGAAAAATCACAAAATTATGTTTTAATAACTGCATACATGTGAATTTTGACTAGTGTCAGCAAGAAATGCTACTAGGTAGACATTAGCATGGAATAGGAGTAGCCAACGCACAGCTTTCGGGCCGCATCTGGACCGCTGTGCCTTACATTGCGGTCCGTGACAGAGTTTGTGAAATTTATAATATGAAGTTTGCCTATATTATCGAAGGCAAAGTTATTTAAAAATCTCTACAAATAAATGAGACTACAAGAGGTGGGTTTCAGCAACTATAATCTTGGTGTATGACCCAATTCTAGAAAATAAAGCGAGAATTTCTCGGAATACAAAAGATTCAGAATATTCGGAATATTCAGAATATTGTTTCACCATCTAGAAATGCGTAAACAAGAAATGCTTGACCATTTTGTCTATTCAGTTTATTGGCGTGCCTTATGCGCATAATTTGGAAATCTATATTTCTAGTTAAGGGATTTAGAAAATGGCCACTTATTTATTCTAGAGGAAGGCGGTACATTTTTTTTCTCAGAGTGACCGCAAGATTATGCCCAGATCCCTGCACAAGTATATCTGCGGGACACTGCGTATATAACCACAACTGCCAGATATACTAAAATATATTTGAATTTTATACCAAAATGAGCTATGCTATTGCATTCTATCGATCTTCCTGGAAACTGCGAATAAAGTTCAACTTTCAGATTTTAAATACAGTAACAAAACCCCCAAGTAAAAGTTTTTCATAACATTTCATTTGGTTTAAAAAATTTTTATATAAAGAAGTATATTAAATGTGCATTATTTAAACGCCTTCTCATTAAAATATTCCTTATAGGTTTACGTTTGTAAAATATAAATTAGATTTTTTTTTTTTTTTTTTTCATAAATTAAAAAAAAAAAAAAACTTATTTTTTTATATATTTTTTTCTTCATATTTAATTTATTTTTCCCATTTAATAAAATATTTTACTTCAAACTGTAAAAATTAGCAAACTCTGCAATATTTGTACGATTTTCATTTTTTTTTTTTTTTTAAATACGAAAAAGGTAGTTTTCATTTTTCAAACTGCATTTACAAATTTCCGTTACTGTATGAGAAGAGTGCTTAGCCATATCACTCATCCTTGTGAAATTCTATCAATGATGTGAAGAAGTCTCTATTCTGCTAAACATGGACAGTAGATGCCAAGTAGATCCACGCCCAGCATGGGAGAGGAATATTTTTTGCGTAATATCTGTTCTAAACTTGTTCTACAATGCAGCTTTTTGGTTTAATTCTACAATTATATGAATTGTGTCCTTTTTTATAGCAAATAGTGCAAACATTCTTTCATTTTAGTTCTATAGATGTTGGAATCGAAAACGTGGAACAACTATGACGTAGCGAATTGAATTTGAAATAAATGCACATACAGATAAACCTCTAAAATTTGAATTTTGGTTTCAGGTGACCTAAAAACATATAATTACAGCAAAACTAAATTTTAAAAAATTATGACCTAAAACAGCATTTTTCTTATATATAAGGATAAGATAAAATAAAAGTGCCAATTTTATCATAGAATAAAATTATATGCATTTGCCAAACTTTTTTTTTTATCATAAATTAATATAGACATGCAATATAGTATATTTTGACGAACATTGTCTAAGAAAAAATATTAATTTATATTTAATCTACGTATCAAAACAAAAATACGAAAAAATAATTACAGAACACCTGTAAAAAAAAAAAAAAAAAAAAAAATAATAATAATAATTAGGAACTTCTACAGCATTCTCCTACTTTTCTTTTGTACCATCTGTTACTTTTATAAGTTTTATTCTTACATTAGTATTACTTTATTTGTTCCATGCAAGAATACTGTGGGATATTTGATTTCACCATGGAAACAAAAGCAAAAGAATCCTGATCTATCTTTGATTAAAAGTGTTCTTGTTTTTCTTGTTAAAGAGATACAATTGTTATTCTTCTTCTAAGCAATGATAGAAGGAATATACCATTTAAGTGTAAGAAAAACTTATTCTTGTAAAACAATTAACAATGTTATCAGAATATAATGTTGATTAAACTATTTTTTTTTTAATCAACCTATTTACCATAATTCTTATATTTATGATCCAGATATAAATATTTAATATGTTATGTGGTTTTACTTTTGTTAAAATAATGTAATGCAGCACTTCCACTACTTTCCCTTACAATAAACAGCTATGGATACACAGCTATGCATATACAGCTATTAAATTTTAAGTTTTATGATCCAATGTAGACTTAAATATTTCCGGTATGTTTTAAATCTGTACAAAATTGTTTTTTAAAAAGTTTTATATGACATTCAAATACATCAGAGGAGGCTAAAATACCCTCAATCTCTATTTTAATATTATAGCTACATTCATAAACATATAATACTGTTATTAAGTTTTGAAATTTGTTTACGGTTGGCTGATCACGTCTTCTTTGGAAATTTGCTTGCTTAATTTTGTGCGGATCCATGAATTACATATAAAAAATATACATTTCAAAGAGTGGGTATAAACCTTAGTTCAACCGCAAACCAACGCAGGGCGTATCTTGAAACGCAGTCCGCAACACTTATCTACATAGAACTATTATATCTGAATTCTTTTGTGTAGATTATTTTCCTATAAACGAACAGTAAATGTATTTTTGTGTCATATTCATATTCTGTTGTAAATATGGTGTTGTGCAAGCAAAAAATTGTATGTTAATTTAATTTTCTTTAGCGCATTCTAAAGATGTTAAACTGTATCGAAGTGAAATTTCACAACAGACTTAATATATTTTAACATTTTTGTATGTGTTTGTAAATGAATTATTTGCAGAATATTGAATTTTTTTATTTGAATTATTTTTAACATCTGGTTATACCTTTCATATTTTAATCATTCGATGAAACTTTGTGCTAGAGATAGCCATTCCACTATATATTTTTCGGTCTGTAAAATGTATTTATGTATGTATTTGAACATGTTTAGCATAAAACTTTTCAATGTTGAATATAAGAGTGCTAAAGCATAGACGGAACATAACGTCTTTTTTCTTTTTTTAAGTAAATTGGAGTGTAAAGGTTGATATTTTTTATTTATTAACTATGTGAAAAATACCAGAGCCGGGAATCGAACCCGGGCACGTCCGCTTAACGCACGGATGCTCTACCACTGAGCTACCCTGGCTGACAACCAGCTAGGCATTTCTCACATAATATTCGTTAACCAATTCACCGAGTCTGCGAACGCAGCTGTATCAAGTGACAATATTAATCGCAGCACAACTCCATAGACCACGAAATTTCAATTTAGAAATATTTATTCATGAATTCGTCAACCGTGAATATTCATTTTAAGTAAATTGGGGTGTAAAGGTTGATATTAATATATATATATATATATCAACCTTTACACTCCAATTTACTTAAAATGTTGATGAATAAAGATTGATTTGCAGACTCGGTGACTTGGCCAACGAATATTATGTCAGAAATGCCTAGCTTGTTGTCAGCCAGGGTAGCTTAGTGGTAGAGCATCCGTGCGTTAAGCGGAGGTGCCTGGTCTCGATTCCCGGCTCTGGTATTTTTCACATAGTTGGTAAATAAAAAATATCAACCTTTACACTCCAATTTTCTTAAAACGAATATTCACGGTTGATGAATTCATGAATAAATATTTCTAAATAACGTCTTGTTTTCGTGATAAGCTACGTTTTCAGGATAACTTAGTTATAATTAACCGTAGATGACTGAAATTTTTTTACGTTATATCATCGAGTTATACAGTTATAGGTTTTCTGATCATTGACATACCTCCCATTTTTCAGATATTTCTCAATCACTCAAAAAAAAAAAAAAAAAACTCAACGTTCAATATTAAACTTAGTATGTGCAACTATTATGGCGTCTACTTGTGCAGTTTTCTTTTTAGGACAAATGTTTTAATGTTATGAAGTAGTATTATTTTCAACTTAAAAAGAAAAAAAAAAAAAAAAAAAACCTGGTGCTTCAGTTGCACAACTTTTTCTTACTTTTCCCTTCAAAAGATGAAATATTTTTAGCAGTATTACGTGCATATTTAAACCATTAAAAACCATTTTATTGTCAAATATTTCTTTGCAGAAAGAGGTTAGAACACCACATTAAACTCCCGTTTAAATATTTTGTTCACATAGACATTTATTAATGATCCTCATAAATGAAAAAATGAAAGGAAGAAAGAAAAACTTCGAAGCGTTTTGAGGAAATAATACCACTGAAGATACAAGGGAATGGTATGTTTTTATCTTTTAAATTTTAATTATCGCTTTTGTTTTACATTAAATATTATCCATTTCTTCATGTCATATTTTTTATTTCTTCCTGAGAAGTAAGTGAAGAGGTTTCATAAATATATATATTTATTTAACGCGGGTAGATGCTTTATTACTAAACGGATGATCCAAATTATTATTTTTTTTCCAATAGAATAACCAAATTTTACGGTCATTCTGATTATGTTTTTCATCGCTTAACTATTGTAAATAGCAGAATTCTAACAGTAACAGAGAGCAATATTAGGTTATACATACATAAGAAACTTTTAAAACGAGTATTTGTATTATATAAAATTAAAATAAAAGTTTAAAGATTAGAAAAACCAACAGTGGAAGGTGACTTTAAAAATTTATTTTAATTTTATATCATATACGCATTCGTTTTGAATGTTTTTATTTAAAAAACATTGTTCAGCTGAGCAGGTTTTAGCGCTAGCTTTCTCTGTTTTACGCTTTATTAAAATATTTTTAATTTTATATAATATACGTATTCGTTTTAAAAGTTTCTTATATATATTTGTGTATGTGTGTATGTATTTCTGCATGTGTGTGTATGTATGTAAACATGTGCGAGATATGCGAAAAGTATCGAACCTTCAGTTGGCAAAAATACAGTTATTTATTTGAAAATCCAAAATACTAATCCTTTCGAAAGTAGTCTCCTTGGTAATGCTTCTCATATCGTTCTCGCCATTCTTGGAAACAATTCGGAAGAGCAATTTTTGGAAGTCGCATTTCACATATTGTCTTCTCTTGACTAAATAGGGTACTTTTATCCACATTTTCCACTTCGAAAATAGCCAAAAGTCACATGAAGCCATGTCAGGTGAATACGAAGCTTAATGACTCACAAAAATGTTGTGTTTAGAAAGTTTTAATCAAATGCGCGAAATGGACATGCACGTTAGCAAAATAGAGCTTGCAAGTTTTCGCTGTCGACATATCCGGTTGTTTGCTTCGCATAGCATCACGAAGGCGACAAAGGACCTCCTGGTACAATCAGCACTTACTCAATAACTATGACATGTCATTCCGACTTGTTGAGGTCTTACTGACCGTGGTTCACTGTTCACTAATGTGTTTGAAGTGGTTGTATCACTCCTTATGCGTGGGGTGATCACAACATCGACCCTGAAAGCCAGTTGAATCTTGTGAATGGTTTGGTTATGGTTTACTCTTCGTTTGGTTTTTCTGCTTGGATATCGCAAAGATTTTAGCAAAACTTGATGCAATATCGATGATTAAGCGTTTCTATCATTTCACAAAAACTAAAATCCGAAGACTATTCATTATACGTATTCATTGGTTTACTCGGAAAAGAAATTAGGTTCGATACTTTTTGAACACTCCTCATCTACCTGGTGAGAAATTCAAACAACTTTCTCTTAGGTTACCTTTATATACTATTAATACAGTTTAAGTGGTAAGTACTGTCTATTAATTCATGATTTTTTTTAAATAAAAAAATGGCTTCTGAACAGAGTTTTAACATATTGGTTTTTCTTCTCTCTCTCTCTCTCTCTTTTTTTTTTTTTTTTTTTTTTAATATATATAGAGGGTACCACCTTAATTTAACATGATACCTACATGATTAAAAGCGTAATGTTGATATTAAATTTAAACCTTAATGCAAATTATTGTGACGAATTTCAGACACAACACACCTTAAAACTTTATAATGTTACTCAAAATTTTCAAGTGGAAAACTCGTTAGATATTGAAATAACATATTAGGGTACTTTGCAATTACTCGTTTTTAAGTTCTACTGATAACTGTCATAACCATAGACCAATCGAGGAAAAAGACAATTTTTGTATTCAAGGAACCACAACTCTCAAAACTAAAGAGAAAAATTCAACGTTCAATATTAGAATTCAAATTAATATTTTTTGTATGATATGGGTATGACAAAGTATTTATCATTCGTAAGCAATTTTCATGAACTTCTTAAAATTAAAAAAATAAATTAATTAATATAACTTCATTTCAATTACAATCTATAAAATAATATTGTGTTCGCTCAATTTTTGTTAGCTCTTTACATTATTTATAAAAGATGTACACATCACACAGTGTATTTAAGTTTAGAATGGTATGAAAAACACAAAACCCAAATGTAAAGAACCAAACATTCAATCTACCAGTAACTTACATAATGATATTTAACTTGTATACAATATAAAATACGCATAATTTACAGAAATTCATTAATACGTCGTTACTGAATATTTAAATAATTATAAATATATTATTATATAGATAATTTTTCAGATTTTTCCATTGTATAATCCACAATTTTATAAAACTATAAATTTAACAAGAATCCTTGTATATGGCATGTAAAATATAGTTTTTTGCAATATTACGCATGGATTAAAATTATGTAACAAATATTTGATTATTTATATTTTCTGAATGTATGCTGTTTATAATAGATATAAAAAGAAATATCATGCGAGATCATAAACATTTTCCAACTGTATTTACATTGATTAACCTAATTTAATATTCCTTAGCTGTGCCATTTTTATAATTTATTTTTAAACTAGTATGTTGTGGCCACCACAAGACTTTCTTCTATATTTTCCTATACATATTCAATCAGTAACAATATTAAAAAAAAAAAAAAAAAAAAAAAAAAAAAAAAAGATTTTTTTTTTCTTTTTTTTTTTTTTTTTGTAAAAATTAATACATATTCAATCACTAACAATAATAAAAAAAAAAAAAAAAAAAAAAAAAAAAAAAATCGAATTTTTTTTCTAAGTTTTTTTTTTTTTTTTTTTTTTTGGTTAAAAGTAAAAAAAAAAAATCGATAACTTTGTTTTAAATTATCACAGATTTATAGTTCAACCATTCGTTTTAAATGTACCCCCCAGGGGGGGAAGCGATGCCCCCCCATGCACAAAATTTTTTTCCTAGTTACGTACTACTATTATCAATAATTCATATTAATTTTACAATCACAAGTGTAAAATAACTCTTATTATGCACATGTATACGAATTTTTGTCCTATGCTGCCATGTTAAAAATTTAGATAAAATGCTATCACAGCGCCACCTGTTGAGCTATTGATCCCCAAATATAATCAGCAACAGTTTATGTCGGGGACCAACTAAATACCAAGTTTGGTAAAATTTCGTTTAAAAAAAAAAAAAAAAAAAAAAAACGATTTTTTTTCTAAGTTTTTTTTTTTGTTAAAAGTAAAAAAAATCGATAACTTTGTTTTAAATTATCACAGATTTATGGTTCAACCATTCGTTTTAAAGGTATTGACGAGATCTTTCGAATGATACCCATCTTCAAAATTTAACCCCCCCAGGGGGGGAACCGATGCCCCCCCATGCACAAATTTTTTTTCCTAGTTAACTACTACTATCATCAATAATTCAAATTAATTTTACAATCACAAGTTTAAAATAACTCTCATTATGCCCATTTATACGGAATTTTGTCCTATGCTGCCATGTTAAAAATTTGCATAAAATGCGATTACAGCGCCACCTGTTGAGCTATTGATCCCCAAATCTAATGGGCACCAGTTCATGTCAGGGTGCAACTAAATACCAAGTTTGGTTAAATTTCATTCATATGTTCGTGAGATACAGCGTCCACAAAAAAATGATACAGACACACAGACAGACAGACAGACAGACACACAGACAGACAGACACACAGACAGACATTTTCTAAAAACAATCAATTCGTGTTCAGGACATCCCAAAATGTGTAGATCCGTCAAAAAACGGAGGTCGAAAATTTTCGCGAATCCAATACTTTCTCTATATTACATATAAAAGAAAGTAAAAAATGTGAAGGAAACTTGAAATATTATTTTATAGTTTTACATTTTAAGAAAAATCACACACACAGACAAATCATTCTTCTTATTATTTTCTATTAATGTTTTTCTTTTCTTGATGTATTCTTTTTATATCATTTTAGAAATAATTTAACTATAAGTTAAACAGATTTTTAAATGATATTTATACTGTAATATTTATGGATATTTTAAAATATTTTTATATTTAACAAGTTAAACCTGAACTAATAAAAATTTATTTTCTTTACAAAACTATACATATTAGGATAATTACGCATGATTTTCGTTATATTTAATAGAATTTTGTAAAGTTTATTCTTTAAATTATTCTTTAAACTTTTTTAGATTGTATGTCTTGGAATAACAGAGTAAAATAAGAAAAATCTAATGTAACAGATATCCATATAACAGAATCTAAAATGGTTAAATAAAACGTACTTATTGTACGAGACTTAAATTATCTCTAGTCCTTTTGAAGGATGTCAGACGTTAAGACAGTGTGTTTATTGCATTAAATCTAAGGCGAGGAAGTCCATTATCATGGAGATTCTTATTGAAAACGCGATAAAGGTATCCATCATTTATCTAAGGAATCATTGTTAACTACCAATCAAATTAATGGGAAAAGCGTTATCTTTAAATGCGTTATCTAAAGTGACTTAATGCATATGTCTATAACACACGGTTCAGATATTAAATGTTTTTCAGTAATACGATTATGCAAAGCGAATTTGCTGGTTTTTACATGTTCAAATTTGAACAGTAGACAGAATATAAATGACTAAGTTTAGCTCTGTTTTTCTTGAAATATCTGTCATATATATATACATAGATGAATTAAATTTATAAGTGCTATATTCAATTTAGTAGCAGTATACGCAGCACGAGACAGTTTATATACCCCTAATAATAGTTTTTTTTTTTTTTTTTTTTTTTTTGTAATTGCATATGGATTATTAGGGTTCCTTTAATTGCGCTTAATCTTAGGAAAAGTTCTGTTAGTGGTGTTTCGAATTATCAGCAAAAGATTGATTTTAATGTCGAAGAAAAAATATATCATAGTTTTATCACAGATTTAGGACTATTAATAAAACTTTGTCTTAAAAGTGTAATGATCATGAAATATTTATATCAATAACCTAAAAATTCTATTGACATTCAACAAAGATTTCATAAGTAAAATTCATGAACTGGAACAAAGGAATTTATTTCAGACTACAAAAATCTCAGAAGTGTAATGATCATGCAATATGTATATCAATAACCTAAAAATTCTATCGACATACAACAAAGATTTCATGGTTAAAATTCATAAACTGGAAGAAAGGAATTTATTTCAGATTGCTAACATTAAGAATTACGAATTAGTTTTTCTTTTTTCTTTTTATTATTATTATTATTATTATTATTATTATTATTTATTTATAGATTATTTCTATTTTACGAGTATCGGGAATGTATACGAAAGTGCCATAATGGTGTGTGAATATAGTGAACAAAATATTTAATTCATTTAAATATATTACTTTCCAATAAAAGTGTGTTACATTCTAAAAAATAAATATAATAAAATAAAGTATATATTTATATTTTCGTAAATTACACAAAAATTAAAAAAACCTTATATATAGTTACATTAAATTTTTTTATTATTATTACCGGAAGGTTTTCTATGATTAATATATCTTTAATTTATCATAAATAATTTATATTATGTATGCCAATGTTCCAACTTTTGTACTTCATCAAATTGTAAATAGAAGTTATTTATAATTTCTAATTATTTGCAAATAAATATTACAGATTATAAAACAAAATGATTAAAATGTGTTTATAAATATATTAACAAAATATATTTACTAAATATATGACTAAAAATTTAATCTATTATTAAAAGAAACACAAACAACAAATTTTAAATGATTCTCCATAAAGTTTAACCATTTTTTTTAAATCTCTAATAGATATTAGTTCTTAAGCCAAGAAGCAACTACGTCATCTTATTGAATTTAGTAAAATATATGTAAATTGCATGAGTATGGAGTTATTTAAATATATAAATTTATTGTTTTATAATTAGAAATAAAATCATTAAATAAGGGATTCGACTAGACAATTAGTTACGATTTTTGAAATTCTTAGTATGTTTTATTATAGATTAAATAATGCAGTTAATTAGAGAATGTTGTCAAATTTGAATCAACAAACATCGAATATTAAAAGCGCTGAAAAAAGGAATCTAAGCAAATAACAAAAAGGATAATAATTGGTAATACGCAGTTTGCATAATTTCTATAATAATAATAAAAAAAAAGAGTTTATAACTATATTTTAATTTGTTTCATGGTATGCACAAGAATATATATATATATATATATATATATATATATATATAATATAAATTTGCTTGAAATTTTCTGTTCATCTAAATTATAAAAGTATAGTTTAGTATAATTTTTAAATGAACTAACAGAGTTTATAATAATAATCTTTAAAAGTAAATAATAAATACAACTTCTTCTTTTCCATCTTCTTCTTCTTCTTCTTTTTTTTTTTTTTAAATTAGAAAATATTTTTAATTGAATGCCATGTTGAAAGCTTAGGCACGAAGTAAGATTGGATTTTTAATATTTTCAGAAAAACGTATTCTAAATTAAAAGTATCATTTACAAAAAAAAAAAAAAAAAAAAAAAAAAAAAAAAAAGGAATGTGCATCATGTGATGTGTGCACAAGTTTCAGTATTTATACAGGGCTGCCAATATTTTAGCAATTACATTCGTTTTATTGTTAGAAAAAGTGCTTTAGTGTAATATTTTGCCATGTTCAAGAAATCTGCTCAGCAATTAAAGTTAATTCCTCATAGTCATATGGAAAATAATGTATTTTTGTAAGCTAAATATTCATCTTTTTTTTTTTTTTTTTTTTTTTCAGGACGGAGGACTATTAGTCTCAATCTACGGATTTTTACGATACCAGTTTTGCGATAGTTGGGCATTTATCGAAATCGAAAATTTATCGAAAATATAACTGAATAATTTTAAAACGAGGTTATTCTTTAAAAAAAAAAAACTAATAGTCCTCCGTTCTAAACTAAATTCTGCTATTGCCTGAATTTCATTTTTTTTTTTTTTTTTTTTAAGAAAAAGAAAAGAAAATTAATAATAATCAGTATCAAAATGGACAGTATCGAAAAAGGTTTTTTTTTTTTTCCTTTTCTTTCTTTCTTTTATTTTCTTTTCTTTTTTTTTTTACTTATTATTTTACTTATTTTCTTTTTTCTTTTTTTGTCTTTGTATATTTACACATTTTGAGAGCCTCAAATTTTGCACATTTGATGTTTGCATGCACCTCTTTTAGTAAATTAAAAACAAATAAATTCAGACGATCCAAATGTTGTATTTTGAAGTTAATATGTTTGTTACTACGTTTGTTCAAGAATGATACGTTTCAAGGAATGCTGCGTGTGAAAATTGTCTGAAATTTTTTAAATAAAGTAGACACTTTTAATTGAACTTTTTATACTCGTTATCCCTTAATCTCCAATCTGTATTTTTAGTTTTAAATTTCAGGGTAAAAGAAAGTCGTGTGAGAGACACACCAGCTTATTTACATTCTAAAACGTTACACAACTTCTTATAATCATCATAGCATCTTTAAAATTTTTTTTACGTTCTAAAAAAAAAAAAAAAAGAAAAGAAAAAGCTTTTGTATATAATGCAATTGAAAATAAGTAAATAAATAAAATAAAAATAAAAGAGTTAGATTAATTTTCAAAACTCCAATGACGAAAAATGTAAAACAGTGATTTATTATTAAGTTAGCATGTTTTTACTTTCTCATACCCATATACATTGTAGAGAAAATATTGTTTTTATGTGAAATTCTGAAAAGTGAGATTTTGTTATATTTCACGTTATGAGGACCCCTGGATCTGAAAATCATTTTTTTAACGGTTGGTCTATGTGAGTGTGTGTGTGTTATCAGCATAACGCAAGGACAAATAATACCATAAATTCAAAACTTAGTATTCTAAATGTGTATTATATAGGGATGCTGCACTAAACTTTTCGTTGAGATCAAGCAAAAAGGTCCATATACTGGGACATCCAAGAGAATTCAAATACATTAAGTACAGTTTAACATTAATAGACTACACTAAACCAAATGAAACGTATACATATTTTATATGCATAAAAACATGCTTCATACGGTATGGAAATCAAGTACTGTTCGTGTACAGGGCTACACCAAAGAAGTAGATTAAAGTGCGACAATTCTTGAAAATTGATGGAAGTGTATTTCAGGTTGTGCCGTGTGTTATTTATATAGGATTATATTTATGTGCAACATTAGATGCGTACATAACCTTCAGAAGTTATACAGGGATGCCAATATTTAAGCCATAACATTATTTTTTATGATAGTGCTTTACTATAGCATTTTACCATATCCAGGAATGCCGCTGAGGAATTGAAATTGATTCATCATAGTCATATGGTAAATAATGGATTTTTGTAAGCAAAATATTCATCTCTTGGTTTATTTTTTGTATATTTACACGTTTTGAGGGTTTATGAATACCGAAGTCAAATTTGTAACGTTTAATTCGGTAGCGAAGGTTCTTTAGGTAGCGAAGGTTCATGTGTGAGATTCTGGACAAGAGAAAGCTCATTTGTTAATACACTGTTGTAGTAGGGATTCATATCCCAGGTAATGCGAGCAGAAAAACGCTACCTAAGTCTACAGTGACCCCCAACAGAGGTTCCTATGTGAATTTGTTTCTTTCTGCTCGCTCGATGCATTATTGCTGCAGGCAATAAGTTTCGGAATTCGATATATTACGGTCAGGGAAGATGTTATCGAACACAGCGGTGATCTGTATCAAATAGTATACTTAATTGATTGAAAAAAACATTTTCTAAATTGTATTTTTTGAGATTTTATATTTGGAAGGGATTCATTTAAAAATATTAACCAGCACAGCGGGTGATGTCCGTTAGTTGTTTGAAAATTTTTATCACTATTTAGTAAGCATAAATTTTGAAAGCATACACATATATATACATCCTCAACATAACAGTACGTAGTGATATTTTGAACCAGAGCACTTTCAACCAGAGAATTCGTTAATGTGGCTCTTTAAACGAAAGGTTCTTATTTTTCATACTATATTGAAACGTTCTTTTGTGCATTATATATATATATATATATATATATATATACAGAGCTGCTAACATACTCATTAATAATCTGCAAGATTGTTAGTACCTGCCTTTTTTTCACACCAGTCTTCTTTTAGCGTACTTTTCTTCTTATTTCATCGTAAGTACAATTAAAGAGAATTACTGTAAAAAGTTAAATGATATGGAAAAAGGTGTGGGTGTTAAGAATACTCCGAATTAGCTTGGCAGGTGTGTGCGTATATATATTTACATATATTTGTACATAATAGAGAGAGAGGGGGACAGATTGTTTGTAGCAGTTTAAAGAAGTTGGTTAACAAAGTTTATTTTAATTTTTACTAGAGCTGAAAAATTTCTAATGATGCAAAGTAATTCAATAATACGGAATGTCCTTGTACACGAACTATTTGCATGATCTCAGTAAAATAGAGAATGTAACATTCCCAAATGATACGTATTTAGAATATGAATATTAATTCTAATATAATGTTTTAGTGTTACGCAAATAGGAGAGTAATAACCACACAGGCTAACTTCAAGAAACATTGATTTATAATTCAAGGACTTCAAAACGAATAAATTTAGCAGAAACTTAGTTTTTTTTTTTTCCTCAAAAGTAATAATAGTTTTGCTACCATGCATGGGTAAGGAAGGAAAGAAAAATATGGTAAAAGGACATTATGAAAGTAGGAGGTGCATTAATGTTTTCGTGCTGCAGTTGTGTTCGCATTTTTGCATCTGATAAATTATTACAATATTTATTTTGACTAGACATGAAAGTTACGCGTATTTCCAAGTTTTGATGCTAGTTTATAAACTTGTCTTTTCCTTTATACACCTAGAAATTTCAGGTTCAATTTACTATAATAAAATTTAAAAGTTTTAAAATCTAAAATATTATTATAACAATTATTCTGTTATATCCGAAGTACTTAAGAATATTTTTCATTGAATTATAAGAAAACTTTTGACTAGTTTTCTTATTAAAATGAAAGTTTTTTTTTTTTTTTTTTTTTTTTTTTGTAAGGAATTATTATATTTAAATTTGTTAAAAATAAAATCTTCGAAGCGCTATTTAATCTTTTTTAATTGAATTGAATATTCATATTCCATGGAAAAAATACAGATATCACTATTATTTAATTCTAGGAATTCTTAGAAAGACCCCCACGGAGAGCACCCCCCCCCCCCTCAAGCCTAAGACCCTAGTGCAGTCAATAGACCTTAATCCTAAAACCAAACCAAACCAAACCTATTATTTAATTTTAAATATTCATATAATTATTGTTTTAGAAATATTTTTACTTTCAACATGGAATTTTTTTTCAATTAAATTTATATTTTACAGACATAAAGATTTTACTCATTTCATTACTTTACGGCCAATGATATAAAAAATAATACATATTTTTTAATACACTTCACCATTTATATTTTCTGTTTAATATAAAAATTACACGTCATAATAAAAATATTTTTCATGTATTACAATTTAATAAAATATTATAATCCTTGACAGAATTTTAATAAAGTCTCGTAATTTAATAATTTTTTGCACAACTGTTATTAATGTTTCCTCCATAAATTGAATAAGTGGTCAAATAATTGAATTAAGAAAGCACTCGAACTTTAATTCAGAAATTTTATGCTTGATAATCATAATATTTTTACATATATGCAACAATCTCTTTATTAATCGTGGCATTTAATTAGTTTTATTAATTAAAACCAGGATTTGTTTTAAGATCTTTCAGTTTGATTATTAGTTGTTGTAATTGAATTTTTAAATACAATAATACTTTTAAATTAAATTTTCGGAAAATATACTTAAAATATTTATCTTTACATAAAATAAATTAAAATAAAACAGGAATTTTTCAGTAGAACAAATTTAATTTATTCTTTCATTTTATTATGTTATACTTGTGTTTTTCTTTAACTTCATCATCTTATACTTAAAAAGTATACTTTTTTAAACTAATTAAAAGCGAGTTACAATTTATCTTTAATGAAAAATTGTTAAAATTTAATTAGAATGAGTACCAATTAAATAATGATAGTACTTTATCCCACCCAGAAAAGAAAATATACACATTGTCAAAATTTTCAATTAAAAATCAAAAGTTGTTACAATATATATTTAAGTATATATAATTATGATTATATAGCATAAAGATTCGCAGTTCTTAGGAAATATACCGTATTCATATATAGATTATGTTTTCTCTTTCTAACCTATTAAACGAAAAATAATTGTTTTGTTTAATTTTAGATTAATTTCATATGTAGGTTTATTCATAATTTCCTCCGGGGTTTCGATGAGCTATATTTAAAAAAAGAGAGAGAGAGCTAAGAATAATATAGCAAAAAAAGAACATCTGAAATACTTCAGGAACTATTCAAGTTTAACTTACATAACTTACAGGTGTTCTATGTGTAAATCTTTGGACACACAACATACATTAATACGATAGTCCAGTTCCTGCCACACTCTACTGAGCATGGTACTATCAGTATTATTGACAACCTGTGTTAATTTCATGCACTTTTACGCAATCTGTACGGCTTCATACACTTTTATTTTATTTTATTTATTTATTTATTTATTTATTTTATTTATTATTATTAATTTTTTTGTTTTTGTTTTTGTTTTTGCGTACACTAAGAAAAATTTCAGTAACTGACATCTTGAATCTAAATTGTGGCTCTAGAATAAATAGTTCCATGTCATCCTTATAAATTCTAGTCCCCTTGGAAAGCGAGTTCTAGAATCCCCTATTAGAATTCTACAGCATTTGCTTACATTATCGAGGGCAAAGTTATTTAAAAATCTCTTCAAATAAATGAGACTACAAGACGCGGGTTTCAGCAACTATAATCTTGGTTTATTACCCAATTTTAGAAAATCAAGCGAGAATTTCTCACCATACAAAATATTCAGAATATTCGGAATGTTCAGAGCATTGTTTAACCATCTAGAAATGTGTAAACTAGAAGTTCTCGATCATTTCGTCTATTCAGTTTATATACATGCTTTATATGCATAGCTCGGAAATCTATATTTCTAGTTAAGGGATTTAGAAAATGTCCACTTTCTCATTCTAGAGGAAGGTGGCATATTTTCATTCTCAGTGTACAATTCGTTACACTGTTAGTTGCGAAATCACGAATTCATGGCTTGCACAAAAGGTTGATTTTGCCAGGCTACTGAAGCATGTTATCCGTACAACATTTACGGTTTGCACAAATGGACCTTGCGAAGTTCACACATTGAACACATGTAGAGTATGTAAATAAATCTTGAACATTGTCTGTATTCTTTCAAAAGTTTTTTTTTTTTTTTTCCTGTATTCGTCTTATATATATATATTTTTTTTTCCCTTCTACAGATCTTCGAAACCCTGGAAGAATTATGTAATACTCTGTGTAAAACTAGTACGATGTAGTCCTCACAAAACTTCCCTTTATATATGTGTATGCAAATTTACTTAAATCAAATTATCTATTAAGATTATTTTTTACAAAATTATTTTCCACGGTCAGTTTATACGTTTTTGATCTTAGAAAACGTATAACCTTAAATATTGATAGAAAATGAATTTTGCGCCTTATATATCAATTGATCGCCAACCGGTTGGTCCGTAAACCACTAGAGATCCGCAATAAAAATTTGGTGGTTCGTCGAAAATTATTGACATTATTTGATTTTTTAATATTTTATTAGAAATTATACTGATAAACATAACTTTAGGATTTTCTGTGTTGATCCCACTCGTAGCATTATTCTTCAGAATTTTCTAGATGAGAATGAAGATAAATAAAATAATCTTTGATCAAAAGAAAACTTAATTGTAATGACAGGAATTGAACATTGTGTGGGCAGGAATAGTTATCGGTCTAAATTTCGGATCTGCATTTGACACTTAGCTTGAAAATTTCCTATATTTATTAAAATATTCGAATCCATCGAAAACTTAAAATGTACGTAAAAAAAAATAATTTCATATTTCATTTCAATAATCTAAAAATATAATATTCATATTAGTATATTCTGTACTTGCATTTTTATATATTGAAATAGCAAATTATACCTGCAGTTAAGTCTTTTGCCTGAGTTTCTTTTCAAATGGAAATAGTACATGTTTTGTTTGGGAGTAAAGCCTATTGACTACACGAGGCTCCTAGACCGAGGGCAGCACCTCCAATAGGATCTTTCTAAGGGGTTCTTAGCCTGAATTTACGCACATTTCAGGGAAAACTACGAAAAACTCCGAACGTCTAGGTCGAAGAACGCGATCTGGGATCGAACCTGGTACTTCCCGTCTACCAGTTTGGAAATGGAAGCAATAAAAAAGCTGTTTGAATTCACTCTATATAATTGTTTTATTATAATTAAAAAAAAACTTTAAAACGTTGCTCTTTTGATTAAATGAATGTTTACATTTTCATATACTAATAATAATAATAATAAGTGTTTTTTTAATATATATATATACATAAAATAGCTTTATTTCATAAGTACAAAACTTTGGATAAAGCATTGTTCGCCTGACGTAGATTCACGTTTTATTTCGATCCGAAACATTAGTTGCGAGCTTCTTGCATTTTATGGTGTTTATCCAAATTTTTGTAGTTATTATTTTAAAACTCGTGTTCTGCGGTGATTTATTATTATGTTTATGTCATATTTATAAAATGGGTGTTTTATGATTGTTATTCTAAAAAATGTTTAGAATAATTAATTACATCGCGAAGCAATTCACAGTAACAATATTTTAAACCAATAATATAAGTGATCTTTGAGATTTTAAATTATGAATTTAATGGTCAGTGGGACATTAAATTATGAATTTAGTTGTCCGTGTAGTTTAAAGTGTTAAATTACACTCGGAAGGACAAAAGCATTTGTTGAGTTATATAATCAAAAGTTAATAAGTATTATTATGGTACAATTAAATATATATTTTTATGAAATTCAGTATATTAAATATATAGAGAGCGTTTGCATTTTTTTGCTACACACTGTCATACAGAGAGACGGACTGGCACACACCTATTTTTTAACAATTTTCAAATCGTATTCAGGACGCCTCAAAACCTGTAACTCTAACAAAATTTGGTAGTCGAATTTTTTTATGAAATTGAATATTTCTTTTGTTGATTGCAGAGAAAGTAAAAAATAAATAAATAAATAGATAATTGTATAATGTATACAACTTCGAAGCTTTTATCGGGATTTTTATTATTATTAT
The DNA here is from genome assembly GCA_963930645.1 of Salticus scenicus. Taxonomy (NCBI): domain Eukaryota; kingdom Metazoa; phylum Arthropoda; class Arachnida; order Araneae; family Salticidae; genus Salticus; species Salticus scenicus. The sequence goes on along the minus strand of OZ005649.1, from coordinate 129,522,873 downwards.
TATTTTAAAAATCCCTTTTATTTACACATTTTTCTGCGTGTAAATGCACTTTATATATTTTTGTCTTAAGTTATAAAGATGAAATTATTTATTTTGCTTAGAAATAAGCACTTTTTTCCTTCCTTATATCAAAGATTAAAGAGTTTATAATTTCGTATGTTTTCATTTTTCTGTTTTTTCTAATATGTATATTTCAAATGAAACAAAATTTAAATTTCCTCTGGAGTATATTGCAGCAAAATCATCTTTGAAAATAATATCACCGTTTGATTACAAGTAAAACAAAGAACTATAATAGCAACTTTGTATGAAAGGAAATTTTATAATTTTGTATTTATTTATACGTAATTTGTCTTATATGCATAATTCAAGTCAATAATTTTTATGGTGATTACTAAACTCACTATATGTACTATACTATAGTGATATAGTAATATAGTATAGTGAAAATAGCACTATACCATATGTACTTACTATAAACTAATTGAAGAAAACAACTGAATTTCACAAATACATTTTTATAATAATTTTTTAAGGAAAAATTTCATACTGTTATGTTTGGTAAAAAAAAAAAAAAAAAAAAAAAGCCAGATATATGCGTTGAAATAAACAATTTAGAAAGGCAGGATTAAAATTAAAAGTACTAACACAGATACAATAAAAAAACAGTAGAATTTCAAAAACGTTTAAGATGATTATACTAATGGTCGGTGGAATGTTTCTAAATACTTAAATATTTCATTTAAAATATAACACACACACACAAATATATATATATATATGTATATATTTCTCTTACAGTAAATGTTCTTACAGCATATGTATATATTTCTCTTACAGTAAATTAGATGTTTTACTCTATAATTTCTAAATAAACAACAGTTAATCAAAAATAAATTAATTTTTATTATTATTTTAATAAAACGAGCACGATCTTATATATTTTTTTTTCTGAATATTAGTAATTACTAAATTTTTATTAATAAATTCAAAATGTTATTTCTGATTGTACTTGATAATTTACTATTTATATAGTATGGAGTATAGCTGTAGTTACTGTTTTAGGTAACTACACCAAATATTCAATAAAAAAAAAAAAAAAAGTTAGGCATTCCATTATAGTAATGCCATAGCTGCCAACGTTTAAATTTATTTCTGAGTACTTTTAGCTTTGCCTTTATTTCATAACACCTAATTTTTAAAAGTATTTTTTTTCTTATTTTATCAAAGTTATATATTGAAGATTTTTTTTCCTGTAAATAAAGTGGTACGAATAAAGGCTGAGCTAAAAATGCCCGAGAATAAATTGAAATGTTGGTAGCTAAGAGTAGTGTAATGATAAGATTGAAATTTTTTAAGAAAAAAAAAAAAATTCATTTTGTATAAAGGAATAATGCAAACTAGTATCGATTTAGTCCTTGACTTTCTCTCTCTACTTTTTATTATTATTATTTTTTTTAATTGCTTTAAAAATGATTTATTTAAAAATTCATTTTTACTTGTGTACCAGATGAAAACATATTGGATATATACAATTGGATAATATACAATTGGATATATACTATAATTGATATATACTATCTGTCAAATCAAAAGAAAATAAATAAAAATAATTAAACATATAAAATAAAAGAGAGACGTTAGAAAAATTCAACTTTTTCTTTGCGAAAAAAAAAAAAAAAAAAAAAAAAAAGGAAAAAATATTTTGCTGTGTATATCTTTTCTAATATCTATATAACACATAAGAAATGATGGATGACGATTTATTCTTCATCAATCAATCGTTCGGAAACATTTTGTGACAAGCATCATTTTATAGCTTTCGAAATTTATATTTAATAATTTCAATTTTTATAGGTATAATTCATTTTTCTTGATTATTGTTTGTTAGTTTGTTGTTTTTCAAAGACCTATTAAGTTGACCGATGCAAGTTATTGTTTTGAATCTTTAGTTGACACAAAATATAAAATAATAAAGTTTTCCCCATTTACTTTTCAAGCAAATGCGTACAGTCTTTGAAAAAAAAAAAAAAAAAAAAATCAAAGATAAAACTAAGAGAGTTTGCGCAAAATGCAACAGAATAATGCAAAAAATCCGAATTTTAATTTTTTGCTAAACTATTACTGAATAATTTTGAATTATTTTGTTTACTAGGTATTTCAAAAAAAAAAAAAAAAAAAAAACAACAAGAAGAAGAAAGCTGTTTTGTGCATTTTTTTCTTACAGGTTGGGAGTAACTGCGGGCATAATTAGTAGAAATTGCGCTCTATTATAACTACAATTAAATTGTTAGCAATGTAAATTGCACTTGAATGACATTTTTCTAAATTTTTTTAAACAAATATTTTTGTAGTAACAGTAAATATTCTAATTTGACAATTAAAAAATAAAACAAATACAATAAATTAAAATACAATTAAAAAAAATATTTAAAGAAAAAAAAATAAAGAATTTGGAAAAAACAGGACATATATGATTAAGAAATAACATTAAGTTATTACATAAACGTTTAACTTAAATTTAGTACATTTCCTTTTCAGTTTGAATGTTTCTTATTTCTTACCTAATTTCTTGATTTTCACAATTATTACACGTATTTTGTAAATGGTACAGCTTTCGTCAAACCATCTGCCACAAGATAACTCATACGAGACAGATTACACACCACCGTGTAGAATGCATTTCGAGAGACAAATAGGTGGGTAGCACACACTGCGTCCAATGATTTATGACTAGTTCTGCATACCTTTAATCCCAGAAACCACCGTCCGTATATTAAAGATATATTCGCAAAATCTTCTGTACAAAAAATTTTCAAAACACCAAACATAAATTTCACTTGGTATGAATTCTTCTCGTTTTAACTTTAAAAAAAAACACATTAATGTAATCTTTTTTATTTTATTGAAATTTAGACTATTAAAACTCTTAAATGTGAGAGGGCCAATTATCTATCTATCTATTATGTATCTTATCTATCTATCTATCTGCATATATAAATTTATATATATATATATATATATATATATATACAGAGAGAGAGAGAGAGAGAGATACGCATTCATTTTTATCGCTTCTGTTTAAGCAGTCGACGGCTGCATGAAACTTGAACATCATACTTGAAAATATTGCAACGGTAAAGAAATATACATTAACATTAAACAATTAGCGATAAATTTCCCACAGCCTAACATTAAAATCAAGAGGTGAATACTACCACATTTTCTTGATCGTTGCCATTCCTGAATAATAACCAATTTAGTTTCTGGGGACGGTTTCTATAAATATGAGCCGCCTCGAATGGGTTAAACTAATCCAGTGACTTGTGGAAACTGTCTGCTAGTACATCTCCAGACCCTGAATAAACACACCCTCACTGTCTTGTCATTGCCAATAAGCTAAGTAATTTCTCCTAGTATGGAATTTAATGGAATTAATGAGCACTCTCTCTTAAGTAGCAAATGTACTAGATTTCCCATTTCGGTAGGAGAGATTGGGTAGTCTCCTATTCAATAATTGTTCGCTTTTATAGAATACTGCTGGTATCCGTACCATTAGCCTAGGCTAGTAGCTTATGAGAAATCATTTAAATTAAAAATAATTTGTACTGCTGACCTTTTTTAGAAATTCGTAAGAAGTAACTTGAAAATTCAAACACTTATTTATGAAAAAAGAACAAAATAACCACGTTTTATCTTAGACGATCGAAACAATCAACATGCACACTCGAGCCGGCACTATAATTCAGTTTTTGCACGAATATTAGGAGTACCATCTCTCACACACAAGTCCTTCCCCTCTTTTCTTTTGCATGTGCGCAATCTCTCCTAGATTTACCTTAAAGAAAATCAGGATTTATGTACAAAAGCTGAAAGAAAAAAATAAGAAATTAATAATAATATAAAAAACAAGAACGAAAATTCATGCGGTTTGCATTGCTTTTTAGTACTTTGCAACTGTACACACTCGTTACATCGTTGGACTTTCAATGTTTTTCGGTCACTTTAACACACAACGGACAGACAGAAGGACTGATAGACTAAGAATTCATAATCACTCTTAAAAACATTATTGGAAAGTTTTAAAATACTTAACACAAACGGAAATTTTAGCAATTTCGAATTGTAGCCCTTAATGTATCTGAATATTTTATTGTAACTCTGAAAATCTGAGCATTAACTATATCATATTCTATACAAAACATTATTTTAGCATATTAATATTAAATGTCAATTCTATTATGATTCTTAATGTAAAAGCATTATTTAATGTGATTTATAAAAATTTCTAAAATAAAACCTATTGCACAGGCTTTTTTGGGGGTTGTACTTGTACTGAAAATCCATTGGCCTGGACCTATGAATGTCATTTTAAATAGGAAACATTCCATAATGGACTTGAATGAAATATATCATTTTCGAGGACTTCGGAAATTACGTTGAAGACGGGCAGATAGACAGATAGACGGATAGTCCGACAGACAGATAAGTTAATTTGAATCATATTCACTTTTGAACACTATTAGAAAGTGTTAAAATGCTTAATAAAAAATAAAATGCAATTCCAGCTATTTCTTTTATAGCTTTTAATATACCTGCAGCATTGTAATTCGCAATTCTTATTGTATTATGTACTATGCAAAGCATTTTCTTGTGCAGATGTATGGCCGTAAGAAATCTGCTTCTTTAAAAAAAAAAAAAAAAAAAAAAAGAGACCAATTGACGTATTTATGTTTAACCTTTAACTGCTATAAGCAATCTCACAGACCGATGACAATAATTCAATTCAAAGTGCGTTTTTTTTTTTTTTTTTGCTCAACACTTACCATTCCTTTAAAATATCTCTGAATATTCTGTATCTGTTCCTCTATAATCTATTTTTCCAACATTGCTTTATATCTCTCAGTACATTTTCAAACGATAATTATCCAAATTTTAAATCCGGTATGTTTTTTTTTTTTTTTATGGATATTTGAATATAAAAATTTTATAAGTTAATTTAATTTATATTCACATTTTAACTTCGCCGTCTGAGAGACAGATTACAGTAATTTAGTGCGTCACAAATTTTGTCACAGTAGTTCAATGTTAATACATTATATAACATAAGCGATGATATGATAGTGACATTTAATTTAACGACTGATCTAAATAAAATAATATATATATATATATATATATATATATATATATATATATATATATATATATTACCAATATTTAAAAATGTTTTATTCAGTCCTTTTAATTTCGAAAGATGGAGTTTTCAGTTTAAAATAGAAAAAAAAAAACTTTTTATCAGTTAAAATGATCCAAATAGCTGTTCTAAAATATTGTTTCCTTTTTTATTAATCTATACAAATGAAGCGGTTATCTGAACGAGCTTTTGGAGCAAAAACCGAAAATCCCAGTGCCTTAAAACTTGGCTGGTATGTAGCTCGTAACATGAAATATTGTTCTCCATCGAGATAATTTAAATTTTTTTTTAATTTCAACTTGTTTTAAATTATTTGTAGATATTTCCTGACTGTTTGTTTAGCTTGAAGTTGATTGGTTTTTCCATTATAGATATTTTAAGAAAAGGAGTGTAGTAAATTTTTTCACGTTCTTGAAACTCTCATTTTATTATTAAATTCTAAATTATGTCAGAAATTGTAACGTCTACGCATTTGGCGCCAAAAAATATTTTTCATTGAATGTTAAATTGTTTATATATTTATTTTATCTATATAAACTATATTTATTGTTGCATAGGTGAAAAAAAATTATTTTTATTGTCATTTTTATTTATTTATTTATTTCAAGTATTCGAAAAAAAAAACTGTGCTTTTATCATAATCTATTTGGTCCCTTTTCCATTCGACGATACGGGGAGTGTAATTCACTGTTTCAAAAACATTACCCTCAACTACATGAATTAAAATTATAATTAACATAAGAGTATAAATATCAATTATAGCAATAACTTCGGTAGTTATCCCTTTTTCGACTGCAGCTATATTTGGCATATTGATAATATTATTTGAAGACTAAACTATTCGAGATTTTATATTCTCGCGTAATTCATAACCAATACATTTGAATATACATATACATTATTCTTAATATTTATAATATTGCTGTATTATTTCATATTACATTTTAAGTTCAAATTTTTGTATTATTTTCATTCACCAAATATCTCTTTCAGTTTTAAAATTGTTTCAAATATAATTATGCGAAAAAAAGAAAGAAAGAAAAAATTTACAAATAAAGTAAATGTGCTACTTAAAATTTTATAACAATAGTAATAATAATAACAATAACAATAAATAATAATTTTAAATAAATAAAAAAAAACATTCAATATTAAAAAAAAAAAAAAGTAATTCATTTAATATTACAATCATACATTGTGAAATATCAAGACCAATACTAAAAGTACATTTAATATAAAGTACCTGGATGATCCAGTTCAATCGGTCTCATTGTAAAAATCATTTGTAGTATAGATACATTGATTTGTTTTAAGGTTATTATATTCAATCCTTGACAGAGCATGAGTTAACACTAATTCCTAGAGATAAGGAAAATTTGAATCGTATTATCATAACAAATTTCTAATTATAGCTTCTTATCAAAATTGTTCAAGTCGTTTCCTAGAAGACCAGATTCTTGCTACATATTGTTTTAGGCAAAGATGAGCGGCGGCTGATTTTTCTGAAGAAATGGGTAAATGTGTCCAGTTTTTTTTTTTTTTTTTTTTTTTAATCAAAAATAATAATATAAAAGAAATAAAAATAAAAAAACCTCTGAGTTTATTTTTGCAAAATTATTTCAGCAACCAAAAAAAAAAAAAAAAAAAAAAAAAAGCCTCATTTCTTCAGGATGATGCGCATGTTTCCAGTGAATGCTAATTGTACTGAAGATGAAAGTATTTCAGATCGAAATGGTGTCTCAAAAATATACTGGCTCTAAATATTTATCAAATTCTAAATATTTATCATTCGAGAACTTTAAAAAAAGACGAAGTATCTGCAATTTTATCCTGGGGATGCGTGGGCTACCAGTAAACGCTAAATGTTCGAAAGAGTATGTCAGATTTTTGCGTTTAAAATTCAATTGTAAATTCAAAAATTCCCTTAATCGAATTTTTCATGAAAATCATTCAAACAGTTTAACTATGTATCTGGCATACTTTGCAGCTTGTGAAATGACGATTAACAGTGACAGCTAATTTCCATTAGGTGGAGAAGAATTAGTCGGGTTTTTCATCTCAAAAAATCCTTAATTCTAAATTTTTATCAAAATCGATCGAGGCATTCTTAAGAAAACAACGTTTTTACCTTTGATTTTCAATGGGCAGAAGAATGGTTAACTGTGAACGTTAATTTTCATGAATATGAGGAAAATTCAGTTTGAATAGTCATAAAAAAACCCTCCAAATCTTAAACCTTATTTCTGTCATACATTGTAACCAATAGGTAAAGGGTTAATAGCGAATTCCAATTTTCATGCAGATGAGGATAAGTCTAATTTAATTTTTACTCCAAAAAAATGCTTAACCATACACATTCATCGAAATCTCGTAATAGTACACGTTTTCAAAAAAAAAAAAAAAAAAAAAAGAAAAAAAGAAAAAAAAAACTGCCATATTTTGGAATTGGTAGTAAAATTATTAACTGCGAGAGCAATAATTTTCTGAATATAAGGATAAGTCTAATTGATTTTACCCACCAAAAAACACTCATCCCCAAACTTTCATGAAAATCATTACGTCCATTTCTCAGTAAACCGAATTCTGCCATATGTTGCAACCAGCGCATAAAGCGCTTTTAGCGTGAATTTTCTGTAGATGAGAATATCCATTCAATATAGCACCTGAAAAGACACTTAGCACTAAGCTTTCATAAAAATCCTTATATCCATTTCTAAGTAAAGCGATAACTGCCATATGTTGCCAAGTGTAGGTAAAGGGTTAATAGTGAATGCGAACAAAAACATTTTTATCCCAAAAAACGCCTAACCCTCAATCTTTCATCAAAATCGTTACATTAATTTCCGAGTAAACCGCATTTATATCATATGTTGCAAGTGGCCGATAAAGGGTTAATAGCGAACGGGGATTTTCCTGAAATATGATGTTATTACTATTTGATATTATTATTATTATTATTTATTTATTTGAACTTTTTATAAAATTTTTAAAATATGTGCTAATGTAAAACATTTTCATTTCAAATTTCACATTAATTTTAATTATTAATATTTTTTTTCTAAAAACAATTTTTAATGTTCTTTGTTTATTTAATTATATGTACTATATGAATACAAAAAACTTTATTAAACAATTAAACTGTAAGTACATTAAACATTCTAAACAACTTTAAAATATTCTTCTTATTAATTATACTATACATATATATATATATATATATATATATATATATAAACTTATTATTTTAATTTATCTTGATGAATGAAAAATATCATTTTTCTGCTAATTATATGTTATTATGAACAGTATTTATTAAGCATTAAAAATAAACTGTACGTAAAAGCTCTTTTCATTCAAAAAGTAATGCATTGTAAAACAAAACAATGGAACTAATTGGTTTTCCGTTTATACGTTACAACATTTTTCAACTAATAAAAAAAAGTGTACGGCTATTTGAATAAAATTGTACAAAAAACTTAACAGAATTAGCACACATGACATCAAAAATTTTATTCACATTATTTTATCATATGTATACAAAAATAAAATAAAATAAAAACACGGTTATTTATTACTTTTTACTTTCTCTTACCCATAAGGTAGAGAAAGTATTGTTTTAGGGTCAAATTTTCGATTAAAAAAAAAAAAAAAAAAAAAATTAATATATATTTACATGTTTCGTGGTACGCTGAATCCAAAAATCGTGTTTTTAGCGGTTGGTCTGTGTGTATGTGTGTGTGTGTCTGTTATTAGCATATCTCAAGAAAAAATAGTAGCAGAAAGTCCAAACTTGGTATTCTAAATGTGCATCGTATAGTGATGCTACACAAAGCTTTTCATTGAGATGGAGCAAATGGTTTGTGTACAGGGACGCCCAAGAGAATTCAAATACATTACGTCTATGGGGGAAATTGCAGGTAAGTAGAGTTTAACATCTATAGACTGCACTAAACCAAATTAAATAAATATATATTTTTTATATGAGTAAAAACATGTCTCATGTAGAATATGGTAGGGAAATTCTTCATTGTTCCTTTACAGGGCTACACAAAAGAACTAGATTACAGTGCGAAAATAGCTGAAAATAAATTGAAGTGTATTTCAGGTTGTGCCGTGTTTTACTATTACTATAAGATTATATTTAGGTGCACCATGTGGTCTGTACATAATCTTCAAATGATATACAGGGCTGCAAATATTTAAGCGGTAACATTCTTTTTTATTGTTAGAGGAAGTTCTTTACTACAATATTTTACCATTTCCAGGAAAGCTGCTCAGGAATTGAAATGAAAGCATCATAGACATATGGTAAATCATGTACGTTTTTAAGCTAAATATTCATCGCTTGTTTTTGTATCTTTAGATGTTTTGAGATGATTACCGAAGTCATGTTTTTTTGTAACGTTTGATCTTTGTCTGTGCCTCTCAGAGTAACTTAAAAAAGAATAATTTCAGGAGATCCAAAAGTTGTATCTTCAAGTTAATATAAGTTTGTTGCTGGAAAAGTTTGATCAAGACTGAAAAATTTAAAGTAATGTTGCGTGTGAAATTGTCTGTTTAATTTTAACTGAACTTTTAATTTTAATAACAAGTTTAAATTCTATATGAATGTGGGTGAAGTAATAAAACGGGTGGTTGAACTCACACAGAACTAATTATCATATAAAACTCTTACGAAGTCTAATTTCAATTGTTTTAACACAGGTTTACGTAACAATACTCGTATCTTACCTCTTAAACTCCAACCTATATTTATGGTATTAAATTTCAGGGTAAGAGAAAGTCGTGTGAGTGGCACACCATATTATTTCTTTTAATTTTAAAATTATGTAATTTAATTAAAACAAATATGTTTATAAATACAATGTTTTTATTAAAAATAAATAATTATTTAAAAAATAAACTGAAAGGAAAAAAAGTACGCAGTTTAAACTTTTTATTAACGTTAGACTCTGGATAAAATGTCCCATAAAATGGCACAGAAGGGAAAACAAATGATGTGTTTTACATTCTGCTTATGTAAAACTACACTGTTAAAAATTATATTCAAAAAGTAATATTTATGTTAGGAAATTTAACAAATTTTATGTTTTATTAAACTTCATATTTTTAGTCAAAACTTAGATCCTAATCCCTCAAAAAAAAAAAAAAAAAAACATGTTTTCTATGAACCAAATAAACCTAGTAAACTTTGACACGTGTTTCACATGTTAAATACATACTTTTTATATTTTTCTTACGGAAAATTGGTATCAATTCAGAATTAACAAGTGCTAATTAGCAGAGAATATTCTGCTTCTGTGGCTGTGATATGCAATATCTTTGCTTACAATATGGCGGGTTCTGGTTTGGTGGTTGCTGGTTGAGCTGGAAAATTTTAATAAATGCAAAATTTTTTTACAGGGTGTACTCACAAAAATTTGCTGTGTACGAATATGCTCTGTATTGCTCTATTACATAAAATATTTATCAACGTGTTTATTGCATAGCATACGGACAACTTTTCTGCCAGGAAATTTCTGTAATATAACAGGGTTCGTTTTATAGTTTAATTTTCTTCGTGTATTTCGTAAAACTACCACAAAGTGATGTGAAGTTTATTATTATTATTTTGTATATACTGCATAGAAGACAAAACAAAATAAATTTATGTACACACACACACACACACACATATATATATATATATATGGTGTCCTATAAATAGCGTTCAAACTCTGCGCCTAATTCCTCGTTGGGAGCACATAAAAAATGCCCAGAAAACTGTACCTGCATGATCCATAGTTTACGACAAAAATGCGAAGAACAAAGTATGACGTCACAGCCGGTGCAAGGGAGAAAAACGTATTGGACACATCAACAGATATATCGCCTGGAAATATTTGCGTATATTTCCAGGTGATAACTTTCAAAACGTTCACTGCGCAAATCGCGCCATGCATGCGTGCGCCTATTGACGTGTCAAATAAAGAGTTTTTTCCTTGCACCGTCTATGACGTCATACACAGTTTTCCCTATTTTTCTCATAAACTGTGGGTCGTACAGGTACAGATCTTTGGTCATTTTTTTATGTACTCTCAACAAGGAATCTGGCTGTGCAGAGTTTGGACTCTATTTATGAGACACCCTGTATATATATATATATATATATATATATATATATATATATATACATAGGGCAAATTAACTGTCCTTACAAATTAACTGTCACGTCTTAACTTTTAACCGAATGTTTCAGTGTTTTCCTCTTTCGATCTATTTCAGAGCTGTTAGATTTCTATTTTATTAAAGGTGGTTTTCTGTTTGGTGAGAAGTTGGGGGCTAAGGATGGTTATTGGCTAATTGCTACTATCCTTTCAGAAACTTCTCTTTAACTCCTACACGGAAGGGCCTCCCTTATGAAGACTTCTGTGTGTTTTGGGGTTTTATTTCATTTCATTTGTTAAATTATTCCTATATTAAAGTTTTACATTTCCTTTTGCAGCAATTTTGCGCAGTGGTTTGTAAATCTCCTGTTGGTTTTTCTAATCTTTGAATTTTTATTTTTATTTCATATACATAAATATATTTTAAAAGTTTCTTATATATATATATATATATATCTATATATATATATTATTTTATTTATTTTTTTATTTTGTTATTAATACATTTGTTATATATATATAATGTTTTTAATTGCGTTCAACATTCGATACATACCTACGCACGATATTAATTCTTCAGTCTGAAGTACTGCGCGAGTGGGCAGATATATCCAGAATATACGCTTTTGATGATCTGGTATTTTCAATCTCTAAATGCTACTTTTATGTATTCTTTAATAAGGATTGCTTTGACATCCAATTTAGCTTAAACAAATTAAAAACCATTTAAATTAAAATTTTCCAGTTACAAAATATACTTTCGAAAACAAAAAGACTTCTTTTCCACTTAAAATGCTTGTTTATATCAAAACTTATTGTGCTTTTCATTTGTATGTAAAATAAATAAAACTTTATTTTCTTTTCTTAAATTAACTGTTAACTAAATAATTCGCATGTAAAATAAATAAAACAAATTTTTAACCTTCTAATTTTAGTGATTAATACAAAAAAAAAAAAAAAAAAAAAAAAAAAAATCATTTGTAATAAAAAATGATAATATAATTTCAATTTAAACAAATTTTATTACACCTGGTATTGTGCATAATCTCAGTAAATTAAAGAATTCTATTATGGGGTTAATATATATAAAAAAAAGACTATGCAATTTTCTGTTTCTTTTTTTTTTTCTTTAGTTATTACAATCTCTCTCTCTCTCTTTATATATATATATATATATATATATATATAATAATAAAAAAAGGGGAGGAGGAAGAAGAGGAAGAAATAAAAAAATAAAATAAAATAAAATAAAAAAATTGGCATGTAAATGTTTATTAACATAAAAAAAAACTGAAAATATTATTTATTAATTTATTTATTTAGGAGAAAATTCAATCTGCTGTTTTAAAACTTCAAACTAAACAAAATTAAAAAAGAAAGAAAGAAAGGAAAGAAAGACAGTTTGAAATGTACGTGACTTAAGTGTTCAAAAAGGAAGAAAAAAACAGTTTTGATAAAAGTTATTAATGTCACACCCTTAAAATGTTAATTACGTTATCTTAAACAAACATGTTTTTTTTTTATTTAGTATCTGCACTTCAAAAATGATTGATGATGACAAATGGTCTTCAATGTATGCAGTTTTGCGATGCTCTTTGTGTAATTTTCTGTTAAGATGTTTAACATTATATTTTAGCTAATTTTAAGGTTAATTATATATTTTTATACGGAATTTTGTTTTCTACTACAATTTATGACGTATGTGATTCTTAAACTATCTGTTCTTTTAAATTTTCATAAAAAAAATCTTTAAAGTATATTTTAATAATATGCTTTAAACATACTTCAAATAAAAAATGATAAATGTTATTTTATTTTACATAATTGCTAATACAAAAATTTTAGTATTATTATTATTGTCATTACAACTTTCACTTGTAAAGTACACTCGAAGTGTTTTTCATTTCGAAATATATATATATATATACAGTCGACACCGGTTATAACGTACTGTCAGGGGACCAGAAAATATGGTACGTTATAACCGAAGTACGTTATAAGCAATATTTCCAATATAATTTAGTGCCTAACGAAAGAAAAAGGTGCATAATAGCACTCTCAATAATAGAGATTTTAAATAGAAAGTTTATGAGTTTCTCAAAATAAAATTAGAAAAAAAAAAAAAAAACATTTTACTACTTACATGTTTATTTGGAAAAATAATCTGTTATTTTTCGTTGTTTTCTTTGATTAGATGACACAGAAAAAATTACATTTTCAATATTTATAATGGAACTTTTCAGAGTCTCTGAATAGTTAGTATGGAATTCAACGAACCGCTATAAAGTTTTAAAGGTATAAAGGAGATATAAGGCGATAAAGGAGACATCGAAAGACGGTATCCAAGAAAATATACCGATTTCCAAACCAGAAATACAAGGTTGACATCCAATTTTGGCTTTTCGTTCCAGTCTAAAAAGTACGATATAACCAGATTAAGGCTTTTGCATTGTCCGTTATAGCCGAAGATGTAAACCATTACATTATATAGGGTTTCATTCGGGACCAAGCATCTGAGTACGTTATACGCGAAAGTACGCTATATCCCAGGTACGTTATAACCGGTGTCTACTGTATATTGATTTGAACGCACAAAATGAATAAATATATTCATTCATATAGTGTAAAAAATAAAGGGAAATTAGTTTTGTTTTTTTGAACAAAATTTTAGAAAATTTTGTTTTAATTTTTCGAAGAGAATTTATTAAAACTGAATAAAATAAGCTTCAGTAAGTTTTAAATTTTAAACTATTGTAAGTTAATCATGCGTTAAATATTCTGTACACTCTAATAAATTTCAGTAAATTCGGAGATTTGGCCGTTAAATTATATATTCCCTTCTTAGATTAAAAATGTCTGATACCAGTATTTGTAACAAATTGCTGTAAATTACAGAGTGATGAGTGTTTGTTAAATGATTACATCACTTCTTCGAGAAAAATGTCTATAATTTTAGGTGATAGATAGAGTGATGAGTGTTTGTTAAATAAATACATCACTTCTTCGAGAAAAATGTCTATAATTTTAACGGATGTATATTTATTTTTACGGTCAGAGTATAGAATATTTTTTGCCAAATACTAATCTTAATCTAGCGATGAAATTTCTTACAGTGTCAGCGTAATTAGTTCTAAACATGCTATTTAAAAAATAAAGAATTGTTTACAATAGCATCATTAAAAATATAAAATTGTAAAAGGTCTTTATTTAATAAAATAATAATAAATTACAAACAACCATTTTCTTTATCAACGGAAATAAATAAATAGTAATAATAATAATAATAATAATAATAAATGCATTAAGTAAGGGATTGATCATAGTATCGTATTGCATTGAAACTTAAACAAAATATTTATAATCTCTTTCTCTATATATATATATATATATATATATATATATATAGATAGATAGATAGATAGATAGATAAATAGATAGACACATAGATAGACACATAGATAGATAGATGCATGTACACTTCGCAGTAACACAAAATTGAACAACTTACATACAATTATTATTCATAGAAATATTATCTGTCACAGCAAAAAAAGACATACAATGCCATGATCCGATTTTTGTTTTTAACTAAAAGTATAACTTTTGTAATTGATGCAAGTCACCTGAGACATTAAATTTCTCATATTGTATAAAAATGGTTATTTATTATATAAAAAGTTTTTTATATATTTAATAAAATTATTTATTCTGAGATTATTCATAAAAAAAAAAAAAAAAAAATCAGAGGCAATTTAAAAAAAGAAAAAAAAAAAAATTATACGTATGCATATAGATATATATTGTTTATTTTGAATAAAGTTTAAGCAAACATTTTACTATATTATCTTTGTATAAAATATTTCTTTTTAATGAATAGGAGATTTATCTAGTTATAAAACGATTTATTAATAAATAATAAACACATTTTTTTTTATTTTTACTTTGTACTTCATTTTATTATTAAGTTTTATAAAATTTTGCTTTTAAATAAAGAGCAAAAGTTGCAATGAAAGTTTTCATTTTCAGAAAGTAGAACAACATGGATGAAAGTATTTTATGTCGCCAAAAGAAGTTGTTCAACTCACCACAAAAGATGTCTCCAAGTGGCCGCTTCCAGCTTCCAGCTTCATCGATGACGGAATTCAAAGTGCTTCGCGCCAGATCGGGATGCCGTCTGCTCTCAATTATTTTGTTTATTTTCTTTTTGGGGATCGCAACCCCCTCTCTCTTTCTCCACTTTCCAATCAGGAAGCGACTAAGGCTTGCGCATGTGTGGCAAGAAGCTTTCTTCATGTCGATCCACCCACCTGTTAGTTCAAGGAACGAGAGAATACAGAGATGAATGATAGATATCGGGAAACAGAGAGACATGAGATAAAGTCTGTATATTTTTTGCTTTATCTCAAAAATCTATAAAGATGTTTTATCTGCATTATCAATGCGCAAATGCATGAAAAAAATGTATATATTCCTGAATTATGGGAATATATATTATAAAGCTTCAAGTTCTCAGTATTTCATTAAATATCACATTTAAAACTTAATTCTTAATATATATTTTTTTATTTTTTTAATTAAATCTCTTGATTATAATTTCTTTAAAATGTTTTTAAACTGTTTTTCAACAATATTTTCCTTTTACTTTCATGAAAATAAAAAGTCTGCCACAAAAGTTTCGCATGAATTTTACAAAATGTAATATCAATTACAATTTTAATTATTGATTTAATAATGATAATAAAAAAAGAAAAGCACTATTGATCATTTTAATCAGGCTAATATGGAGTTTTCCTTTGTAATAAAAATAGTAAGTAACGGAAATCAATAAAATAATTTTTATTAAAATGAAACATTAAAACAATTATATCGCGCATTTTTTTTTTTTTTTTTTTACATAAAAATTTTATGTATATATTTAAAAAAATAGTTATTTTGGTATTAACATTACTTTTTTGCATATTAACTAATTTAAATCAAATAATATGTAAAATTTGGGCTTATTCAATAGTAGGAAATCGAAAATTTTAGAATTTCTCACAATTATAATACACACACACACACACATGTATATATATATATATATATATATATATATATATATATATATATATATATATATATATATCCTAGTAAAATTGACTTTTTATAATCTGCCAAGATGCTTTCAATTTGAACCCTGAAAATGCAATTTTCAGTTTTAAAAATGTGTTGAAATAAACGACATAAAATTTAATCTATGATATGTAGCGAATATAATAATAATAATAATAATAATAATAATAATAATAAAAGAGAAAAAAAAATATTTTAAGAGAAAAACTGACAAATATTTTAAACTATTTACTAGGAAAAAGTGATATAATTTTAACTAAAGTTTGTAATTTAAAAAAAAAAAAAAAAAAAAAAAAAATTGAAAGAAAATAAATAAAATATATTAGAGATATTCAAATATATAGTTTCTTCAAAGAGATGTTAGAGTTTCTTCAAAGAGATGTTTATAGATTCTTCAATTTTTAATCAAACTTTACGCAACAATTCAGTTAATGATTTCATAACGTTCAATATTTTGGTCAATTAAACTCAATTGCTTTTGCACCATATTTAAAAATTAAAATATAAGAAAATTTATAATTTTAGAGGAACTCCTAAATATCATGTAGGTTAATACAGAATGTTACATGAAACAAAAAATTATATAAACTATATTAATTTCTTATGTCATGACTTTCAAATGTCAGATTGGGGCAAGATAAACAGACTGTGGATATTAATTTTATGATTAACTATTTTTTTTTTTTTTTTTTTAATGAGTTAATTTTATTCTATGTTATGTCATTTTTTAAAGAATAATCTGGATTTATAAAAAAAAAAAAAAAAAAAACAGAAATGTTAAATTTAAAGGAAATAATAACATGTATAATGTTAAATATTAAAGTAACAGAGAATATACGGAAGACATAAATTTTCAAATAATACAAAAGTTCAAATAACATACAAAATTCAAAATAAATTAAAAGGGAAAATACAAAAGTCCAGAGCGTATAAATTGTTATTTAAACTCTTCTTCAGTATTATGAAGAATCTAGGTTTATGATCACATGCTTAAACAACAAGTGTAAAATCTATTCCGGAAACTTTCTCTCCATCAAACAGGAAGTTTTCTATACAATAGATAACAAATTAAATTCGTATGAGACGACAAAAAGAATTAACATTTTTTTTCTCCTAATAGGAAATCACAAAGTGCAAATACATCACCGCTTCAAAAAAAAACTTTAAAGATAGATAGTTCTTATTTAACTCTTTTAAAGATTTTCTATTGAGTGCAATGTGATGTAAAAGATTAAGTAAAATACTTAATATAAGACCGTGTAAATTGAAATATTGCTATAGAAAGCTGTTGCAAGCGTTAAAAAACGACAATGGTTTATTTATGAATAAGTAAAATTTATTTTATTTTTATTTTTATTCTTTATCTGTAATAAAAGTGTTGTCAACTGCAATCTGAAAGGGATGCATAACGAAACATCAACTGAAAAAAAAAAAAAATAATAATGATGATAATAATAATAATAAAAATAATAATAATAATAATAATAGTAATATAATATAATAAAATATAATATAATGTAATGTAATGTAATCTAATGTAATATAATATAATATAATAAATAAATAATTTAAAACAAATCGGAAACTTCTTTGGCAATAATTAAAAATTAAAATAAATTATGTATTTTGTCTAAAAAAGGGCTTCTTCAACTTTTCCGATATTGTCCGTTTCGATACTGATTATTATCAATTTTATTTAGTTTTATTTTTCTTTCGAAAAAAAAAAAAAAAAAAAAGAATGAAATACTGGCAAAAGCAGAATTAGCTTAGTACGGAGGACTATTATATGTATATTTCAAATTATAACATCGCTTTTAAATTATTCAATTATATTTTCGATAAATTTTCGATTTCAATAAATGTTCAACCATCGTAAAACTGGCGACAACGTTTTATCCGTAGATTGAGACTAATAGTCCTCCGTACTAAAAAGAAAAGGAATTAAACACATTTTGATGTTATTATATACGATACAATGACACAGTCACACATGCACCCATACATGCACAAAAAACACACACATATACATACATATGAACGTACAAACACATGTACGCATACATTAACATAACTGCGCCCGAATACGTGCACGCGAACACACGAATGCGAGCACATGCACGCTTACACAAACATACGCTTATGTATTCCCATACCCATAACCGCATACTCTACTAATATAAATGTTTAAACACCTTTTCCTTTTCCACTAAATTGTAATTGTTTCCCATTCTTACAGACCGCATGTGTTCGTAAAATTAAAATAAATTAAATTAAAATAAAATAAATCCTTTTTATATTTAACATTCCTTTAAGTAATTTTCTGAGTTTGGATTTTACAGATTAATAAAATAAATATTCCCTTTCGGATATCTCAATAAAATTCTCATTTTTTAATAAACAAATCTATAATAAAAAATATCAATATGCAAAATAATAAAATCCAATAAATACTTATAAGCTTCCTAATTCTCTTTTCCAATTAAAGCCTTTCTAACAAAAGCAACATACTTAATTTAGTTCTAATACTCATGAAAACGGTATGTTTTATTAAAGTATTCAAGACACCCACATAATTTTCTTGGTCTTTTCTTAAGAAGTTTCCGTATTATTAGATGAATTATACTTTTTAGGAAAGAAATACGGATAATGACCCCACAAGAAGGCTTTTAATTCCCTTCACACCGACGCCTGAAATGGGATTTTTATCTCCGTCTTTATTTATTTATTTATTTTTTTTTTCATTCGAATCGTGATTAACTTTATTTTCAAAGAATTAAAATTCAAAAGACATTTAACTATTTTTTATTTTTTTATTAATACTAAAAATGATGCAATAAAAAGTGCACAGTTTATTAAACTTTTCAATAAATGCTCATATATTTATTAATTTTTAGAAAGTCATCATTATAAACAAACATCATTATAAACAAACATATAAACTTTATAAATATTTTTTAAAAAATAGTGAATTTGCATAACACCAAAAATATAAACATTATATTAGTAGGGAATCATAATCAGTAAATTATATGAATATGAAAACAATTATTATTCATAATATTGTATTATTTAAAAAATTGTAATTAAAAGCAACACATTTTTTCCGAGTGCTGTGTATATAGTACATTTCCATATCTATGGGTTATTCTTAAACTAATAATAATAATAATAAAATAAATAAATAAATAGTCTGCACTTACTTGTAAAGTATATATATATATATATACATATATGCATATAAAGTATTGTTAAAATATGTTTTTTTTTATTAAAATATATATATATATATATATATTAGTAGTATGTGGAAGGCTACATTTACCCCGAGTTCTCTCAGGATGGCCGGTGAAGTGGTTAGTTATGAAAACAAAATTGCTTGAAAAAATTATCTACAGAAATTGATATATCCCGTCTGTGGTGTGTCAATAGCCAGATTTTATTTTTTGTAGTTGCAGTATTTAACACCGTATACAGAGTAAGTGCACTTTACATAAAGAAATATGTTTTTGTAAAGTTATTTTGCTATAAAGTCTTGCACTACTTGATGTACACATAGACACACACCAAAGAAAAAAAAAACTGTTTAAAATTATATATTTTAGTCAACATGTCACATCGAAGGAAATATGTGTATCTAAATATTATAAGTGGCACAAACATAAAGTATTTATCATAATATAATTAAAGAAAAGAAAAGCTTTTGCAGACATCACCACTTTAACCATAATATTTTTACAGCAGCAATGAATTTATTCAAATTTTCTACCACACTAGTGCTTACCAAAAAT
This sequence comes from Salticus scenicus, assembly GCA_963930645.1. Lineage (NCBI taxonomy): Eukaryota > Metazoa > Arthropoda > Arachnida > Araneae > Salticidae > Salticus > Salticus scenicus. Next base: position 129,502,630 of record OZ005649.1, on the reverse strand, counting down.
ATGAGGGTTGAGCTGGGAAACATATATCCATACCTTAAGCAATCTTTCAATAAACTATCAATATATCAAAAAGTATCTTTTTATCTTTTTTTTTTTTTTTTTTTTTTTTTTTTAATAATTAATCAATTAACCTTTAAAAAAAAAAAACTTTACTTAGAACCAACATTATAAATAGTAAAAGAATATCATATCACTGATAAGTTGGCATAAAAAAAAAAAAAAAAAAAAAAAAAAAAAAAAAAACACTCTACGTGTCAATTGCTGTTCCCGTCATAAAAATGTGTCGAATCCAGTGATGACACGTGGTGTTAGTCGATCACAGATGACCTATCCCTAACCTATCAACACTCAGTTCACCTCATAGACTTCTAGAGTAAGGCTGTATGCTCTTAAATGTTTACATTTTAATGACTTTGTAAAGATTTTCTACATATGGCTACATCTAGAATGATCTGCCAGACCTCTAACTACATCAGTCACAGAGATTCCCTTCTCTAGCAGATTCAAGGCATGAAATGACTCTTCCATTTTAAGTTTTTCTGAACCATTGTGTTGAGTGGGAATAACGATGTAGGTTCTCAAATTTTAGACAAATAAACGAAATATTGTCCGGCGGGAACAAAGAGTACTTACTCTAAAAGTCCACGAGGAGAACTGAGTGTTGATAGGATAGGGAAAGTTTGACTGTGTCCGACTAAAGCCACGTGTCATCACTGGGGTTTGACACATTTTTATGGCGAAAACGGCAATTGACATGTAATTTTTTTTTTTTTTTTCGGCACTGTGATATATAATAAAATTATAAATAGACAATATACTAAAACCAAAGAATTACACTTATAGGGTTCTAGTTTTCTTTTCTAAGCCATTAAAAAAAAGGGCCGCGGTAGCCCAGTTGGTAGAGCGCCGGCCTCGTAACTGGAAGATTGCGGGTTCGGTACTCGAGCCGGCCAAAGACCGTCGTGTACACTAATGGTGGCTGGTGCACGTAAAATCTGTCGTGGCCGCAATGTCCTCAATGTTCCCATCAAAAATTATACCTCTCGGGGTCACCGAAGCGGGAGAGTCATCCCTTCCGTGGAGGATCAAAACTGTGATGGCATGGCTCCGGACCACCTGTAGGGGTGTGTCCCAAACCGTCGCCAACTGCCCATCTGCGCAGCACTAGTGTGACGTAAAACCCAACCACAACCAACCATTAAAAAAAAAAAAAAAAAAAACTTATTTAGCGCTTTCTATTCTAATACATACCAAATCAATACGGTTTGCTACTAATTTCAAGATATAGGAATAAGCTTCAGTATTTACTTAGGAATTTTCCGTATTATTAAATGCATTCTTTCTCTTGCGAAGAAAATACCAATAATGACCCACAAGTTGACTTCTAATTCCCCCGACACTGACTCTTAAAATGGATTTTTAACTCATTTCGTCATTTTCTTTTTAATCATGATTAACATATTTTAAAGGAATAAAAATATAAAATTACTTTAATGTTTTGTAATGTAATATTTGATTATTTTGCTTTTGTTTAATGATAAATACGATGCAATGAAAGATACGTATTTTATTAAATTTTCCATTTATTATTAGTAAATTTTCCATCGTATGTTTCTATGTTTATTTTCTAAATAAAGTCATTTTTATAAAAACAACATACACAGTTTAATTCTAATGCTTGAAAAAATGGTTTGATTGATTGATTGACTTCAAGACACAGACTTAAGTTTCAGAGTTTCACTTAGAAATTTTGTATTTTATTTTTTTTTTTCTCTTAAAAATAAAAATAAAAATAATAAATGAATAAAATAACTTGCAAGAAGTCATTTCATTTCTTTGACACTGAATCCCGAATTTATTTTTTAATCTGCGTTATTCATTCTGGTAAATCGTGGTTAACTTCGTTTTGAAAATTCAAAAAAAATTAAAGACATTTAAAATACTTGGTAAGGTAATATTTGAATATTTACTTTTTGTTTAATAATAAGAATTATGCAATGAAAAGTATGTGGTTCAATAAGCTTTTCATTAACTATTTAGATGTTCTATATATTTTCGAAACATCATCATTAAAAGCACGTGCATACGTCCACATAGATTTTCTGTAAGAGAAAAGTGAACTTGTAAAATAAAAAAGGTACTAAAGTAACTCCATACAAGAAAACAAATATGATATTTGTTGGAAATCTATAATAATAATGTGAGAAATCATTAAATGATATAAGAATAATATATTTTAAAAAAGAAAAAGTTTCTTTAGTGATGTGGCCAAAAATGAACTTTCAATATATATATATATATATGATTCTAAAGAAGATTTCCATTTTCCAGTGATAAGAAATAGTCTTTAAACTATTGTTAAAATTATTATTTATTTTATTTTACGTATAACAGGGTAATATTCTTTGGACACTTGTTGAAATTTCTCTCGAAATTAAGGGTGATAAACAATAAACAATTGTTTATAGAAGTTTCTATATGAAATCTATGGACTGTCACATGCGAAAGGTGTATTGTTTCAATAGTATTAGATGATGTATTTTGCCACATAAATGGAGTAAGTCTAATTTTCTAAGAAAATATATTGATTTTACACCACAAGAAGATTCTTTAAAGAGGGTTTGTTACATCTTTGCATGACGTCCGTGAACATTAAAAATAATAATGATAATAAATAAATAAATAAATAAAAAGCTCACAAGATGAATGTGCTTGTATTTTCTTAATGTCAAATGAAAAAAAAAAAAAAAAAAAAAAAAAAAGCTGCAATTTAGGAAATGCAAGTGAATATCTTTACAGAAGTATATATATATATATATATATATATATATATATATATAATTTAAATAATTTAATTCCTTTGCAAGACTCGGCAAATGAAAGATAGATGAAAATACCAAGAATGAAATTTTAAATGAGATGTTTTTCGAATAAAATTATTGTCACGATGAAAATTTAATTTGATTACACTGATTAGTAAAAACATGTTAATGTACTTACGCAGAAGGGAAATAACAGAAACATAACACATAAGTCTAACGATAAGATAATTTGCAAAAAACATTAAACCAATAGAAACATTCATCATTTATTAGAAATGGAAAGAGATAAATTAACCAAAAGGATCCGATAAAATAAAAGAGAATTCATGAAATAAAATTTAAGTAAAAAATCATTTTTTAAAGTAAGAAGCTTTTTATTGTGAAGCCCTAAAAAGCATAAAATAAAATGTATCCTGGCAAAGACAGGCTACAAAGAAATGAAAGTTTCAACACTAAGAAAATTTTAGAGAAAAAATAGGTACTTTCCTTTTGCAAGAGATGAAAATTTTTTAATGTTCAAAATATTTTAAAAAGCTTTCGAGACCAATATTTTTAGTTATTAGTTTTTGTAAAACCATTCATTAGGCCAGAAATCTCAAATGTCTCGAAAGTTTTTTAAAATATTTTGAACATTAAAAAATTTTCATCTCTTGCAAAAGGAAAGTACCTATTTTTTCTCTAAAATTTTCTTAGTGTTGAAACTTTCATTTCTTTGTAGCCTGTCTCTGCCAGGATACATTTTATTTTATGCTTTTTAGGGCTTCACAATAAAAAGCTTCTTACTTTAAAAAATGATTTTTTACTTAAATTTTATTTTGTGCTTTTTAGTTACAAAAAAGGAAAAAGCTTCTTAAGAAAACTAATTAAAATTTCTTAGGATATTTTGTAGACGACGGAAGATTTTCGTTTATCAATTGACATTTTTTTCTATTATTAATCTGCAAAAAAAGTACAATATCGTCTTTCGAGGACCGAATCCGGGACCATCGCGTTATCAGCATGACGCTCTAAACAAAAGTCTAAGAACTGTCAAGAAAAATCATAGAACATTCTAGAAAAATCTAACTAATACTTATACAAAAGAAATATTGTTCTCGAATGCTTTTTAAAATATTTGGAATATTTAAAATTTTTCATGTTTTGCAAAAGTGAAATATCTATATTTTTCTTTAAAATTTCCTTGTTGTTGAAACTTTTATGATTTTATAGCATGTCTCTGCAAGAATAAATTTTAATTTTAGGCTTTTTAGGGCTTCACAATAATAAAAAACTTTCAGTGTTATTTTTATTTATTTATTTATTTATTTACTTACTTATATTTTTATTTAATAATTTATTTTTATTTTTGTTTTTACTGAAATTTTTATTTTGTGCGTTTAGTAGTAACTCAAAATGAAGTTTCTTTAAAAAACTATCAAAACTCCTTAGGACAAACTCCTGTGTAGGCAACAAATGATTTTCTTTTATCAATTGACATAGTTTCTATTAATTATCTGCAAAAATGTAACACATCGGCTTGCGAGGATCGAACCCAAGAGCATCGCATTATCACCATGACGCTCTAACTAAATGCGCTAACAAGCGACGAAAAAGGTTGTTTAAATTTTCGTTAAAGTGGAGGCGCCTTCTTTTTCAGAATGACACAAAGACACGATGATAAAAATCCAATTTCAATAAAAAGCTTCTAAAAGAATATATATATATATATATATATATATATATATATATATATTTAACTTTATATTTTGTTTTTCTTAGTATCTAAAAAAAGGCTTCTTTAAAAAAAACTCTTCGAAATTTCTTAGAATACTGTGTAGACAATAAAAAATTTTCTTTTATCAATTGGCATATTTTCTATTACACATTTCATCTGTAAAATTTAGCACATCGATCCTTCGGGGATGGAACTCACCACCATTGTATTAGCAACTTGACGCTCTAACCAACTGAGACAACGATTGACTATAAAGACTGCTGATATTTACTTTAAAGTTGAGGTGCCTTATTTATTAGCGTGACATGAAGACGCGATAACAAAATACAATTTCAATAAGAAGCTTCTAAAAAAATGTTTATTTATTTCTTTATTTTTATTTAAATTTTTATTTTGTGATTTTTAGTTACTAGATAAAAAGCTATTTAAATTAAATGTTCAAACATTATTAGGATACTGTGTACACAACGAAATATTTTCTTTTATCAATTGGCACTTTTTCTATTAATTATTTGCAAAAAATAACACCTCGGCCCGGCGAGGATCGAACGCACGACTCTCGCGCTATCAACATGACCCTGTAACCAGCTGATTTATTAAAAGATACAATGAGTTGCTTACAATTTTTTTTTTTTTTTTTTTTTAATATATAAATAATGGAAGCGTCTTGGTTTTTTAACGTGACAAAAAGCCGATGACAAATCCAATTTCATATAATAGTAATATATACATATACATATATACATATAAAGCTTCTAAAAATATTTTTTATGTATTTTTTACTTAGTGCTTTTTTAATACCTAAATTTTTTTGTGTTTTCCCAATATCTAAATTAAAAAAAAAAAAAAAAAAAATGCTTCTTAAAAAGCTCCTTAAAAAATTCTTAGTGTAAGCAACGAAAAATTTTTTTGTATCAGTTGACACCTTTTCTACTAATTATCTGCAAAAATTAGCACGCTGGACTTTCCGGGGACCGAACTCATGACCACCGTGCTACTAACGAGACGCTCTTACCAACTGAGCCACCGAACGACAAACGAAATAGCTTATATTTACTTTAAAATGAAGACGACTTGTTTACTAGCGTGACACGAAGACACGATGACCAAGTCAATTTCAATTAAAAACCTTCTAATAATAATAAAAATTAGAATTTTAAATGATGAAAACCAGAAATGTTCAGACTTCAGGAAACTTGCTACTCTGTCAGCATATTGCAAGATTTCGGATATATATATATATATATATATATATATATATATATTATATTCACATTTTTTCTTTTAAAGTAATTGCTTGATACTTTCACCTTTCAGATTTTTCCTCGACTCGTTACATCACTCCTATTATCTTTTTAAATATAGCAGTTTGTATCTATACTATTTATTCAATATGACTCATGGAATTAAATATGATCATGTGAATGTTATAATTTGCCACAGCCTAAGTTATTAATCATAGCATAAGTTTTCAGAAAATGATAAAATTTGATATTTTCTGCGGATACTATCCCTGAAAACATAATGGATTAAAATGGAAATGACTGTATACAAAATACCTATCCAAACTATATTTCAAAAACTAATTAAATATGATCTGTGTAAAGAATGTCATATATGTATTTGTATAATAATTTGTAATAATTTTATAGTTTATACTGAAATTTTAATTTAAAATTTTATGAAGTGGAATTGTTAATTTGTGCAGTCGAATTGTAGATGAATAAACAGAAATAGTATCATCAGTACAGCATTAAAAAAATTAAATTTTTTTTCTGTCTCAGTAGTTTAGCTGGGTACACAAATAAATATTTATACAGACATGTGCACACACACATACACACGCATTATACATAAATTTGTATGTGCATATCTCAAACACGCACATGTATATATATATATGCGATAATGTGACACACATACTTAAGCATGAAATGTAAAATATATGTATATTTTAAATATTTAATGGATTTACTTTAAAGACTTATGCCTTTAAAACTGTAAAAATTGTTTTAAATAAATTACTCAAATAATATTTTGACTTTATTAGCCATAAATGGAATTTATAAAGTATTACACAAATTTAAATCCAAAAAGTGTTTATGAAATGCTGGTGAAATGGGAAAAAAAAAAAAAAAAAAGAAATGTGGAAGAATTATTTTACGTAAATTGATTAATTATAATTACGATGAAAAGAAGAAATATGTATAACATAAGAAAGAAAACTATAATATATTTAATCCAGTATGCATCAAAGAAATGCAAAAGTACTGAAAATAATGTTGAAAAATGTATGTATAAAACATCGTCTTTTATTTGGTGACGTTTTCAAATGTAATAAAATGTTAGAAATCTATGTTGTACTCTCTAAAATTTCTGGAGTGAGAATCTCGCTCCTTAAAAAAGTGACCCCTATTTTGACACCAATTAAGGTGAGAAAACAATATTATCACTCTGGAAAATGTGACACTTCTCACTTTTTGTGAAAGAGTGACGTATAGTCACTGTGTCACAAAGAGTGAGGTCGTCATCTATTGTAAGATGAAACTTTTGTAGAGTGAGAAATTGCTGGCGCCATCTGGTTATCATATTTCGAAAGAAATATGAAGGACTATTTCCGAACGATCTCATGTATCTATTTGTTTAACAGAACGTATTGAAGATTTTTGAAGAATAAAAAAAAGAAAAGAATTATGTTAAAAGATAGTTTGGTAAATTATTTTTTCTATACGATTGACAAAATCGAAGTAATATTATTAATGGAGAATCGAAAATCACAAGAAACATAACGAAATTAGTCTTAGAAAGTAAATAGTTTTATTTAGAAATATGTAAGGTATAAAAGAAAATATCAATGCAAATATTTAATGCACAACGCCTTAAAATCTGTAACAGTTTATATTTTTATTATATTTATTGACAGCTAACACATGTGAAACATTCAAAAATTTGGCTATAATATTTTACTAATATTTAAAATCAACCGCAAGTTTTATACTTCTGAACAGGCGACTTATTCAGGAAACTCTGAGATTTGTATGCGAACAGTTATTTTATTTATTTATTTATTTATTTATTTATTTATTTTTTTGAACATGTACACTTGAGTAACTTCTTTTCCGCATAAGCTACTTTAAATGACCGCTTGTCATTAAGATTTTTTTTCAAGTATACAGCTTTTAAAATAATTCTAATTTTAGCAATTTCAAAATAATTTAAATTTTAAAATATCCTTTAGAATTCTTTAATTTTATATTGTTGATAAATGAAGTAAAAATTTAAAAATATGATTGATCACGTATGAGAATGACTTAATAATGTAAATTAAGCAACTTGTATATGTGCTCAGTGGTTCAGTGGATAAGATACTCGCTTGCTACGGGAACGGCCTGGGTTCGATTCCCGACAGATCCAAACTGCATTCTTTGCACCGTTGAATTGGAGTCGATTCGCCAGGTGAAATGAAGCAACATCGTTTAGTGTACACAATTTTTTAAGGAAAAATAAACTGTCATATTCTTTAAATTGGCCTGAATAATCTCACTCTTAATAAAGGGTGAGAAATCTCACTCTTTCGAAAAGAGACTTTTCACTCTTTAGAGGTTGGCTCCATTTTGGCATGTTCAAAGAGTGATATACCACTCTTTGAGAGCGAGATCTCACTCTTTATATTTTAGAGAGTATGGAATTGATTCTGTCATTTTCAATAATATACGAAACTGAAATTTCTCTGAATTGATCACTACTGCAAGAAAAGAAGGTAGTATTTTTGATGGATGATGGTATATAAACTTCAGATTGAAGTATGTTGTTATTAATAACAAAAAATGATTTCTTAAATAATATAACGTAAAAAAAAAAAAAAATATTGACATAGTAAAAATTTAAAAAAATTGAGGCGTAAATCTGAGGAAAAAGTAAGATTCATCTAGATTCATTTAGTCTACTTATTTTTCTTAATAATTACAACTACAATAACTATTGAAAATATACATATCAACATATTTGGTATGAATAATAATAATAATAATAATAATAAATATAAAAAAAAAACTTGTATTTTACAACTGAATGTGGGTTTCAAGATTATAATTTAAAATAAGCAATCAAGCACTTACGATCTCTGTTACTTGATTCATTTATTTATTTATTTACTAGTATATAACCCCGTCAAAAATGACGGAATGTGAAATCAATTAACGTCTTGAATCAACGAATGCTTTGCCAGTTTCGCTGGCCACTATATTTAAAGGGGACTAATGTGCAAGTTGTACCTGACGGGACGAATGTGAAATTTATACCTCAAGGGACTAATGTGGAAGTTATACCTGAGGGAACTAATGTACAAGTTGAACCGAACGAACAAACTATTTCTTTCAACGGAAATACCTACTAACCCTGGACGATAGGTTTAATATATCGTATCATATTATATATCGAATCATATTATATATCGTATTTATTGTAATGTAACTCAATACTTATTTCGCTTCCTTCTTCGACTTGTTTTAATAAGCATTTTTTATACGCATGAGCAAATTTAATATTTAATATATATATATATTTTCGCGTGAAAGCATTATTTCATCTTATGCCCCCCCCCCCCAAATAAATAAATAAATAAAAATAAAAATAAATAAATAAATAAAATAAAATAAATAAATCATTAAATTCATTTTTTTACTTATTTTTATTTCATATTATTGCACGCGCACATTTTATTTCCTAATTCAAAATTATTTTTAAAAAAACTTTTTCGATATCGCTTCTAACGATACTGATTATTATTAATTTTCTTTTCTTTTTCTTTCAAAAATAAATAAATAAATAAATAAATAAAAAGATTTTAATGGAATTCTGGCAAAGGCAGAATTTAGTTTAGGACAGAGGACAATTAGTTTTTTTTTTTTTTTTTTTTTTCAGTTTATAACATCGCTTTCAAATTATTCAATTATATTTTCGATAAATGTCCAACTATCAAAAAATGGCTCCGCAAACATCTCAGATTGAGACTAAGAGTCCTCAGTCCTGGGAAAAAAAAAAAAAAAAAAAAAAAAAAAGAGATTTTTTTAGATTAGTTAAAATGTGTTCAAGTCTCAAGGAAATACAAGATATCCGACCAATGTGACAAGCTTACTTTAGCTGTATAGTTAGAATATTAGTCTAAACCTTTTTTTTTTTTTTTTTTTTTTCTTTTCAACAACGATGACACAGCCATAAAAAGTGAAACTTGAAGAAAAAAGAAGTGTTGAAAATACCACTCTATATTCTTTTGTAATATATTTATGTGAAATATTTTTGTTACATAAATATTTGTACTATAAGTTAACTTTATAAAGTAATTTACGATAAACAAATAAATAAATATATGACGGAGAATAGTTTGGGATCCTGTATAATCTTTTTTAATTGTTAGTTTCTTCTTTATAACGTTGATCGTTAGTTTTAGGTTACCGGACATGATAAAGAAATCGCGTTTTGGACCTGTTAAATATTTATGAGTTCGATACTCACGTTATTGATTTTTAGACCAATATAAATAACGAGTATTAACTTTAATATAATTTATTAACTTTAATATAAATTTTATGAAACTTTTTTTTTCTGATAAAATATTTTTTAATGGAACTTCATTTTTCTTCAAAAATAATTTTCATCTGATACACATTTAGAAAATTTAAAAAGATAATTAATATTTTATATAAAACTAAATAAAAAATCCGTCAAATTTAATTATCTATTCGTGTTTAATTAGAACTACCGGTTATGTAATTATCTTTCAGGGAATCATTTTGTATTCTTTCATTTTTTATCATACGCATTAATTTCCCTCAGTAAGATCTCAATAAATTTTTATTATCAAATATTTCTATACAGTGGTAGCTATTCATTTCAGAGGAGACTAATAATAGAGCTCTTTCTTCATTCGCGAAATTCTTTCATCAGGACCCTGTAGAGTAATCAATATTTGACCCATTATCCAGGCAGAAAAATTGCTTCAGTGATTAAAGATGAGAGAAAGAATAGGATACATTTCATTTTAGTCTTTAGTTTCAATTTAATTTTAATGATAATTTTTCAAAAATCTTTTAATTATTGTAAAAATCTATTTGTATCGAAAAAAATGATTTAAATAAAAGAAACAAAAATCATATAATAAAAATAATTATAATTTACAATATAGAACATTCATTTTCATTTTTTGCATAAAAATCCAAGCATTAAATTTTATAATTAAAACATAAAGCTAATTCCGATAGGAAATTTCATAATGCATTATTTTTCATTATATTCATATGTAATACTTTTTTGTTTGCATTGTTTTTAAAAATGGGTAGAAAGAAAATTTTATTAAATACATTTTTAATAATAAATATTATGCTTTGAATATTATCTCAGAAATCCATGGATATTTTTTTTAAAGCCAAATTGTAATAAATTTAATTATTTAGCATCGATAGCTCATGTAAATGGATATATTATATGGGTAGTTGAAACAAAGTATTAAAAAAAAAAAAAAAAAAAAAAATAGTCAATTTTGATAGATAAAAAAAAATTATTGATTAAAAGTAATTTAATTCTCTCTATTTATATTTAACATTTTGTGTGTTTAATATGAAATATATGTGTTAAATTAAAAACATTTTTTTTATTCCAACTAAATTAGTTAAATTAATTATAATGTATAGCTAAAAGTTATTATTTAATTAAGAAATTACTCTTAAAAATAATAATATTATGTTTTGTTTATGTTTGAATATTCTTTATTAAATAAATTGAACATGTAAATTTATAAGAAAGTAAAATAATAATAATAATAATAAATAAATAAATAAATAAGTATTTTGAAATTATTTTATCACACTGTAATAAAAACTTGGATTTTTTTTTTCTTGTTTCTAAACATTAACTTACATTTTGACATTTATTTTTTAAAATAAAACAAAAAAATAAATAATAATAATAATTATAATAATAATAATAATATTAATATTTAGCGACGGTTTTTGAAAGTTTAGAGAATCAATAGAAATTGTATCTCATCATAATTCTTGTAATGGCAACGATGGGGCACTACTAGATCTTCAGTGGCACCGAGCGTTCAAAGGTGATGAAGACCAGAAGAAACAACTTTCAATAACCGTCGCTAAATTATATTACTACAATATATTACGATCGCGGAGCCTCAAATAAAATCAAAAATGTCGCCGCTAAACAAAACATAATATAAATATTCCAATCAAACCAAATCCGAACATTTTTCAATTAATTAGAAGCGATAAAGACCCCATTAACCCATTGTAAACAGCCGGTATATGTAAAATCCCATATACAGACAGTAGCGGCAAAGATATGTGTTAGTAGGGAAGAAACACCCGTTCTGGCGCATGCGGGGGGTACAAGGGTGCAAGGCAAGCCGTGCGGGTGCCGCACCACCCCCTGAGGGATGTGGATGAGTTGGTATTGGCCTTGAGACATTCTCTAACTTAATCGTAAAAGATGACGAGGGTGTTAATGAGGAAAATTTAATTAAAAAAATTAATTACTGATTTTTTGTAAAAGGTGACGATGGTTTTAAAGAGATGTTTTCGGTAGAATGAAAAAAGCAGGATATTGTTTATGAGTCATTAGAAAATTAATTAGGGAGTTAATTAAGAAATTAATTAGGAAATTAATTAAGAAATTAATTAAGAAATTTAAAAATTGAGAAATAAATAATGAAATGATAAAGTATATGAATTTAAGAATGTTGATGTGAATATACTATGAAAGAAAATAGAGTGATCTGACTGGGGTTCGAACCCGGCGCATGGCAGTAAAAATATTTCCATAAGACAGCAGTTTTGGAGCGTGAAACCACTGACCTATAGAAATATAGCCTGATGACTCTATTTTAGGTATGAATGTGTGTGAGTGTATGTTATTTTTCTATTATATGTCTGCACAGTTCTTTTTAAAACTGTGCAAACATATATTTTCGGAAACTCATTTGAAGAGTTCCTTCTTTCTTTGAAATCCTCAAAAGAGGATTTCTTATTTTTTCATTTATTTTATTTTTATTTTTATTTATTTATTTATTTTTTAAGGGGGACCCACCATCCACCCGCCGCATGTGTGCGACGCCCCAATTTTTTCAGATCTTCTAACTTTTCTGAAATCTTGCAACTTCATTTTCAATCTTCTAATTTTTCATTCTGATCTTCAATCATCATTTCTTCTTAATTTTCTTTAATCCAAGTTTAAGATCTTCTAATTTTCATTCTTGCATGTTTCAGATCTTCTTATTTTCAAATCTTAAGTTTTTCTTTATTTCTTTTTAGGGGTCCCACCATCCACCCGCCGCATGTGTGCGACGCTCCAATTTTGTCTGATCTTCTAACTTTTCTGAAATCTTGCAACTTCATTTTCAATCTTCTAATTTTTCATTCTGATCTTCAATCATCATTTCTTCTTAATTTTGATTAATCCAAGTTTAAGATCTTCTAATTTTCATTCTTTCAATTTTCAGGTCTTCTAATTTTCATTTTTCTAATTTTCAGGTCTTCTAATTTTCATTCTTCTAATTTTCATTCTTGCATGTTTCAGATCTTCTTATTTTCAATTCTTAAGTTTTTTTTTTATTTCTTTTTAGGGGACCCACCATCCACCCGCCGCATGTGTGCGACGCCCCAATTTTGTCTGATCTTTTAACTTTTCTGAGATCTTGCAACTTCATTTTCAATCTTCTAATTTTTCATTCTGATCTTCAATCATCATTTCTTCTTAATTTTCTTTAATCCAAGTTTAAGATCTTCTAATTTTCATTCTTTCAATTGTCAGGTCTTCTAATTTTCATTCTTCTAATTTTCATTCTTGCATGTTTCAGATCTTCTTATTTTCCAATCTTAAGTTTTTCTTTATTTATTTTTAGGGGTCCCACCATCCACCCACCGCATGTGTGCGACGCCCCAATTTTTTCTGAAATCTTACAACTTCATTTTCAATCTTCTTAATTTTCTTTCTTGCAAGTTTATGATCTTCTAATTTTCGTTCTTGCATTTTTCTTATTTTACAATTTTTCTGTATTTTTCTCATTTTTCAATTTTTTTCAATTTTTCTTATTTTATATATATATATATTTTTTTTAAGTAATTTTGTAATGCCCATAGGCCAAAGAAGAAACACCATCATCCAAAATGTATCTTTTGTCATCGAATGGAGTAAGATAAATTTTATTTTGTTTAAATGTATATATTTTATGACATTCCTGCCCAATCCTTGTTTGTTCTGATATATTGTATTTTAAATTATTTAGACAATTAATGTAATCTTGATGTTTAATTTTTTTCTTGACTGTTATTGTAGAAATCCCCTTCGCGGTTTTCTTTTCTCCATCTTCTGATTTAATGCTATACATTTTGGCTTTGAGGCCTACAAATTCATGGATGAACCGCCCGTTTAGTTCGTCTTTGAACTTTCCGAAAACTTTCTTGTTGTGTTGTGAATGAAGTGGATGGTCTGTGGGATAATCGGATGTGTCGAAGATGTCTTGGTGTTGTAGCATGTCTTGATAGATGTCAGGTGTGGTGATGTGGTAGGTCAGGGAATCTGTGTCGGTGAAGAGGAGTTTAGCTTGGTCTTGATATGTTGGCTTTATGAAATCACAGTGGAATCTGTACATGTGAAGTTTAGAGAGTTCCAGGATGGTAAAGCCGATGTAAACGGGACGGTTCATCAAGATGGATTTTTTTAACCCGCTCCACTGCCGCTAAATTTTCGTCAAATATTTTAAAATTGGTGTAAAGAGGTGAGGCAACAATCTTTTCTGCTCTTATGGAGGAGTTTGTAAGTTCTATTGATCGTCGTTTTCTAAGATTTTCTATTGTTTTCCCGAACACAGCATTATTCAAGAGTTTGAAGAAGTTCTTCTCAAAGGTGGACTTGGATTCTTTTCTTTTATCTGTATTGAAGGCAATGTAGGGTTTGAGCCAGGGTGCTTGTTTGAATTTTAATACTTTGTGTATTTTGGTAAGAATTAGACCTTGTTGAAGATAATACTGTAGATTTCTGTAGTGGGTGACATATTGAATTTTATTGTAGAGATTAGGTGTGAGTTTCTTGGATGTGTTGAATTTTCTGTCTTGTAGCATGTGTTTGACGAATGGTGAGAGTATCTGTTCTGTTATATGTAGAGGTTCTGGTGCCAGTGGATAATCGTTGTGGTTGTCATGGAGATGCTGTGGATATTCCAAGTCCACCTCGAAGATGAAACCTTCTGCTGCGTCGGGTTGTAGGTTTAGGATTATTTCAGAGTTGAAGTCTTCAGGGTCAGTCCAGTGGAAGCTTCCATAAGGCAGGGGCTCCGAAGCTGAAAGGCCGTAAAGGTTATTTGCGTCCCAATACATAATGTATTGGGATAAAGCTTAAGGGTCGTAGTCTTCAGTTCTTGGGATATTGGATTTTGCATGGCGGTGGCTGATCATGGAAACCCCACCTCTTACACCTTTTTCTATAAAGAGGAGCATATTGATGTCAGTTAGTAGTTCGAGGTCTACCCCCGTCATTTTTAAGCATGCCTGCCATGACAGACCGGGTGCTGTGAAGCAGTGTGTGGGATCTAATCCATAGTATTTTAGGCAAAGTCTTCTAAAATTTTCGAAGACATCTGTTAACAACAGCACGTCGGTCTTGACATAGAGGTCATGGTACTCCCCAAGATCTTGGATGTTAAAGGCCTCCCACACTTTAACTGCATGTTCATAATCATCAGAAGAAATGTCTTCGCCAGTCAAATCGTTGTGGAAGGCCCTTGGGGGTGGCAGCTGGTTTTCACCGAAGGTGTTGAAATCGGTGATATGACTATAGGGGTAGACCCTTTTCTTAAGAGGAGAGAGCAATCTATTGTAGGAGGAAAGTTTTCTTTAAGAAGATGGAATTGATCAGGATCTTGATTTTGTACGAGTTTATCTAAGGATGAGGGGAGGAAGATGAGTTGGATGGGACAATTTTTCTTAATTAATTTGAAGGCTATGTATTTTTCTAAGGTGTTGGGGATAACTTCTATTGAGTGGTCTTGCAGTCTTCCAAGTTGGGTCATAATGTGGTGGGTATCATAATTCTTGCTATTGTGGAATATTATTGGGATGGATTTCGGTTGCTTATAGTTAAGGTTGCAGCTATTGTGAGCCGCGCCACGAAAAGCTCCAGAAAGATGATCGTAGTCGCGTACTCTGTTTTTATATAATCTATTATTACATATGCAGCATTTTGTAGCTTGCTGAAAAGCTCTCTCCTCATCTGGGGTTAATTGCATAGGTGTTATTGAGTTTAATTTTTGGGCTATGTCATCTTTTTCGTATAGGATGGCTTCTAAGAAGTGCCCAACGGCATCGTCACCACGGAAGACTTGGATAGGTTTGTAAGATTTGCCGTCGGGCCCCACGATAAGATAGGCATAGCCACAAGGAATATGTTCAGATGTTTTTATGGTGAAGGAGGTGTCGTTATTAGGTGCGACAGTGGAGACGGGTTTTAAAATAGATTCAAAATCAGCGTATATTACGTAAGATTTTAGATGTTGCATGTGGATGGATGTAAAAGAGAGAATATTATTATTATTTGAAGGCATTTTAATTTGTTGGACGGGGTGATTTTTACAATATTGTAGATGGTTTTTTAATAAATCAGGTCTGGTAAATCTATGGAGGCATCTATAGCAGTAGTAAGTTTTATGTTGGTAATTTGTTAAGTGGCCCATTAATCTTGAAAAATTTTTAATATAAATATAATGTTGATTCCCCTCAGAATCTTCTAATAATAATAAATTTCTAACATCCTCTCTTGGAGAAATATAGAGAGGACAGATCTCTTCATCGGCATCAAAAATAAATATATTTATTCGGAGATTATTAAATTTTTCTTTATCTGGAATTTTATTATACGGAATTGGTCAGGTAATGTCATTTAAAATTATTTCATGCTCATATGGGTAATATTTATTGACTCTCTCAGCATCTCTTTCAAATTTATATTTATGGGCCAGAAGACACCATATGAGGCATTTGTTATCATTAAAATTTTGTATATTAATTAAGGCTTTCTTAGACTTTAATTTCTGAGGGGTATTTATGAATGAACCGTCGCGAAGGGGTATGTATTTAGCCACTTTTAATTCTAATAATTGGATTTTATTGAAGATCCAATTTGAGCCTTGATTTTGGAAATCCTCCATATTTTTCTCAATTTTTGCAAACATTATTGTTATATTATCGTTTAGGTTGTCTGGATTTAACTGGATTATGCATTTAGATGAAAAGAAGAAGGAAGCTCGTTCTTTAATTTCTTCTCCATCTAGTTTAACGAATTCAGCCTTCATCACCCCGTGCCATTTTATTGATTTTTTATCATTTATTTCACTAGTTAAAATATTATAGATTTCAATGTGACTATTATTTGAAAAATGATTTATATTTTTTTCCTCCTCTTCGCATTCTGGATGTAAATAGTAATTTTTAAATGTATTAAGGGCTTGGTTGATTTTTCTTATTCTATTATTATTATTATTATTAATTTTAATTTTCTTAGACGTTTGGTTGCTGCTACTCCCTACGCTTCCATGGACTGTCCTCACATGTTGTAGCAAATTAAATTTAAAAGGGAACTTTTGACTGCATTCCAAACATGAATGGGGAAGAGACTTTTCATGCAATCTACTCTGATGCCTTCTCAAGTCATCTTTTCGGGCGAAGATTTTATCACATTCATCGCAAGAAAAAGAAGTTTCTCGCTGATGGAGATTCGAATGTCGCTCTAGATGTTCTTTTCGAGCGAATTTTTTATCACATTCTTCGCAATTAAATATTTTTTCATTTTCATGAGTTCTTTGATGCCTTTCCAAATGATGTTTATGTTTGAAACCTTTACTGCAATCTTCACATTTGAATGCCTTCTCATTAGAGTGGGTCCTAAGATGTCTTTGAAGCATGCTTGCATAAGCAAAAGTTTTCCCACAGATGGAACATGTCTGAAATAGACAAAAAACCCTATTTTGGAATTTTAATTATTTTTAAAAAATCTTAATTATTTTTTCACTAACAAGTGTTTTTAATCTAGCAAGATTTTTTTCTAACCTACTTTTAGAGAGAATTTATTTTAAAACTTAGACAGAAATTTATTTTTTCCTCTTAACAAGATATTTTTCTAACCTACTTTTAGAGAGAATTTATTTTTTCTAACTTAGAGGAAAATTAGTTTTTGAAAACCTAACATTTTTTTTTTCCAATGATAGGAAAGAGGGAGTTGCACCTGAACGCGGACTGAGGGGCGGTATGTGTCTGAATTTCAGCTCACGCCTTATGCTCCACCTCAAGTCATGAAAAAAGGACAAACTCCTAAAGTCCCGAGAAGTTTTTACCTTAGATTTTGAAGCAACAGCTGTCTTATCAGCAAGCATCTCATCGCTATACTCGTCCGAACTATCGCCATCCATCCCATCATCATCAATTGAGTTGGTAGGCACGGGTGCGGTGTTGCTGCAACAACTCTCTGCAGTCAACTGCTCACCTCCGTCTCTAGAAGATGCCTGGTTAGAGTTCTAAAAAATAACAAAAAAGAAAAGAAAACAATTTTTAATTATGTTGTCTAAACAAGTTTTTTCAAAAGAGGATTTTATTCTAACTTTTAAATTTATTCTAAGTAAAGCTTTTAATTATTTTGTCTAAACAAAACTTTTTATATTACTTTAAAGAGAGAATTTAGTTTTAAAGATAATTTATTCTAAGTGAAAATTTATTTTAAGTGAAGCTTTTATCTAAACAAGTTTTTTAAATTACTTTTAAGGGAGAATTTAATTTTTAACAGAAATGTATTCTGAAAACCCAACTTAGACACTAAAAAATTTTTGAAACAAACATACCTTAGTTGAATTATCATCAGATCTCGACATTTGAGATGCCTCAACGCGATGATCGGTAGTTATTCCAGCACCAGTCTGAATAACATTCTGCAAAAAAGAAAAGAAAGAAAACATTTTTGTTTTTAAATATTTTATATTATTCAAACAGTTAAACAGAAAAAGTGAAATAATACGTACCATGTGTGTTCTCAAATGAACTCTTAATTCTTTTGTGTTGAAAAATGTACCTCCACAAACTGCACAGTGTAGTGACGCCTCTACAGGTGCTTCACTGAAACGTGAAGGCCCAGCCTCACAGTTGGCTGAAGGTACCTAAGAAAAAAGGAGAAAAATATTTTAAGTCCAAATCATATGTTGAAATTGTCCTAGAAAGAGAAAAAAATACATTTTTCTTACAGATTTTCGAAGGGACAGCCGGTTAGCAGGTACCGTGTTCGAACGACGCTAGGTCAAACGTACAGGATGAACACCTTCAAAACCAGGGGGTACTTTAACAGTAGACTGAACGGTGGTCTCAATCTTAAAAAAGAAAATAAGAATATTTTGAGTTCAAAATATATTTTAAAACATTCTACAAGTTTTTAAAGAAATTATATTTACCATTGAATCGTCATCAGAAATATTCATTGGGTCTGACCAATCAATAAAATTACTCTCTAATATTTCGCCCATAATGATGTCTTGGCTAAGTCCGAAATCGAATTCGAACTGAAAAAAGAGAGAAAAAATATATTTAAGTATATTTTTAAACTTTTTTTCAAAAAGTGTAACTTTTAATACATAAATTAAAAATAAATGTTTTAAATACTTACGTTGGAAATTGCTGGCAAATTTTCGTCGAACGTGAATTCCATTGCAAAAAATTTTTAACTTAAAAAAGCGAAAAGAAAAAATAACGCAGAGATTCAGAAAGATGACTTCTCTAGAGAAATTCAAGTATCTGAATGAACCTTCTGCATAGCATCTCGGATGGGCAGGAGTGCGTCGAAGGGGGAAAAAAGAGGTTAAATATTTGATCCTCAGCTGGGGGTCGGGAGGGGAGATGACCCCTCAAGCATCCTCTTCTAGAGAAGGTGTGGTAATTTGGAATGTTCATCCCCCACGTCATAAAATATCAAGAGTGGGTTGGAGACGTGACTTCTGTGAATAGTGCAAAATTAGATGCGGCTAAGATTTTGTTAGCGTGAAAAATACTTTTCACAAGTTTCACTTTACAGAAAAAGATGACAATTATTAATTCCCGTTAATTAAAAAATGAATTATTTTTTTAATACATTCTTAATTATTTTTTCTTACAAATAATTTTTAATTGTTTTTCAAATAAATTACTTCATGTAAATTAATATACTCTTTTTATTTATTTATTAAGATGAATTATTTTTTCTCTTATTCAGATAAGGTTTTATTTCTTTTTTTATTTTTTCTAAGAGGAATTATTTTTTAATTCTCAAATAAGTTTTTATTTTTAAAATAAATTACTTTTTCTTTCTTATAAATATATAAATTAATAATTTGTACTCTTTCTTATAAATATATAAATTAATAATTTGTACTCTTTCTTATAAATATATAAATTAATAATTTGTACTCTTTCTGACGGATAAATATTTTTTGTAAATTAATGTTTTTCAAGTAAGTTTTTTCTTCTAATTTAATATATTCTTTTTATTTCTCAAATAAGGTTTTATTTATTTTTTATATTTTCTAAGAGGAATTATTTTTCTTACAAATAATTTTTAATTCTTAAGTAAGTTTTTATTGATTTATTATTATTATTTCTTCTTTTCTCAAATACGTTTTTTACCTAGAAAATAAAATACATAAAGAATCTAAATAAATAAATTTGAAATAAAACAGAGACAGATTTTATATTGAAACAAAAAAAGTGATTTATTCAATCAATTTATACATTCTTTGAAAAATATTTCTCAAAATAAGTTTGGAAAAATTGCATTGAAAGTGTGTTGAAGAAATTTTCATCATAATGACAAAAACAATGTTTTGAAATAATGTTTTGAACAATTTTAAAAGTGTTCAAATATAGCAAAATAGTTTCTTGAGATCTGATAAATTTATCATAAGAATTTAACATTATACAATCATGATCTGATTGACAATCTATATTCAATTCACACCCGTTACATTCGAAAAATGAATTAATATTTGTTTCAATTTCTTCACATATGCATGTGAGATAGTGTTTTTGAGCATCTGAGAAACTTAAATGTTCCTCACATTCAATTGTCTTGTTTGAAATCAAAGTTGGAATTTGTTTCACGAGAACATATTCCATTAAACAGTAAGAAATTTTACTTTTCAATTCGACCAATCTGTTGATTTGATCTTTGACCAATTTAATGCCATTCGGTTTTAGATAAAAAGCGGCATTCTTTGTGTAAAACATTTGTTGTATGAGGCACATATCTTCATTCACAAACGCTGTTAACAGTTGGTTGTTTGATAAAAAACTATCTTCCACAGAATTGAATCGAAATGACGTTATATTTCTCTTAAAACCCAGCCACGTCATCGGTGTGAATATAACACCCGATTTTGTAGGAAAGCGATCACCAGCACTATTTTCTGTAAAATTACGAATGCGGACTCTTAAATTTTTCTCATTTTCCAAAATGATTTGCAAGACTGTACACCAATTTAAATCCCATTCTCCTAGAATAGGATTTGATTTCTGCCTATGTTGAAAAAAATTTATCCAACCAGTCATTATTTGGAATTTCACAAGACAGTTCATTGCCGTTAGAGAATTCATTTTTAACACAAGATAGTTCGTCAATACATTTTGTAGGTAACAGTTTATTGTTATGAGAGGATTGTTCGTTTTTTTCACTAGAAGACTGTCCACCATTATCAGGAGACGATTTTTCTAAGTCCAATCTAGGTCTTTTCAAAGGTCGGGGAACGTTAATAATTTGACGGAAAGTTAGACTTATTCTTGCATTCTTTATCGAAGGATCTACAGCAATTCCGTGAGTGAAAAGTTCATTCGTAGGTTTAGTCATAGTGTATAAAGACCCATTGTCTAACTCAATAACTGTAGAAGGTGTGTTTGGCTTTTTAAATTCAAGTTTCCTTTGTGCACCAAACCTGAGCACTGCGATAGGGAAAGTATCATCCAAACTGAATTCGTTATCTTTATGTTGGGAAATGTAACTTTGTCCATTGGGATACAAATTTAATAAAACATAGTTGTAGGCACATCCAACATGCTGTTCGACGATATTTCTAAGTTCCATCATGATTGGGGTCCAAGGCTGGGCAGCAATTTGAGTACCGCTGAATGCTTACACCAGAACGTCATCGCCAAATGCTAACACTTGTCGTTTCGGCATAACATCTTTTCCCCAAATGTTGAAGGTGGGAGGGTAAAACGGTAAAGTTTTCAACTCGTTAAAATAGGCATCAGCTTTTTCCTTTCCAAAAAAGTTAGGATAATAACTAACATTAAGACCGTTTTCATAAAAGTGTATACTCATTTTGAAACAAAGTTTAGCACGATGAAAAAAATACAGCTTACAAAAGCGAGAGCAGGAGGCAGAATAAATGCTACCCCCTCAACACGTGACGTCAAACCCACGCTCACAATTGTTCAAAAATAACCAATGACCAACCTGTGACGTCAAACGCGGGAAATCAATAGTTGCCACACACCTTAAGGCTGTTAAAGGAATGTCGTCTACCTGCACCTGGCACCTTCCATCCAACCTGTAAGGTGAACCGTGGGAAACCAATTGTTACCACGTACCCTAAAGCTATTCAAGGAATGTCTTCTTCCCCTCCCCCTGACCCCTCCCGGGTCTTGTCCAAACTTGCACGTGTCTACATATTTTAATGAAAGAATGAGGAGACAGAAAATAATAGAAAAAATAATTTTTATTTAAGACTAATCCAAAATGGGTTTACATGTGATTGTTTTCGAACTTTAGGTGTTGACATAGGACGTGATAACAAATTTTTATTTTTAATGAAACTTTGAGGTACATGCATTTCTTTGAGAACTTGTAACAATTCACCTTGTGCATTAATAGGTACTTTTTTGTTTGTAGAAAAAATTAAATGAAAAAAGTCTGCAATGTTAGAGTTCTGTATTTTTTTATTTTTAAAAGACACTATTCCTTTTTCATTCCACTCTAGTTTGTGAGGACTTGTCTTAAGAAATTCGAGTAATTTCAAAGCTTGTTTTTTCATTCTTGTAGGTACTAAAGTTAAATGAAGTTGTTGATAGTCAATTTCTTGTTTGACATGTTCAGGATTCACAGTCTCTTGTGTTGGCGTGGGTTCTTGTTTCACAGAATCTTGTTTCACAGAATCTTTTTCGGGTTTTGCAGGCTGTTGCTCAACTTCTTCATCAGAACGTTGAATCCACGGTAGATTGTTTTCTTGTAAATCCATTTTTCTTTGCAATAATTCATAATAGCGTTGCACTTTTTCATGATCTGGTAAGGAACTGTTTAATATTTTTAGCAAAGCTTTATCCAATTCACTTAATTGCTTTTGAGAAGGTGTGTGTTTGTTCAACGCCTCTTCAGGCACCAAAGCAAATTTTTTAGCGAACTCCATGGAAGAGTGTGCTGATGGCTGATATGGCAGCGGGATTTAAAATGTTAAAAAATCCACCTTGTTGAACAATCAGTTTCTTTTTAGTGAATAAGGATCCTTTTTTCGTTCCAATTTTTCTAAGAGTCGATTTATATTTCGCTAAAGATCGCTTCTGAGTAGTTGAAAGTGGGACGTTTCCTTTTAAAACATTCAACGTACACTCGCAGATAGCTTTAACAGTACGATTGGGTAATTTTTTAAGAAAATGCTTACGTAATGTCTTGGGACACGAGCGAATCAATTCCAGGTCGCTAAGTTGTTTTCTTGACAAAGTCATGTTAGCAACTAACTCTTCACACACACCAATACTTTATTTATACTTGTATAAAAACTGAATTTGATTGGGTAGAATTTGAGTTCGCAATCTCATATCTTCATCCGTTTCATTTTTCAAATCGATAAACAAGTATGAAAAGGGTTTCTTTGTAGCATCTTCATACACTTCTTGAAAAAATTTTGATTTTTTAGGGTACAACTGCCTACCTAAATGCATAATTTGACTCATGTCACGACGATTTTTAAACAGGAAAATGTACTGAGCATTTAAAGACACTGTTCTAATTTCACTTCCTTTTTGAAAAAAATTTTGGGTTAAAAAAACAACACTTAGATTTAAATGGTGACTACCTTTCGTGAATAACGATGTCAAACGTTTATCGTTACTGCATTCGGTCATTAAATAATCTATCACAAACAAAGTATTATCATTCAAAAAATCTTTATAATTCGATGGGAAACCTTCTACAAAAGTAACATCAGGTATTTCATCGTATTAAGTTTGATAAATACCATAAAACCAAACCACTTTGTCGATGGTAGGATGAAACATTTGTTCTTTAAAATGTAACAAATATCTCATAAAAAAAGACTTGCCACATCCCGTAGGACCGGCAAGAATCATAGTGAAAGGATGTTGTAGACGTGGAAACTCCATTAAAAATGAACACAGACACAAAATGTATACAGTTTAAATAAGTGTTTATTGATAATAATTAGCATACACACGAAATCTTTTGGCAACAAAATTATAGACTCGATGGTCGTTACAGATATTCTTGGTTACAAACATAGACAAAAATTCTTTCAGGGTATTTCCCCTACATCTACAATATAAATAATAAACACAAAATTGGCCACAAACGGTGGTTATAGCACTCTGAAGCATCAGAGGATTATAGTTCACATGTGAAAATCGAGATGCAAAGTTCAAGATAGGTCCTTCAAAATAACTGGGCTCGTTTCCATGCGAATCAAAGAATTCCACTTCATCATCTGATTGTATGAAAAAGGCTAACTAGTGGGTTCCGGGTTCAGACGAGTCATCTGTGTTACATACGAGGCAAGCTGGATAACGCACGACCACCTCGGGTAGATGATCACTTCGAAAAACATCTAAAAAATATTTTTTCGTAATTGTATCACTGGATAAAATATTCTTGATTTGCAGAGAATCCATTTTCAGTAATTGGCAAAGTCACATAAGATGTGTCGGGACTTGGTGATTTCAATAATGTTTTCAAATTCTGCATACACAAACACAGAAATGGTGGATTGTAAAGCTGTGAAGAATTTTATCTCAATTCTAAAATTTCCTTGTTGTTGTAAGTTGAGATGAGGACCGTCACACAAATCAGGACTTAGATCAAAAGCACACAAAGTATGACCATTCACGAAATCTTCTCGTGAAATATAATTTCCAGCATCACGATTGAAACCAGAGAATAATCGATGATATGCTCTTATATAGTTTTTATCCTCGAAATTCAATTCCAAAGGTTTACTAGGAACAGGTTGACCGTCCATATACACATTTAAAAAGTTAACATTGTAGTGATTAAAGTAAAAAGGGTTTAATTCATATTTACCACTCATGGCGGCATTATCTAACAATCCAATTATGACACGTTTTGGCATAGCGCCCAAAAGAACATTATCTTGCATAAAAGACATACTTCCAGCAGGTATTGTATAAATCTTGCATAAAACTCGATCGATGGGGTATTTTGCAGAATTTTTTTCCAAAGCATTAGCATGTCCTAATAAAACTCCAGGGTTCACTTTCACTTTGCGAATAAACAGCGAGGCATGTTCTAACACGACGTTATATTTCTTTTCCTGCCCAGCCACTTGCTTTGCCATTAAACAAAACTGGGGAGTGCTTCGAATCATTTTAATTTTCAAATCCACCATATTCAGTAAAAGTGGATTCTGTTGAAAAATGTCACAGTGTAAAGGTCCGATCATATCTAAAATTTTACTCGTCTTGGTGAGTTCATGTCTTTTTAACAATCCAGGGTTTTGGGGAGTAGCTTGTGTGGAATCGGATACAGTTAAATTTTCATCTTTGTAAAAACATTCACATGTTAGTAAACTTTTTTTAGCATCTTCACCGAAATTCAACAGAGTTTCAATGTAGGCGCGGTATGGATAAGTGTTACTCGAAGAGGATATTAATCTTTCGTTCAGACTTACGTCGATTTGGGAAAACAATGCATGAAAAAATAAATTAACAGGTGCAACAGGTTCTTTATCAGCCAGAGCAGTTCCGTCAGCATTCACAATTTTCACTTTTAGGTACATGTGCGAGGAGGATAAATCTATGTATTCTTCACCATTACCCGTGATGTTAAATTCCACAGGTCCTCCATCGCGAATATTCGCCAGAGGATGAAATTCGACGAAATGTCCTTTTTCAATAGCCGTCTGTGTAGGTGGTATCAAAAACAAGTCCAGTTCAGATTTGACACAGGCAGGGGAATCTTTATGAATGAGACCCGACATGATTAAGCAAAAATATCGTGTGTCTTCGCTCTCTTCACTTTGGGACGAATGATGGTTTTGTTAGATCGCTTTCTCTTTTTATAGCGTTGTCCTGAACCAATCATTGTTTTCATTTTTGTAGCAGCTTTGTCAGTTAAATTTTTTCCAGTTTCTTTCAACCGACGCTTAGCAACATTTTTTATATCTTCTCCTCGTGACAGGTCGTTCAACACATCTACACCCGTATGAAACAATTGTTTACCAACAGCTTTCGCGCCTGATTTAAAAAGGGGTACTGGAGCTCGAAAAAGAGATCGAAACAGTCCACCTAACCCATATCCTTTTTGTAATGTAGAACCTTGGTAGTAGTTCAAACCACTACCTGACTGGTGAATGTAATAATCTTCAAAAGATTTCGCACAACACTTGTAAGGAACAAACATTATGAGAGGTACTTTTGTCTATGAAGTTTCACGATCAACTGCCCACGCTCGAATGACACCAATCGTCCTGTGTGTGTCCTTATAACAGTTTCAATTGTTTGAAAGTTTTTCCTTGAAAGAGGTACATAATGTGGTCTGTCAAACATTTCGTGAATCATATCGCCATCTTTACCTTTCACAGTAATTACTCTAAGCAAAGGGGATACTATATGACCAACGATCTGAGGTTCTGCTATATCCGAATATATGTAAAGAAATTTTAAATCAAAAAACGGGTCAGCTTCTTTAATCCCTTCAAAGTATTTAAAAGGACTATCGCGTATAAGATCCTCATTGTTAGCCAATTCGATCGGATAAAAGCCTAAAGTTTCGGCGAGTCCTGGTAATAACTTTATTCTAGCTGTTGGTTTTAATCCAATTTTCACTTTTCTAGTATGTTTGTTGTAGGTTATCTGAATTAAACCGTTGAAGTCTTGATAGTTCATCCATTTTATAATGTCTGAAGGTCTTTCAAAAAATCCGAAGGGGATTTTAGTTCTTTTCATCGTTCCAATACCTGCATCATATTCGTATTCATTTCCTCCGTCAAATATATTACTCCACATATGTGGATAAATCAATTCCACAAGTCCGACCTCCCATTCACCTTTCAGATCAAGAGGGGAAGGTAATCTCGTAATAAAATGTGAAATTTTATTTTCTGGGTAAAATTTCAAAGAACTGTCCGAAGGTAGCATCACGTAGAAAGACATGTTGGCGAATGATTCTCAAAAGAAATGTCGTTTCAATTTATAAATGAAATAAATTAGAAGCCAGTATCCATTGGTCGAATTTAGAAGGATAACCCCAAGCAGCACCGAAGCGTTCTCTGAACGTTCAAAAATTGTTCTGCAAACACGTTCTAAGAACGTTCCCTTTGAACGTGCTATAGACGTCTATTTGTCCATCTTGAAGACGTACAATAGTACGGTTCAGGGAACGTTCAATGAACGTGTAGCTATCACCATCGGTGTTATAGAAGCGTTCAGAGAACGTTCTATATATACGGTCTCAGAACGTTCTAAACGTTTTTAGAACGTTTTCAAAACGTTATACACATTTTCAGAACGTTCTAGAAAACGTACTGTAAACGTTCTAAAATAGTGTAGAAACGTTCTGAAAACGTTCTATACACACGTTCTCACAACGTTATGTAAACAATTTTTGAACGTTCTTTGAACGTGCTAAAAATTTGTTTCATGTATAATAAAATAGAAGAACTCGCAACAGTTGTTCCGGGTCGAAAGAAGACACGGCCCTTCGTCAGACGAACATAATAGACACGAGTGCTGCAAATACAAGAGCTACGTTGGAGATTTTTTGCAGTATTCGTGCCTACTTTGTTCGGTTGATGAAGGGTCTCTGTCTTTTCTCGACCCGGAACAATTGCTTCGAGTTCTTGAATTTTATAGTGTGTGTTCAAAGTTTTGTATTTGTTATTTACTTCTTTTTTTTTCTTTTTTTTTCTTTATTTTCTTATTTATCTTTGCTTTTCTTTTTTCCTTTTTGTGTAGGCCATTCCCAAGCAGCACCGAAACGTTCTCTGAACGTTCAAAAATTGTTCTGCAAACACGTTCTAAGAACGTTCACTCTGAACGTGTTATAGACGTCTATTTGTCCATCTTGAAGACGTACAATAGTACGGTTCAGAGAACGTTCAATGAACGTGTAACTATCACCATCGGTGTTATAGAAGCGTTCTGGAGAACGTTCTATGTATACGGTCTCAGAACGTTCTAAACGTTTTTAAAACGTTATACACATTTTCAGAACGTTCTAGAAAACGTACTGTAAACGTTCTAAAATAGTGTAGAAACGTTCTGAAAACGTTCTATACACACGTTCTCACAACGTTATGTAAACAATTTTTGAACGTTTTTTGAACGTGCTAAAAATGTATTTTATGTATAATAAAATGGAAGAACTCGCAACAATTGTTTCGGGTCGAAAGAAGACACGACCCTTCGTCAGACGAACATAGTGGGCACGAGTGCTGCAAATACAAGAGCTACGCCGCAGTTTTTTTTGCAGCACTCGTGTCTACTTTGTTCGGTTGATGAAGGGTTGTTTTCTCGACCCGAAACAATTGCTTCGAGTTCTTGAATTTTATAGAGTCTATTCAATTCTATCAGTGTCTATTATTTTATTTACTTATATATATATTTTTTTTTCATTCCTTTCCTTATTTTTCTTATTTATCTTTTCTTTTTTTTTTTTTTTTTTTTTTTGTGTGTGTGTGTGCGTGTAGTTTTTATTTTATCTTTTTTTTTTTCCTATAAAAAATTATTTTAGTATTATGGAATTTTACATACATGCATTGAAATATGGTATAACAAAAGATCAAGTATTTGAATATTCTGGATAAATATTTGATTTCAAAAACAAATAAATAAATAAATTCAAGATTTGGAATATTTTGAAAAATTTTAAGATATATGCCTCCTGCTAACTAATTATTATCCCCCCCCCCCCCCCCCCTAGATTTTGCATTATTATAATTTAACAATAGAATATAACTATATTTGGATATTAATTTTAATAAGTTAAGCAAAAAAAAAAAAAAAGATATACATATATATATATATATATATATATATATATATATATATATATATATATATATATATATATATATATATATTTATGTCTAAATTTTGAAACTTACTGCGACTTTTGGCATTCAAACTTAGAACTATTTTTAAAACTTTAACTTATCAATGATTTCACAAATTAATATCTAGATATGTTATATATTCTATTGATAAAGAGTAATAATGTACAAATGATGGGAGAAAATAAAAGATTTAAAAGAAGTATATAAAATAAATAAATAAATAAATAAAAATTATTAATTAATTAATTAATCTATTTATTTTTTTAATTTAAATTGATTTTGTGAAGTTTTAATATACTTAACATTTTCATTTCTCCAAATATGCGAATGTAAAATTTAAAGTATTGATTTAAAGTTTATGAATTTTACTTACACATTCATTGAAATATAACAATATACAATATGATAAAATTTCTTGAAAATCTTTTAAATATAAAATAAATAAATTTTAAAATTTAAAATATTTTATACATTTTTAGAGAACCGGCTGCTAACATTTTTTCCCTTGATTTTACAATATTACAGTGTAACAATACAATCTAAACAAGCATACTTAAATATATCTAACATTAAGCTGAAATAATACAAAATCGATTGGGGGAAAAAAATTAAAAGGTAGTTAGCATGAAAAAATTAAAAAATTAAAGTTTTTAAATTATTATTATTATTGTTATGCAAAACTATTGGGCAAAACTGAACAAATCCTACGCTCGACATATGAAAATTGTCTAAAAGAAACTTATCTGTTAGGATTATCAAGTGTATCCAAATGTCATTAAGAAGTCTTAAACCAAACGCAATGAAGATTGAAGGCAGAAAAATTTACCGTTATCTATCTTAGACTTGCCCTTGGAGTCCGTGCTTCCGTAGTCATTAACTGGCAACCCAATAAAAATTTCACAGTTTGGCGAGTGTTTTTTTTTTTTTTTTTTTTTTTTTTTTAGATTCAAGATTCAGCAAAATATATGTCACTTTATGTTTTGATTTATGTTTGTAATTTTGTGATTTTCAATGCATGTAGTGTGACTTTGTCACGGAACATGCTGAATTAAAATTTTAATAAAAAAAAAAAAAAAAAAAAAAACACAGACACACAGACTATTTGCTAAAAACATGATTTTCATATTCAGGGGACCTCGAAACGTGCAAATATAACAAAATCTCACGTTCGAAATTTTGACCCAAAAACTTTCTCTACCTTATGGGTAAGAGAAAGTAAAAAAAGAGGTAATAATTACTAACTGATATCAAGGTAGAGCTAAATATAAGTTTTCAGGAAATTCTGTTCATTAGTTTTTGACCTAGAGTTGACACAAAATTCTTATCGCACATATCCAAACACACAGACGAACTGGCATTTTCTAAGAAATATCAATTCTTTATTAGAACATCTTAAAAAGGGAAAAATCTATCGAAACGCGGGAGCCAAAAATATTTACGAATCAAACCTTTCTTCTTTTTATTATAGAAGAAAGTAATAAATAAATAAGGAAAACAAAATTTTTAGCTACTTTTTTTTATTGTTTCAGCTTCTAAATATACAATATCATAGATTATTTACAACGTATGATCACTTCACTGTTTATTATTATTATGTTTGTTACTTACATAAGAAAAAAGCACTAGATTTGTAAAATGTTTAACTTCCAGTTTTCGATAAATATACACGTTTTGTGACTTCTGAGTATGATTTGTTTTTTTTTCACTTGAAAATGACTGTGAGTTCCGTTAAAAAATAAAGAAATAAATGAAAATAAATAAATGTGGACGCGGTTTCTCACGAAGCAATTGACGCAAAGTAACATAACATTTGAATGGACCGGGAATTAAATTAGTGCTTATTAGCTTTTAAGATATTATCGTCCATTATGTGGCACTGATATAATGTGATCCCATATAAGGAAAGGTTGTATCACAACTTGTATGATACATAAATGCACTAAAGTTATAAATAAGATCAGCATTATGTAAATCTCTGCTAATTCAATTTGGGTGCATATCGGTCGACAGGTGCCTCTGCTATGCTGCAATTTAATCTTGTTAACGGGAAGGCAGTATATCAGTTTCTATGATATTTAAAGGCATCACATTTCGTTTGTGAGATGGCTATTGTAAAGTTAAATAAATTAATTTTCCATATCGTCTATGTTAGGTGGCGCTACTACGTTGGTGTTTTACCCGTTTAGTTAAAATTTTATTTCAACGTTTGTCATTTAAATACCACAAACTTGGTATGTGAAAAATATATTATTAAAATTTATTCTGATTGAATTCGGATATAAATTGGCAAACAAGTTGTGCTGCTATTACTTTTTACGATTTCTAGATGTCCACATTTCAGCATCTATTGCTGAAAATTACACGAAATTACATATATAAAAAGTTTATTATATGATAGTAAGTTGATTAAAATTCTGTAAATGCTAATCGTAGCTAACTTTGTTCATATAGAATGATATAAAAGAAAGCTTTGTGATGGTCCCAGCATAACTAATTTTGTATTATAGTTGTTTCACTCAACGAAAAAATAGTTATATTTTTATTGATACGAGTATACTACAGAAATTATTTATTTTTTAGTAATAAATTTCGTAATTAACAAAAGAGAAAAATAATTCGAATTTCATTGTTTATAAAAAAGTTTCCATCTCTTCTTCACTATATTGTTTAATTTACTGATAAACCCTACAGTTAATGCCTTAAAATATGCTTGATTTCAAATGAACAATAAAAAATCTCCTGAAATCTATCTTTAGAGCTTTATATGGAAAATAAAAGTTTAAAATAGGTTATTTTTTAAATAGCTCTTATATCGTATTAAAATTTCGTGCACATTATATGCTGTGTAACAAGAAGTATAGAAAGAAAAAAAATTCATACTATTGAATATTTACAATGAGCAATTTCGAATTATATATCATATTTTTTCGGAAAATATTTGTGAGACCCTTTAAAACAATCATTAATATTAATCATAGCATATTATACACGTTTTATTGTGCCAAATCGCAATACATATGCCAAAATGGTATACATTCCTGCTTCCTCGTAGTTTAGCAGATGTCCGCAGATTTTTAACACATGTGGCGGGATAATCTGCTGATTCTGCGAAATACAGTTCAAGCAATAACATCCGCTTTTGATTCGAAAATTTTATACTATTTAAACCTTAAATCTTTTTCTAAACTAGTATATTGCGGCCATTACAAATCTTTCTTTTATGCTTTTTTGTACAAGTACATGATATTTATTAAAATTATTATTTACCAATATTATTTTCTATGATGAATACAGACGATTTTCATCTGAAAGAAGTAAAACATTAAGCATACCATAAAAAGAAAAAAAAAAAATCTGTGGTATACAGAAGATATCTTAGGAAATGTGTTTTATAAATAAAAAACGTAAAAAAAAAAAAAAAAAAATGATAATATTATTTTAAATTTTCACAGATTTTTAGGGCTCAAGCATTCGTTTTAAAGGTGTGGATGACTTTCTTTGCAAAACACACATTTTGAAATTTTAACCCATAGGAAAAAGTGATGCCCTACCCAAATCACCCCCAGATTTTTTTTTTTAGTTGGCTGTTGCTATTACACACACACGCATATATCTATATAAAGTAATAGAAATTAAGCTATTGTTTTTCCGTTAACGAAATTAAATTACAATATACCAGCGCCACCTGTCGATCGATATGCACCCAAATGGAATCAGCAGAGTTTTATATGATATCAATATTCCATATCAAGTGTGCCCATTTATAATGAAGTGCATTTGTAAGTGTATTTGTATTTATAATAATTTATATCACAAAATCTGAAAAATTGCTTTATGTTAGCGGGATTAAGTTGCAGAACAGCAGCGCCACCAGCTGACCAATATACGCTTCTAAATTAGATCAGTGTAATTTTACATAATATCTTGCTTACATGTTATGTTTGGTACATTTATACACCGTAGAATCTGAGATATAACTTCCCCGATTTACAAAATAGCATCGCCACCTTTCATTCAATACATCCAAAGACAAATCATCAATAATTTAAGTCAAGATTCAACTAAATACCAAATTTTGTGAAATTCCGTTCATTGGTTTGTGAGATACAGAGTCCACAAAATTCTTACAATACACACACAAAAAGACGGACACGCAGATTGAATTTTTCTGAAATTTTTTTGTCGAATTGTGTCCTGGATATCTCAATACTGTACAAACTGCTGAAGTCAGAAATTTTCAATTATAAAATACTTTTTTCTCAGAAAAAAAGTAGAAACACTATTTCTTTAACTTAATATACCTCTGCTAAAATTTTATGAAACAAATAATATTGAGTATCTGAAAAAAAAAAAAAAAAAAAAAAAAAAAAATCCGGAGTAATATATTTTATTAAATTCAAAAAATAAAATTATAAATACAGTACTTAAACTTTAATTTTTTTTCCTATTACCTCATCACTATTACCATTCTTTACTAACATGTCAACAACACGTAAAACTAAAAATAAGGCAACATAAACAGAGAAAAAGGCATTTTGTCATATTCGTTATAACCACACTGAGACAGAACGTGTTACGACGGTGATACACTAGAACGTTTTTCTTAGAACTAGAATTGTACGTTTTATAGATGGTACAAAGCAAACCTTTTCAAAACGTTCTAAATAATACTATTTCTGAACGTCTAATAGAACGTTCTTTTGACACGAAACACCGTGTTTGAACGACTGTAACCGTTATTAGACGTTCACAGAACGTTCCCGTGCTACTTGGGTTATGAGATTTTTCATAAATAATTGTCTTAATATTCTAAAATTTTACATACATGCATTGAAATATGGTATAACAACAGATCAAGTATTTTGAATATTCTAGATAAATATTTGAATTAAAAAACAAATAAATAAATAAATTCAAGTTCTGGAATAATTTGAAAAATTTTAAGATAATATGCCCCCTGCTAACTAATTATTATTCCCTCCCCCTAGATTTTGCATCATTATAATTTAACAATAGAATATAACCATATTTGGATATTAATTTTAATAAGTTAACGGCCCTCTTCACTTACCGTCGCCGGTAGCCCGAGCCAATGTTATTCTATGGGGAAATTTTCTTTACAAATAACTTATTAACTAACACATATTTTTAAATTCTGTTTTCACATTCAGAAAATTCCCAACTGTTAAATTGACGGACTTTTTTGAAAAAGTATTTTTCTATTTTTTAACATTTTATTTTGAAATTGCAAAATGAAAAAAATTCACATATTGAAAATTCGTATTTCGCAGCTTCGAAGTAAAATATAAAAAATTAAAAAAATTATTTTTTAAAAAAGTTCCGTCAATTTAACAGCTGGAAATTTTCATAATGTGAAAACAGAATTTTAAAATATGTATTACTTAATAAGTTATTTGAAAAGAAAAATTTCCCATTGAATAACATTAGCTTCGGCTTCCAGCGGCGGTGAGTGAAGAGGGCCCTTAAGCAAAAAAAAATTAAAAATATTTATGTCTAAATTTTGAAACTTACTGCAAACTTTTAGCATTCAAACACAAAAGTATTTTATTAAATTTTAAATTATCAATGAAATCTCAAATTAATGCCCAGATATGTTACATATTCTATTTTTAAACTATAATAATGCACAATCAATGGAAAACAAAAAAAGAAGTACACAAGTGTACAAATTTAAATAATAAACTGTTTTATCGTTTTCTTTTTTTTTTTTTTCCACATAATTCAAACAAATAAACACAGAAGTATAAAATTTGGATAGTATGTTTTTTAAAATACCATAAATCGAATTTTATATAACTTTAGCATAAGTAATAATTTTTAAACTAAATGTCAGTAAATTTTTCTCAAAAGTAAACATTGAAAAAAATGAAAAATTTCAGCAATTTTAGAAAAGAAAACTTAATGAAAAATGGTCATGAAGATGCATTACAGATAGGTTAAAGATGTACGCGCATGCATGCGTTAGATTAAAACCGTATATTTCTTCATGTAGTCACTTTTTTGTTTCTTCTTTTTTTCTTCATTTTTTCGCGTGTGAATATTTTTTTTTTTTTTTAATTTTACATAGAAACATGAAAATCGGATAAGGAGTTCATTATTAAATTATTTATCGACGTTTTTATTATTCTGGTGATGATCACAGTTTATACAAATTAGTAATTATTATTATTATTTTATTTTTCAAAAATTCCGTTATTAAAGTAAAAGAAAAGTGAAAACAGAAAGTAAAACCTGGATTTTGTTTAACATTTGAGGGCTGTGCGTCTTCATTTGTTTATAATGCATCATTAACACAATTTTTTATTAAGTTTTCTTTGCTAAAATTGTTGACATTTTTCATTTTTTCCAAAGCTTACTTTTGAGAAAAATTAATAATTATTAGTTTAAAATTATTACTTATTCTAAAGTTATGTAAAATTCGATTAATGATATGATAACGAACATGACATCCAAATTTTATGTCCATGTGTTTATTTGTTTAAAAAATATGCATAAAAGAAGAAAATGGGAAAGCAGGTTTGTTCCTTTAATTTTGAACAGCGGTGTATTTTAAATACGTTTAAAAATATGAAAAATAAAAATTTTTATTATTATTTTGTTTTTTTATTTAAATAGATTACGTGAAATTTACTTAATATTTTCATATTTCAAATCATGCGTATGCGAAATTTATTTAAATTATTGATTTTGAGTTTATAAATTTTACATACACATGCAGTGAAATATAACAGTATAAAATGTGGTGAAACATTTTGGAAAATAAATAAAAAAATAATTAAATGTATATTCTGTAAACAAATAAATAAATAAAAATAAAATAAATAAACTTCAAAATTTAAAACATTTAGCAATATTAAGATTCACCTTAGTAACTATTTCTTTTTTAACACTTCTCCCTGCTTTTATATTTCTACAGTGTATTGTAAAATATAAACATACATGATGAAATCTATCTATATATTTCTTTAACGTGGATCAATTGCAATTAATTTTTGCCGAAACGATATAGTAGTGTAATTCTTGAAATACGCGAGGATAAAAAAATATATATATATTTAAAAATGAACAATATTTAAGCATGCGGACTCAACTCAATGAACTAATAAGAAAAAATTAAGACATTTGTCTGATTACATTATTTTATGGAAAACTGTATTTTTAAAAATTGCTTATTCAATCTTTATAAGCGTCATTTTAAACATAGAAATACTTTAAAGATTATACAGAATATGAATAATTGTCATAAATTGACTAAAAATCATAAACATAAAAATATAATCAAAATAAGAATTATTATTATTATTATTATTATTATTATTATTATTAACAAAATATACCAAAAAAAATAAAAAGTCATCACCAGCATCGCGACAAAAATTTAAAAGGCATCATGGAAATCCTATACTATAACTGTACTGCCTACAGCCTGCGAAAATATGAAACTGGGCCTTTAACCATGAATTTTATTTTGAAACCTTTCTTTGAATGATCTTGGTCTCACTATTGCACAATATTAATTTGGTACTAATAATAATTTGGCTTCTGGCGAATTAAAATTTTAAGTAGATGGGGAATTCGGTATAATATTTATGAGTTTCAAATTTTAAAAGTAAATAAGAAAAGTGCGAAAAATTCGCATGGGTTTGCTAGCAACGTTGAACTGTAATATTAAAATATCGAACGAAATAAATTTAGGAGTTAGCGTGAAAGATGTAAAAAATTTAAAATTTTCAAATTTAATTTTAAAATATTATATGTTTTTTGATAAATTTTAATAAATTTTGTAAGATTTCAATGCACATGTATGAAAATTTTATAAAAAGGAAAAGTAAGTAAGAAAACTTATCTGTCTGTATCTTGAAGCTGTTGTAGTGTATCCGAGCGAAAGTTAAATTTAAATCTGAATGTAATTACAAAATATGATGAGTAAGCAAGCAGTAGGACTTTGGATCCAACAGGCCACGCCAAGAAATACAAACTTCCTGTGCAAAAACAGAGCAGATGGCATTTACGCCCGGCGAAAATTTCTGTCGATCAAGCAATTTATTCAATAACAATCGTTTCTAATAAAGATTTTTCATACTGTTCAAAACTTAACCTTTTTACAAATTATTATACTGAGGCCATCCTAAAACTTTCTTCTATATTTTCCTGCGCAGGTCGATCTCATAAATATTATTTGCTAAAATAATCTATCAAAATTATTTTCCATAGTAAATGTATACGATTTTCATCTCAAACAAATATAACACTAAATATAAAAAAAAAATCTATTTTATAGTATACAAAATATGTATCTTAAGAAATGTATTTTACATAATGAAAAATGTGAAAAGTCGATAACTTTGTTTTAAATTATCACAGATTTAGGGTTCATCCTTTCGCTTTAAAAGTAAAGACGACTCTTCTGGCAAGAATATTGAAAATTTTAATACAACAGCGAAAGCGATGAACTATACAAATTGCCCATACTTTTTTTTATTTATTAAATATTACTAATATAAATATATATATATATATATATATATATATATATATACACATATTTAATTTTCCAGGGAAAAGTTAAAAACAATGCTCTCTCATGTACATTTATACGAAATTTTGACCTATTATGACATATTAAAAATTCTGAAAATAATGGTATGATAGCGCCACCTATTGAACGATTTATTAACAAATATAATCGCCACCAGTTTAGGTCATAGTCCAAGTAAACCAAGTTTGAATAAATTACGTTCATTAGTTCGTGAGATACAGCCTCCATAAAATTTTAAAATTTATTAATTTAATCATAAAAATTTAATCAACACAGGTTTTTATAATTAACATTTTTATATATGAAATTTTGTACATTTTTCACCAAAAAAAGCTGAAATACAGATATCTGAAAAATCGCAGAAAGCAATAGCAGCACCACCGTCGGTGGATATATACGGAAACTAAAGCAGCACATTTTGTCATTATATATCGGTCTCACATACAGTGCGTATCGAAATGATAGGTCCACCCGCATTTTTCAAAATTTCGACGCTTAATTGAGAATATGAATAACTTTTTTTGGTAGAGATAATTAATCAGTAATTGTTATAACTATTTATGTAGACATTTCTTAAAAATAAATAATTCCTTTTTATTTTATGCAAATTTTCATTTTCAGACCGTTTCGAAAAGATAGGTCCGCCTTCAGAAATTTTGCACCAATCACGTTTATTTCCAAAAAATTTGCATAAATATCGTTGCTTAGTCTTGCTGCGAGATTATGCTGGCTGCTGTGGAGGTATTTAAGCAGATTTGAACATTACGTTATAATCAAACGAAATGGGTCGCCGTTACAGTCTTCCGCAGGTTGAGCAGGGGAAAAATGATGCATTTAAAACGTGTGGAAAATCGAATAGAGAAATAGGTAAACTTTTAAACAGATCACATAATGTTGTAAACAATTATTTGCGACTTAGAAATGCTTTTGGCAGTAAAAAATCATCTGGTCGCCCATCAAAAGTGACACCCCGACAAAGAAGGACTATTGTAAAGGAGTTAAAATCTGGAAATATGAGCTTATCCACTGTGGCCAGACAACAAAACCCTCCAATATCAAAATCTACAGTCCATAGAGTGGTAAAGAAGTTCGGCAATATAGTTTACGTGAAGAGGAAAGCAGCTCCGAAATTGACTAAAAAGCATAAAGAAAAGAGATTGAAATTCGCACATGAAGTGATGTCCTGGAAACAATATTGGCATTGTGTGATATTCAGTGATGAAAAGAAATTCATCCTGGATGGTCCAGATGGCTGGCAGTACTACTGGCACGATCTGCGTAACGATAGACATATATTCTCGAAGAGGCAAGCTGGTGGTGGTTCCGTTATGGTATGGGCCGGATTCGGAGGTGCAGGAAAAACTGATATAGCATTTGTAGACAATCGTTTGAATGCTGCAGGCTATCAAAAGCTGCTTGAACAATATTTTCTTCCACAAGCAGAGCACATTGGGGGCCCATTCTTCATGTTCCAACAGGACAATGCTCCTGTGCATACTGCAAAGTCCAATTTCGAATGGTTTCTGGATAATGGTGTACATGTTATCGATTGGCCACCTTGCAGCCCCGACCTGAATTCGGTAGAAAACATGTGGGGTATACTCGCAAGAGCGGTGTATGCAGGCGGAAAGTAGTACAACAGTACTGCAGACTTGAAAAAGTCTATTCCCTCCGAATGGTCAAAAATCGAGAAAAAGTGTTCACAAAATCTTGCAGAATCCATGCCGAATAGGATTTATGAGCTTATTCTGAAACAAGGTGGAAAAATTTCTTATTAATTCAACATTAATTTGATGCTTGGTTCACTGGACCTATCTTTTTGAAACAGCTTTTTCATGTAATTTTTGTTTTACTTATTATTCCTATTATTTGTATATTATTCATGTATTATTTTACATTGAATGAAGTAATGTAGTTTATAAAATAGTACTTTATACACAATAAAACCTTTTTCACCAACATAACTTTCCTCTTGACTGGTGGACCTATCATTTCGACACGCACTGTACAAGGTTTGATAAGTATTCGTATTATAGAAGGTGAGGTACAGGCTTCCCGTAAGTTGAAACGTAACAGTGCCACCTGTCATTTGATATGTACCCGAAGTGAATCAGTAAAATTTACGTAATATCTATTTCACGTACCAAATTTAGATAAATCATAGAAAATGAGCTATTGCGTTCCGTTCCCTTGAATAAAATTAAATTGCAGCATACCAGTGCCTCCAGTTGTCCGATATGCACGCAAAATTATTCTGCAAAGTTTTATATGATATTAATTTTACATACCAAGTTCAGTGTATTTATAATTATTTATATCACAAAAACTGAATTATTGCCATTACGTTAACGGGATTAAATTGCAGGAGAGCAGCGCCACCAGTTGGTCAATATATGCACCCGAATTAAATCAGCGTAGTGTTACATAATATCTGTTTCACATATTAAGTTTGAAGCATTTGTGCACCGTAGAAGCTGAGATATAATCTCCCCATAAAAGGGAGAATTTACAGAGTAGAAGCGAACCCTATCTGGTGATACATTCCAGAGGCTAATGTGCACCAAAGCTGATATTTAGGTCAATATCTAATTAAATATTCCGGATATTTAGCAAATTAGTTTAAAGTCTAACTAAACATCAAGTTTGGTTAAATTCCGTCCATTGGTTTGTGAGATACAGAGTCCACAAAACTTTGATAACACACACACAAACAAAAACAACAACAAAAAAAAAAAATTAGACGAGCCCAGTTGAATGACGTAAAGCCAATATTGGAATTGAGAGAGACAACCAGCAACAGAACTACCTAGTAGGACATTTCCAAATGTAGCCCCTCACGAAATGTTACTGGGCTCTCTGGGACTCTCTTTACACTAGAAATCGCCTACTGTGCAGAAAATGGGAGTCTGATGATGGAAGGCGTTTCAAATGGCAGATGTTACAACCTAGATCAAAGATTCCAGACGTTCTGGAGCAACTGCATAGTAGCCCTACCCTAGACCATTTCAGAGTGATGAAGACTCTCCAGAAAGCTCGAGAATGCTTCTACTGGTGCAAGGCAAGAGAGGAAGTGGAAAAAATGTGCAAGACTTGTGATGCTTGTGCGGCACGTAAAGGCCCAATGTAAGGAAGCTGAGGAAGATTACATCGGTATAAGTGGAGCATTATTTGAGTGGATCGCAGTCGACATCACGGGTCCTTTGCCACGGACCTCTAGAAGAAACAAGTACATCATTTTTGTTATGGTCTATTTAACCAAGTAGCCTGAGGCGTATCCCATTCCCGATCAAGAGGCATGCACAGTTCCAGAGGTTTTAGTGCAGCAATTGATGTCAAGGTAAGGCACACCCGTTTAACTTCATATCGAACGAGGTAAGAACTTCACCTCTGCGTACTGTGTCAACTACTCGGCATAGTCAAAACTCAGACAACGCCCCTACATATCCAGTGAATGGCATGGTTAAGAGGTTTAACAGTATGATCCTGAATAATCTCTCTCTTCTAGCATCAAGTAATCAGCAAGATTGGGGCTTGAAGTTGCCGTTCTTCCTGCTGGCTTATCGAAGTGCTGTCCATGAAGCCACCGGCTTTACTCCAACTCAGATGCTGTTTGAACGTGAACTTCGTCTTCCATGTGATATCCTGTTTGGTTTTCCACCAGATGCACCTTCATCTCTAGAGGAGTACATCCAAGATTTCCAGATCCAATTTCAAGGCGTACACAACTTTGCTTGGGAGCAGATTCACATGGCAACGGAAAAAATGAAGAAAGAGATATGACCTAAAGTCTACACATCACGAATTAAAGGAAGGGCAAAGTTTGGTTGTGAAACCCTGTTTGACGTAAAGCACTCTCTCCCAAGCTACAGTGTAACTGCGACTATCCCTATATAGTACTACAAACACTGGATAATGTCATTGTCAGAATTACTAAAACGCCTTCATCAAAACCGAAGGTAGTAAATTACGACAGACTTGCTTCATACAATGGGTAGTGGTATTTTTAATTGTGCATATGTGTGATGTAAATATGTGTACAGTTGGTAGCAAAAATCACCGAACACTAGCGAAAATTCCTATGTAAAAAAAGTACACTTGATACAGTTTTGTTAAATAAATCCTTGTCGAATCCTATTTTTAGACTGACTAAGAAAAAGATTCGACAAGGATTTATTTAACAAAACTGTATTAAGCGTGTTTTTTTTTTTTTTTTTTTTTTTTTTTTTAAGAATTTTTGCTAGTGTTCGGAGACTTTTGTTACCGACTATATATAAATATTTGTTTTTATTTATAAATTTTATAAATATTTCAATCACTTAATTTTTGCAATATGTATTGTTATTTTATTGTTAAATG
Organism: Salticus scenicus; assembly: GCA_963930645.1. NCBI lineage: Eukaryota > Metazoa > Arthropoda > Arachnida > Araneae > Salticidae > Salticus > Salticus scenicus. Next base: position 129,460,811 of record OZ005649.1, on the reverse strand, counting down.
CATTTTAGTTCTTTTGTTCTAGATTGTATAGTTTGTTTAGTTTTCACCTCCTGACCATGGGTTGTACTGCTCGGAACGTGCAGTCCTTGGGAGGGTTGCAATGTTATGAATTTGTAAATAATATTAATTATTTTTATGTAAATTCCTTCAAAGAGGCTTTGTCAGGTTATAAAATGTTAATTTTCGGCCTTTTCAGCTTGTTTTCGTGTTAAAATTGCTTATTTTACGTTAAAAACCCATTAAAAAGCTTCACCAAAGCGAGTAATGGCTTTGGTGCAAAAGTCCCCGACATTTTCGCGCCTTGGCGACTTTTCCGAGAAAATCATTATTATGAATATACCAAATATATAAGCTCTAACTCGAATAGCCGAAGTTACTGAAACATTCTCAGTTTCTACGTGGGTATATAAAGTGTCCCGATCTTCCAGGTCAGTTTACGACAGGGCATTGATTGCTGCGTAATGAGCACTGATCCTCTTTGATTACAGCTTGTTGCTGTGTATTAATGCTATGCTACAGTTTACGCCTTGAATTTGATACTGCCATCTGTTTTTTGAACTGTTTTTTCTAGTGAAACTGAAGTTGATAATTAGTTTACAAACCTGTAATCATCTGGTATTTTCTGTAAATAAAACTTTTAGCCCCTGCAAGATTCGCGTTTCATTCAGAGACAAATCCCGAACCTCGAGTACGCAACAATATTATATTTTATCGTATTTTACGCATATAAACATTGTAATATATGTGGCGTCTGTGTATTTATACATGAAAATAATCAAGTAATTTAAAATATACAGTCGGTAACAAAAGTGTCGGAACACTAGCAAAAATTCCCATATGAAAAAATTACACTTAATACTGTTTTGTTAAACAAATCTTTGTCGAATCCTGATCTTAGTCAGTCTAAGAACAGGATTCGACAAGGATTTATTTAGCAAAACTGTACTAAGCGTACTTTTTTTTTTATATAGGGATTTTTGCTAGTGTTCGGACACTTTTGTTACCGACTGTACTATTAATTTTTTATTCATATTTTGTCTGATTATATATTATAAGGTTAGCAAAATAAAATAATACATTACAGCAGTGATATTTATTAAATGGTTTTTAATTCATTGAATTATTAATTCATTAAATAATATTATATAAGCTTAGTAATTATATTTACATATACAAAGATTATTTAATTATTATTTATTTAAAATCCTTTGTCATAAAATTTTCTCTTTTTTAAGTAATGCATATATCGTGATACTATTAATGTAATTAATTAAATTAAAGGAAAAGAATCTATCTAGCAAAATAGTCACAACTTCTGTCAGTTAAATTACGTATTAAAATTTAAATTTAAAATTATAATATATATATATATATATATATATATATATATATATATATACATTATTATAATTGCATTATATTTATTATATTTACATTATTATAATCTGGTATGTATCTAATAGCCATTTTTATATTAACTTAGCAATTTTCAAAAGGACGTATAAAGTAAACTATGGAGGAATAATAAATAACACTTTTGTGCATGAAAATCGGCCCCAAAACGATTTCTGAAATTTTTTATGTAAAATGACCTTCTGAATACGAATATAACGCCCATTTTGCCGCATCATCAACCGTTTTTTTGGAACGCTCGGATAATTGTATCATCTTTCGGTAATTTATGGTTAAGAATTTAATTTTGAAGGGGGAGAAAGGATTATTTTAACTGTTAAATCTGTACTGATAAGTATAAAGGATTTAAGTCCATATTCTTGATTTTTCAGGAGACGAAAAATAAAGTTAAACTAACTAAAAACTAATCAGCAGAATCGATTAGGAAAAAGGTATTAAGTTGGTTTATACGCTTTATACCATTCAGTGATTGTCAATTTTCATTTAATGAAGGGAAAAAATTGAATTAAATATTTTATACCAAAGATTAATACGAAATTTCTGACTTGAATCATTTTTACCAATGGATTTTCTCAAAGTCTAAATGACATGGATTTAAATCCTTTATACCAGTCGATAGAGAATTTTTTTCTGAGTCTGACTATGTACTTAACTCAAAATCGACATTTTTGGACTTAAATATTTTTGAGGGGATAAAGAGGTGAAAAATTCTAAAACATGAACATTTGTACCAAGACGAAATATTAAGGGGGGGGGGGTTATCCACTGAAATTGTAAATTACATTTATTATATTTTATTAATCTATTATTAATATTATTTATTATACATTATATTTATGGTTTTTAAGTGTTAAAATATTTCTTTTCTTTCCTCCAAGTCAAATTCATAGCTATAAAAATAAGGGGACAAGGAGCCGTCCCGAGGAACCGGTGCGTGATTGAGCAAAATGGGTATCATTTTTATATATAGGAAATCATTTTACATAAGAATCAGCAAAAATAATATCAAGGCTCTTTTTTTTTTTTTTTTTTTTTTTTTTTTTTTTAGCGCAGTGTAATAACAATGGGTTTAACCTTTTTGTCAACCTTATGACATAAGCACAGGACAGTCATGTTAATTAAATAAGTCAAAGAAAATATCATAACTATTATAAATTAACATAAAATGTAGTGACTTAGGACCTGATTAAGACAAAGTAAATGGAACGGAATTTTCTTTCCAATTTTTTAAGTATTTTGCAACATCTTATGGAAAAAAAAATGTTAAATTATTTAGATGATACATATTGTTTATCTACACTTTAAACAAAATAATTCTAATATGTTTTATGTTGATTTAATATATCTCGCTCGTTTTAAATGAGCTATTTTGTTTTAAAATCTAATTTGTATACGTTTGTTCATTTAAAGGCATTATAAAGCGCAGTTTCCTCATATCTAGTGTAGAAGTAATTTGCCTGAGTAATCAAATATGCATCAGTAATATTTGGAATGGAATATTGCTTTATAGTGCTTCCTATAACGGAAGTGATAGGTAGACACAACCTGTTCAATGTTGTGAATGGTATACAAATTGCAAGTTACAAAACTTATACATTTTATATTGATGTCGAAAAAAATTAGTTTTATACATCATTAAAATTTACACAAACTGTATTTAAATATGCATAAGAGGTTTTTATGCAGACTTTTATATTTAAAATTTTACACATTGTTGTTAATTTCAAAACTATAATTCTTTTCTACTTCTTGTTTATCGCAAATGATTAATATTTCTCCCTGCATTGGAAATGTATTTTTTTTTTCTTCTTCTTTTCCGTCCTATTATTGTTTATAAAATTATTGTGTTTCAGCAGTACTTATGATAAAAGATATATATATATATATATATATACTGAGTTATCAAACAGAAATATTTATATTTTTTAATGCCAAACATTATAAAATATGCTGAAAGTATATAATTTTTATTCTTAAAAATAGGATTTTACAAAAATAAGTAATATTTCAGTCACTAAATTTCACAATTATTTATGTTCAACAATAAAGAAAAAATATATAATATTTAAAGAAAAGATTTTAGAACTATTATAAGAAATCTGTGTGTCTTTGTAAAAAGAAAAAAAAAGATAAGAAAAAAGAAAGAAAGAATCTGAAAGATCAGAAAAAAAAAGTAATTTCACGAATTGTACTTATAATTTCAATTTGAATACAGTTCGGATTTAATTTAATTTCATTTTATTTAATAAAAAAAAAAGAAATCTATAGAGTTTGTGTATGTGTGTGTGTGTGTGCGTATGTGCGTTCCACCCTTATCACAAATAAATATAACAGTGAAAGAGGGAAATCGTGTTATCGCATGTCCACTAATACCTCAACACAAAAAATCGGAAGAATGGTTCTTTGAAGTATAACAAACACGAATACCTAAAATGAATTTCAAGAATTTTCCCAAACAGTAACAAATAGCGAAGACTTTCTTTTGATAAATTTGACATGAATAATAACTAACTTTTTTTTTTTTTTTATATATATATAGCTGTGATTAAAACAGTAGTTTCGAAAAATTCCACCAGGTAGTAATTCAGAAAATTAACATGGAAAAGGAACCATAACGGTTTAAAAAAAAAAAAAAAAAAAAACTATAATTTTGTTTTCTGCTTAATTTTGTATATTTCTCATTTTCTTTGTTAAAATTTGGTTTTTACAAATAAAACACCTATTAGTGCACATTGTCAACTACTTTTTTATTCCTCGAGAACTTACCGTAAACGTAAAAATATCAATTTTGACAACCAATCCGTTAATCAATTGGGCGGCAGAAGTGCATTTATAGCAGAATAATTAAAACCACACTATATACTGAAATCTGTTTCCGTAATATTTTCACAGGAGTTTTGAAAACCTTTAGATTAGAGGAGGATATTATGGAACAGTCGGAAAATATGGAATACCGAGGTTTCGGCTCTAATTAGCGCTGCTATCTCGTGGAAATACCATGAATACTCAAAAAGGATCCCCATGATGCAATACAGTATGAAGCGAAAATTCGTTGTTGTCGTACCATTCCCTACAGCACAAAGTGTGTTTTGTGATTTTAAAGAGTTTTAGCAGGTAAGTTTTCAAAAATTTAAACTAACTAGTACACATGTGATTTGAACAATAATGTTAAGCCTAATGTACACTCAAAGAATTGTAGTGTGTTATACTTCGGTTGTTTTTTAGCTGAAAGTATATTGTTCATTAATTTAAAAGTTCATTTTCCAGATAGCTTGTCGGGTATTAGGTAAATTGACTTCAAATATTCAACTAAAGAATCAGAAAATAAAAATGCTGAATGTATCGTCTGCAACGGAAAATTCTTCGAAGACGAACGAGGGGAAATTTGGATAAATTGTTTCAGCTCTTCTCTGTGGGCTCATCTTGACTGTACCAGAGCAGAGAACGGAGATTATATCTGTGACTTTTGTAAATAGACTCGAAGCAGAAACGGCTTTCACATAATCTTAAAAATACGGTTTTTATAGTTAAAAATAACTATATTTTATGAAGGCTAATTAATTTTTCTATGGTTTAAACCACCTATTCCATTTTACCCGACTATTTCATTTTGACCACCATTTGTAACTCTTTTTTTTTCAAGTAAATTTTTTATAACATCAAAATATTTTTTTTTCAGTGAAAATTCATTACAAATAATTACTCTATGTACTCATAATTATTTTGGGGATTTTTGTAAAAAACAAGTAAAATTATTTTAAGGAATTAAAATGATATTCCATAATACCCTCTTCTCCTCTATAAATTAATTCTTAAATTTAGAAATTAAATGAATTATCTGAGTAACGATTAAAATTTCTTTTCGATATTTGTCTTAAATTTTATTTAATAGATGTAGTTTTAACTCTTTCTGGAGCGCAGTTTCCATAGTGAAAACGCAAATTTTAATTCTCGATTCCAAAAACTGGCTTCGAACTTTTTTCTTTTTCTTTTATAACTTACGGGAATAAATATATTTCTTCATTTCTAATATTTTTGGTGCATTCTGGTGGATTTTGATTTTAAATGAGGAAATTTGCTTGTCCTTAAAAGGATTAAAGAAACAGTTTTGCAAAAAAAAAAAAAAATTGTACGAATCATTATAGACACTCGGCATAAGAAACGAAAGAAATGTTGTACATACAATACCATAAAGTTAAAATTCTTTGAAATGTTTATTTTTCCGACTGAGTGAAGATAATGCCTGGGCAGGGAGTCGAACTCCGGATCTTTGACTTACAAGGTCTGGGCTCTACCAATTGAGCTATCCAGGCCGATAATCGGTGAGCATTACTCACTCAGACAACCTTTAGGCAGAATAAGGTTTTTAATAAAAATTAAAATTCTTTATTTATAAATAAAACTAATTGAAACTAGCACTATGATTTTTCAATTATTATTTGGAAAATTTCAAATCTCTATTTTTCAGTTAACGTCAAAAGAAAAAAAAAAGCAAAGGCAGTATAGTTAATCCTATTATGGATTACATATTTTCTTTGAAAATTACTAATCCAAAAATTGATTTTAAAAATTGCTATTTTGCACAATTTTCATATTATTATGCAAATAATAGCATATTATTAGCATATTAGCATATTATTATAAAAATAGCGTATTATTTTGAAGTGCTTATTTAAACACAATTATATGTGTAAATAAGCACTTCAAAATAACATATATATATATTGCATAAGTTGTTTGAGGTAGAAATACCAGCATGGTCCTGCATCACGTAAAAAAAAAAAAAAAAAAAAAAAAAAAAAAACAGCAATAGGTGCACTTGTTCCTACTAATAAATTGGCGTTTTATATGACATAAATTTGAAGTGACTTATTTAAATTGGCTTAAACATATGAATTTCTCTGCATCTATACTGTTCAATTTCAGAGTACTATATATATCTACTGAAAAAAAGTTTAGAGGTGGAACGAATGTTTAAAAATCGATTAAAAAAGAAAATATATATTCATAACTAATAATAAAAAATAATAATAATAATTGTTAGGTTTATTTGTGAAACCAGTTATCATTTAAGTTTTAAAAAATATAGTAAACAGTTTAAAAAAAAAATTATGAACAACAAATAATGAATGAATAAATAAATAAAAAACTATCTTATAATTCTATATATTTACCTTCTTTTTTATGTTATCATTATTTGTACAAAAATTTACAACATATAAAAAATAAAAAAAAAAATTATGTAAAAAACATTTTGTAATTTTATTTCTGAGAATGATAACATCTTATCAATATTCCAGGTCAGAAATCATTTTTGCAACAGGATATCATTAACGAAACATATTAGTAATAAAGGAAAAATCTTTAACGTCATCTTAAATCTTCAAAGAAGTAGATTACTCCGATAAGACGTTCTGATTCATATTTTGTCCAATGCTTATGCTTTTTATCATACTAGAAGAAAATGATAAAAATATTAGATACTGAAGAAAAGGAGGAAACTCATAATCGATTCTGAGTATTTAGTAAAAATATGTTTGCCATTAGTTAAGTGTATTAGATTCTCTGAAGAAATGAATTTTGTATCCACTTAAATTCACATTTTTTTCCCACAGTATTAAATAGATGATGATATTTTTTGTGTGTATTTTTTCATTTAATCATTGTTAAATATACATAAAAATATTTTGCATTTTTGAAACTATTCTTTTCGTGTTTTTGTCTAAAACTTGACCTGGCTATTTGTGAATAAGAGCTGAATCCGTGTTTTTACAATATCAAAATTTGTGATTTCTGTATTCAAAGAAAAATGCACTAAAATTCAAACAAAATCTCACAATATAACAGGAATAAAACTGTCATTTGGTGCGCTAGTATAAAACTGTTTTTAATTTTTAGGAAAAAAACTGTTAATTTTTAATAGAAGAGAAAAAATGCAATCAGAAAAAAAATCTGTTGTGTTTTTTATTACTTATTAATGGTTTTAATTGTAAAAAAATCCGTGTTTTCAACAGAAGAAACTATGTTATACTCTATACTAGAATGCAAAATGTATATAGAAATTGCATAACGCCGAATCATAACAATTGTGTTATACGTAGTCTTAAAAAAGATAATTTTGTGCATTTTTCTATAGTTTAATGTATTTTTACTTGCCAAAACTTTTTGTGCTTGAAAATATAATTAATTTCAATTGCTTACAAGAATACGTAGTCTAGGAAATTAATACTACTATTAATACTTACTAGAATACGTAGTCTTCTATTTTCAAGTGTTCTAGTATTTTAATATAGTATTATTATTGTTATTTATAATAAGCTCATATTTCATAAACTGCTTAATAAATCAATTTATTTAACTTTTGTTGTAATATTAGGCTGATATAACGTTATCCTTAATTAACAACTTTCTAAAGCAGAAGAAAAATACGTTTAAGACATTCCAAAATGTGAAATATTCGAAAAATGTCATTTTCCAATAGTCTTTCATTTTACAACCATTCCTGTACATAGAAACGTTACATGGAAATTTTTCTAAAATTATATTTAAATTGGAAGCTTGTGATTTTATTTTTAAATTTCTATTAAAAAATATAAATACTGATTAATATTTTTAGATTGATAGACTTCAGACCACTAAGTATTATTTTAAGATGAAGTAATAAAAATATTTCCGAATTCTTTTGGGTATTTTAACTTGAAGCATATCTTAAAACCTATTTTAGGAATTTGTACAAACGATGTTTAAACGTGCTTTATGCTAAGAAATTTTTTATAAATACAAACTAACAGATTTAATAAGTTATACTAACATTTTTATTTCAGATCTCGTAACATTATTGAATAATAATATTAATTTGAAAAAAAAAAACAATGTTTGTTTAGCACGGGAATTATTAACATTAAAAAATGGTGATAGATATTTTTGAAATTTCTTCAGATGTTACAAATACTACCTTAAATTTCTAGTTTAGAAATCTTTTTTGATTAGAGGAAAAAAAAAAAAAAAAAACGTAAAGTTTTGTTATGTCCAACAATTCATTTAGGTTACAATCATATAAAGGAATGCGTTTTATTATTATTATTATTTTTATTTTTTTATTTTATTTTTTTAGTGTGGTTTAGTAATATGGTCTATTTTAGCATAACACCTGCACTAATAGGGTGGAATTTTAAAATAAAATGATTATAGTAGTTTTGATCAATTAAAAATAACTATTTAACCCCTCTCTCGAGGGATTTAAAAAAAGAGGGGGAGGGGGGGGACGTGCCTGATTTTAAATTTTAAATTGTAAAACTTTCTAATCATTTTGTATATGTAGCTGGTTATACTACTTAATGATAATAATAATAATTAATAATATAATAATAGTTAGATCAAATATTTTATTATTATTATTATTATTATTATAAAAGACACGTACTTCATGAATTCCCTTATTTACTTAATCGGAAGCAGTTATGGCAGCTTTTTAAATCAGAAAAAGTTAAACTAGAATGCAAAGTATTCTTGCTTTACACTTATGAATAAACTAGAAAATGCAAAGTTTCAGGGAAAAAGTTCGGATACTTAACGCAACTTTTTTTTTTTTTTTTTTTTTTTGAAAAACTGATTGTTTTAACAATACTTATCTTGCTGGTGAAATGAAGATACGAAAATAAATTATATGAAAGTGCTAAAAAACTTTTGCCAAAAACTGTTTTCCAGTGAAAAAAATATTTACATTTTGAAACTAAAATTGTTTGTGTTATTCAGTGCTTATAGAAGAACTAAAATAATATCAAGTAATGAACAATAAAGTACAGATAAAAAGAAAATCCACAATTTTTGGTAAAAGAAAAACGATCTAAGGAGCAATAGTGATAAGAAAGGCAAGGAACAGAAAGGCATATTTGATAAGAAAAAGAAACATAAAAATGAAAATTGGTGCCAACACAAAATGAGTTAAAAAAAAAAAAAAAAAAAAAAAAGCACAGTAAACGCTGTATAGCACGACACCATTCTAGAAGTTTCATTTATATGAACATATATTGCTGTCAAAAAAAAAAAAAAAAAAAAAAAAAAAACACAGAATATGTGTTATAAGGTAGTTAAAGCCAAAAACGTTTTATATCTAATTGCAAGATTTTTATTTAAAATATTCTATTTTTATCAACTAAAAATATTCGTAAATGTTTCTTATGCTACTTAGTATTTTGACTCAAAAATTATCTGAAATAAAGTATTGATCAAAAGCATTTAAAAACATCGTTTGAATCAGCTATAATATAACTATGTTAAGGTGCTCTCATATTACCTTAATGTGTATACATTAGAAATTAATCCTTATTGTCATAATTACCTTGGGTGGAAGAAATTCTGACAGAACTGAATTAAAAAATAAAATTTCAAACAACCTCAACAGGATTCTGAATTTCATTTTCTTATTACATTTAAGTAATATAGAAATAGCATAGAATATCTGCAGTATTTGATATATTTTAAAAAAATATAATTTTTGAAGCTCTAGAATGATTTACTTTTGTCTGCTAAAATTGCTCGATATTTCGATAAGTTATTATCATTTTTTTTAAACAAATACATTTTTAAAGAAATGGAAATAATGCATATAAATGTGCAGAGATCTGAAAAGATCTTTCATTACATCCTTTATCGAGTATCCCCGATATTATTATAAAATATTACATTGTTATAATAGGAGCTGCAAAGATTTAAATTTCCATATTTATTACATAAACACTTTCACAACATTTCAAAGAAAATCATATTACAGAAATGGATCCCAGATGCGATATCTGTTATTCCCATTCATTCATAATTCATGAGCCTAAGTATTTGAATCTTCCAACAAATATACTACAGTTCACTTGAGTACATAGAGATTTAGATGTTTATATAGGTATCAAAATAAAAGCAGGTTATGCTTAATACATTAAATATAAATTCATGATATTTGTATTGCTAATGGTTGTAAATGTTTTCAAAATATTGTAAAAGATTTAGTTTTGCATGGAGGTAAAGTTTAAATGTTTCACTTTTTAAAAATGAAAACGGAATTTACAATGATATCGAAGAGAATGGTTAGAGTGATAAAAGCTTTTACTGTGGTTTGTTTATACGCATTTTAAAAAAATAGCTTCTGCTATAGTCAGATATTTATATTGAGGGGACAGACTACTTCTATAAATGGGAAATCATGTTTTCGTGTTTTTAGTATGGCATTACTCAATGGATTAAATATATTATTTTGGTTGACTCTAAAATAGAAAATTATTTTATTACAGAATATTATTATTATTATTATTATTTTTTTTTTTAATTAAAGAGTTATTTCTCACTGTGCGTATGATATTAAATATATACCAGGTGTATAAGCTTAAATACGCTGTTTTTTAGTAATAAAAACACATTTATTTTTTATATAAAGCAAAACAAAATTTTATTCAAAATAGTTTCCCTCGCTAACTATACATTTTTCCCATCTTTCGGGCAATTGGTGAATTCCACGCCAAAAGAATTCCTTATCTTTTGAGGCAAACCACTCGTCCAGCCATTTTCGAACGTCTTCGTAAGAAAGGAAGTGCTGTTCGGCGAGTGCATGGCCCATTGATGAAAACAGGTGATAATCAGAAGGAGCCAGGTCTGGTGAATTAAGCGGGATGGGGTAACACCTCCCAGTTAAGTGTTTTGAGATAATTTTGGACCAATTTTGACGTGTGTGCTGGCGCGTTATCATGAAGAAAAATCAGTTTGTCATGTCTTTGTTGATAATAAGGCCTTTCCCATGGCATGTAGACGGATAGAAATGGCTGGTTGAGTGACACCTAACTTCTCGGCAAGCATTTTTTGCGATTGGGTATCATCTTCGTCCAAAAGAGCCTGTAATTCATGGTCGTCAAACTTTCGGGGCCGATTTTCACGCTCTTTGTCATTTAAGTCAAAATAGCCATTTTTGAACCGACGAAACCATTCTCTGCAAGTTGTTTCTGACAAAGCACTGTCACCATAAGCTTCCACAAGCATTCTATGCGATTCGGCAGCTGATTTCTTCAAATTGAAGCAGAAAAGCAGAGCTTCCTGCATATGCTCTTTTTTTGGTACAAAACGAGACATGTTTACACGAAGAAAAATTAATGTTTTTATATGAAATCACTAACGATTTGCACTGATTTATGTGAACAGACGTCAAACTGATACAAAAACAATAAGACATTTAAATGTCCGCTGTTAATACACTCACTAGCGCCATCTATACGCAAACAGCGGATTTAAGTTTATACACCTGGTATATATATATATATATTTGAGATATGAACTTCAAATTTTTCCCAACCATACATTTTGACATAATGAATAAAATGAATCAAAAATATAAAGTTCTGTTCAATAGAAAAAAACTATGATTGAGGAAATATAAAAATTTTAATGATAATTTCATATTTCAAATTTAATTATTAATTAAACCCCATATTATTTAAATAATTAAAGCATTTTAGTTCATATTCTTAATTTGAATGTAATGTTTCATTTAAAGTAAAAATTGTAAGGATATAGGAAATTGTAATTGAGATATCCTGTGCCGAGTAAGAAAGTACTCTTGATTTTTATTATTATTATTTTCTGCAATAATTTACTTTATAATAGAAAATAATTTATTTTCTATTTTAGAGAAAACCAAAATAATATTTTTAAGATATAGAGTAATGACATACTAGTTAACAAACACACACACACACACACACACACTAATGTTCGTACATGTGTTCATTCCATTTTTCAAAATTCTTAAATTTGATCAAAAATTTCTTCATTTTTCCATTTAAAAAAATAATAAATAAATAAATAAAAAATCTGTTATCCTTAAACTTAATCATTTTTTTTTTTTTTTTTTTTTTTTTTACGGAAGAACTTAAATAATCATGGCGTTATTTAAATGCATGAACTAGAAAATTCCATTACCAAGCAATATTTTTTCTGGACTTACATATATTTTTAAATAACTTTATATAATTAAATTTTAATATATAATGTTCAATTGGATGGTATAATTAAAGAGTACAATCAAAGCCAAATATGTGAAAATTTGACAAAAGAAAATGGATTTTCATTACTGATAAAACATATAATAATAATGGTAACAGATTAAATAAAGATTTATTTACGTAAATTAAAATCGTAAGAAAAAGCACCGAGAAATATATAAAAAGTGTAATACATAAAACTTTTCGAACTGCATTTATATTTCCCTGTTATTGCAAAAATAAATAAATAAATAAATAAAACGAAATAAAACAATATATATAAAAAAAAAAAAAAAAAAAAAAAAAAAAAAAAAATTAAAAATACTGCAAACATTTCTAATTTCTTCTTCTTCTTAAGACCATGTGACTCACCAGCACGTGCACGCTAGATTTGAACATAACGGCAAACTGGGATATATTACTGTCCCAAAAATGCTTTCTTTCTCATTTTTATTTCTTTTTCCTCATGAAAATGTTTAGAAAATGAGTCAAAAACATAATATTAAATAATGAAATAAACAAAAATTAAAGCAAATAAAACAATAAGAGTATACTATATATATATATATATATTTTTACTTTCAATTATGCATTTTTCACGTATTAATGCTCCTTACAAACTAAATTTGAATAAAAACTACAGATTTATTCCCCTTTTATCTGAAGCAATAGTTACGAGGTAAAAAATAAATGAGAAAGCAGAAAGGATTTTAACTTTCGCATTTCGTTCTCTTTTACGAAATTGCGTAAAAGAATAAGTGACTTATAATGACTGATTAACTGACACTATCGAAATATGGTCAGAGAGACGCGCTGTACTGTTTTCATACACACTATGAAATATTTCTTTGTTGTAAGATAATTTATGAAAAAAAAAAAAAAAAACTTACAAGCACTCACACACTGTTAAAAACGAAGAAAAAACCAGTTACCTAAAGCTAGTAATCGTAACCACATTTAAAACATTGTATAGTACAGAGGCTGTTCGCACATTTTTTAGACGATTTTATTTCGCCGTAAGAAAAAATCGTTTGCATGGAGAATTTTATTTTCACAGCAGTTATATTTTTGAATGTTTTATTTATCTTCTGATATTTAGAATTTTTGTTTAGATGCAAAAATGCGCTTTTAAAATGGCAGTGGATGGAAGGATAGGTTTCCGCTCTTTCCAAAGATAGTTTTTAGTGAAATCGTTATGAAAAGCATTTATCAGGAGAAAAATGGAAAAATGTTGCAACAACAGATGAATCTTTGGTCTATTTAAGTGGTTGCGATAAAAAAAGTTCAATTTATTATCACAAAAGAGGAGAAAAAAAAATTGCTACATGGATCAAAGCATCAAAAGAAAGTTTTTGTAAAGGATTTATGATTGCCACTGGTTTTTCATACAAGCGCAAGATAAAAGAAAAAAAAAATGTGACAAAAATGTCAAAATCAACTCTAAATACTCTCAAGAACATATTTTAATTCCACTTTTTAAAAATGAAAATCCAGATCTTTATCCACAATGCTATCAATACGTTGAACTGTATCAAGACAAATACAAGCAGCCGCACATCACAATCCGCAATTGCTTTTCTAGAAAAAAATGGAACAAAAAACGGGAATTAAAACCATACCCTTCACTGACATTCCTGCTAAATCTTCTGATGTATCACTGTTGGATTTTTGTGTTTTTCGACTCTTAAAATCAACATTATCCAAACACCGACCTACAACGCTTTGTGGACTCTGGAAAGCCGTTCAAGAGGAGTAGAAAAATATACCTCTTCCGATATTATAAAAAGCATTATTATCATAGAAATTATGATGTAGAATGTTAGTTAATAAAAAGGGCTATCAAACTGAACAAATAAAACTCGAAATATGAGTGAAATTGCTCCAGAACACTCCATCAAAATCGTCTAAAAAATGTGCGAAGTGCCTCTGTAGAGGGTTAAATATCTGTGGAATTTTCAAACGCTCGTCCTGGTAGGTTAAAAAAATTCATCATATTTTTATCTCTTTAATATTTTACTACATCTATTCTTAATTTTTAATATTTAATAACTTTTTTGTTAAGTATTTCATAAAAATTTCTGAATATCTAAAATTACATTTCCTTGTAAATCTGAGCAAAAAACATTTTTAACATTCGTGTTACACAGACATGTTTATCATATTTTATATATCTGGAAATAAAAAACCGAAAAACGTATGAAGATATCTCACATGTCTGTGAGAAAAGAATTATTTACACGCTATAAATTTCTAAACACGTATTCCATTTGAGCTATATTTTCGTTTTCCGTATGGAAAGTTATGTATTTCTACTATTTTGAAAGTTTTACATTTCGTAAGCAAAAGAAATGCTTACAAAACAACTCAAAAAGTAAAAGAAAGGAAATTGAAGAAAATTCATATTTAGTTTAATAATAAGTTTTAACCTTTATAGACATTAGTATTTGAAGAAAATAATGCTTTACGTTAAATAATAATATAATGGAATTATTATTATTATTATTAATACTATTGCCTAAGTTTTTTTTTTTTTTTTTTTTTTTTTTTTTTACAAATCATGAACTAAGATTTTTTCAAATGTTTAATACACATATTCAGCTTACACGATGTATGTATATATATATTTTTTTTTTCTTAATTTCAAACCGCAACTTATACTTATTCTTGATACTTCTAAATATACTTGATAATAATTGACTAAGCATATGTTATAATTTATATGTTTAAAAACTTTTTTTTTTTTTTTTTTTTTTTTTTTTTACAAAAATATATTGATGTAAACGACTTAAAAATGGCTTATATTAACCTATGATGAATAATCTGGTGTGTCACTCACACGACTTTCTCTTACCTTAAAATTTAATACTATAATACAGGTTGGAGATTAAGAGGTAAGATAACGAGTATTGTTATGTAAACCTATGTTAAACAATTCAAATTAGGCTTCGGAAGAGATTTATGTGATAATTAGTTCTGTGTGAGGGGGGCTGCCGCCCCCCTTACACAGGACCAATTATCACATAAATCAACCCCCCATTTCATTAATGCATCCACATTTATAAAGAATTTAATTCAGTTATTAAAAAATAATTCTGTTTAAAAAAAAAAAAAAATTATTAAAATTATTATTTAAACAAATTATCTTTTATGATAATGCAGACGATTTCCATATTAGAGAAGTAGTATAACACTAAATATCCAAAAAAAAGTTGAATTTATTCTCAATATTATTTATTTATTTACTTTATTTTTTTGGTTAAAAATGAAAAAAAAAAAAAAAAAAAAAAACGATAACTTTATTTTAAGTTATCGCAGTTCGATAGTTCAAGCATTCGTTTGAAAGGTATTGGCGAGCTCTTTTGAAAGATACCCATCATGAAAACTTACTACCCTCGAGGAGGGACTTCCCACCAGAGGTTGTGGGGGGGGGGGGGGAGGCGAGGCCCCTACATACACAATTTTTTTCCCAGTTGACTATCTCTATTACAAAAATTTATATTTGTTTCATTTGGTTTATTGCAATCTATAGATGTTAAAATCTACTTACCTGCAATTTCCCCCATAGACGTAATGTATTTGAATACGTTTGAGTGTCCCTGTACACGAATCATTTGCTTCATGTCAACGAAAAGCTTACTGTAGCATCCATATATGATACACATTTAGAATACCGAGTTTGGAATTTCTACTTTTTTGTTCTTGAGGTACGTTGGTAACAGACAGACACACAGACAGACACACAGACAGACAGACACACAGACAGACACATAAACCATTCGCTAAAGACATGATTTTCGTATTCAGGGGACCTCAGAACATGTAAATATAATAAAACCTCACGTCCGAAAATTTGACCCTAAAAAATATTTTTTCGACCCTGTGGGTAAGAGAAAGTAATAAAAAAGGTGGATGCTATAAATTTAAAATTTTAAGACTTTTTCTCTATATGCGTCTGTCTGCTTGTAGCACTGACGCTTCTTAAACGTTATTTTGGTTTCAATGCATTTTTTTTTTTCTTTTTTCAAACACTAAATTAATCCGAGTGGAATCCTATCAACAATTGTATAAAATATGCTCGATACATTCAAAAAATCAGATTTTATTCAGGTCGCTTTCAATAGTAATTTAAAATAGGTGATCGTGCAATTTTCTGATTTTCAAATCAGATTAGCTAAAATCTGACAGCTGGCAGTCTTGTAAATTTTAAATCGTGGTAGTTTATGCACCAAAAATTTTCTCCTCCACTTAAAAATAAAACATTTTTTTTTTTTTTTTTTATCTCGAATTTTAAAATGATTTCAATAAAATTTAATATTTTCTATAAACAAAAAGTATGTGTTTGAAGTCCAAAAATATCTATATAAGAGATTTTTGGACTTCGAACACAAAATAGCCTTTGTCTATGTATACTTTCTAAATAAGGTATGAAAAATTATTTTAATAAATATTTTGCATACAAATATTTATTTTCTAATTCTTCTTGATAAAATCTTTTGAAACAATGCCCACCAGCGGCCAAGCGGTTCTGCGCTCAAAGATGTTAGACGTGAGGTGGTGGGTTTGATTCCAGGTCGCACTCGTCGGTCTAACAGTTCGGAGTTTTCCGTGGCTTTTTCCAAAACTTGCGTAAATACGTTCTAGAACCCTTTAGAAATACTACTATGGAAGGCACTCCCCCTCAGGCCTAGTACCCAACAGCAGTCAATCGGCCTTAATTCCCAACCCAAAAATCTCTAAATTCTATTAAAAAATTAGAATTTTTATATACATTTTTTTAAATGCCTAAATTGTTTATTTATTTTTCTTAAATCTATTCTACATTATGCACGTCAGAACATCGCTAAACTCAGATGAAAATGAGAGATGTTTAGCAAATATAATATTTAATTAAATTCGAAGCCATCTTTACTTTGGTATTTTAAAATATACAAGCTAGCTTCCAACTGAAAATTGCATATTTAGCATAAAAAATCTTTAAAATCAGAGTCGAGGGTTTTTATAAATCTAGCTTTACACAAGATAACACATACTAAAAAATGACAATTATTGTTATATAGAGAAAAAGAAATGTTTAAATACATAATTTTATTAATGCACTTTTTATATAAAATTATGTAATTAATAGTTTAATATGTAATTAAGTACGCAATTAATGCCTTTTACAGTCCTGGAATCTTTTATTTTCTTATTAAACGATGGGGCTCTACTCGGTGTTCGCTCCGCTTACCAACTCGGAGGGAAGGTTTTTAAAAACTCTTCCCAGACTCTTTTACTTATTAATCTGCCCGCTTACTGGCTGCTTTGACTTTCACTGAATTGGAATATTAATAGTGCATAACACAAGATAACAGCAGAAAAAATGTTAAAGAAATTCCCATATGACATGTGAAATCGGAATGCATACTATATAATGTTAGATTTTTTAAAAGGAAATATTATGCTAAAAATCAATAACTGCTTTTTTAGAATAGAAAGAAATTCGCAGTATCTAGACCATTTTGCGGTACAACATTAGCATATGACCACATGGCGACTTTTCTAAGATTCTAAGTCTGAAGGAGGCCGTTCACCACTATGCAGCGTTTTTGAGCGTTTTTATCCTTTACAGAGGGGCTCCAAAGAGTTGGCGACTTTTATATTTCTGCTCTTATTTGGGGATAAATGTATTGGTATACTTGTATTTTTTTTTTCTTTTAATCTAGTACCTATTTTTTCTAATGCCTACAATTTTGCCATTTTATTTTTTTAGTTAATTTAGGGCAGTATATAATATATATATTTCTAATGTACAGATAGGTAATAATTTTACGCTTTCGAAAATATCTGAAAAAAAAAAAAAAACAGTTTATTAATATTATTATTTTGGAAAAATCTTTTACAGCTTCAACTTTTGATTCTCTTCTATCTACTTCTTAAAATACCGAAGGATAGAATGTACTCGATTCCCTATAAAAAATTTAGGTAATAAATGTTTTTCTTGCCATAGTCAGAAACATGAAACGTATGGTATAAATGTCTAATTCTGTAATGTTAAAAAATCATCAAAGCGAAATTAGAAGCTGTCATTTATAAGTGAGTTTGATTTTGACTTGATTTTTATTTTTTATGCGAAAATATATCCAAAGTATTTTAAAATAAGTTTTTTAAACAAAAAGATACATTTACTTTAAAGACAAAAAGAAATGCAGTCAATTATACAAACACGACATTATTTCATTATTAAAAAAAAGAAGAAGAACATATAAAGTACATTATAAACATAAGAAACGGTCAAGAAAAAAATTTAATTTTCTAACAGAAAAAAAATCTGCAGACAAGAAATTACAATCTTGAATTCATTTTTTTATTGAAAATATCTAAGGTAACAACTTTATTCATTTCCACGCGACAGATTTCTGTGTTACCAATAGCAGCATTGACTTGTTTTTTACACCACGGATGACATTTTACATTCCCTGGTAATTATGACATCATAAGACTGAAAGAACAACTCTTTGGAGAAACATTTGCATGTTGGTAAATCGAATACCTTTATTTATCCGAAGTCTTTAATTGATAATTTCGTTAATTAAGATGATAGAAATTTCTAACCAACTGAAATAACATTTTTGGATTATTCGTTATATTTTGATACCTGTCATGAAATGGAGGACACTGCCGTTCTCGAGGAGATATGGTCGCAGACAAAAATATTGACACTAGCGACAGTAACTTCTTTTTAATACGAAGTACTGTCAATAAGTTCGAGGATTATCCTCCGTACCCTTTCGCGATGTAAGGTGAACCAAAAGAACGATGTGGTTTGTAAGTCTGTTTCTCTGTACACGTGTATGACGCTTTGTAAAAAATACAAAACCTGATAAGATTAATCCAGATAAAAATTACTGGATTAATCTTATCAGGTTTTGTATTTTTGAAAACGTTTTGTTTAACGGAAAATATTACTTTTTGCAGCGAGGGGGATCCCAATGGGAACGAGTGTTTCGAGTACTCTCGCAAATTTATTTTTATATTTTTTCGAAAAAAGTTTTATAAATATTACTTTCTTCAGATATATTGATGATTTAATTGTTTTTAACTGTAATTGTTTCGAAAATATTTTAAGAAAAATATATCAAAAAAAATTTATTTTAAACCGTACAGATACTGATAAAATTTCTTTCCTAGATTGAAATATAAAGAGAAATGAAGATAAATGGCTCATTGGATTATATGATAAAAGAAAAGATTTTAATTTTAAAGCTAATTGTCTTACTAATTGCTTTTCAAATATCAGTAGGAAAGTGTTTAAAAAACATTATGTTCGCACAACTTAAAAGAATTCGTACTATTTGCAATAATGAAGAAGATTTAAAATATGCTCTTGAAGACTTAAAATGTACCTTGCAAATTAACTGTTACCCGTCCCAAATTTTTAACTGTGAGTTTCCAGAGTTTTCCTATCTCGGTTTGTTCTACTTCCTCCTTCAAGGGCGATATTGAAGTACCGACGAGTAGCCCCGTCGGCCGAAGTTAATTTGTTTTCCAGATTAAGGGTTGTATTCTTATTTCATTTTATACTTTCTTGTTTACATTCAGTAATTCTTTATTGTATTGTATATATTTTTTAAATGAATTGATGTAATTTTATAACTTCTACAATTTGATAATTTCATGAAGTTTTTTTAGTAGTTTTATATATTATATATATATTTGATTTCTCTTCAGTTATTGGTGGTTTTCTGTTTGGTGAGAAGTTGGGGGCTAAGGATAGTTATTAGCTTATAGCTACTGTCCTTTCAGAAACTTCTCGTTCACCCCTACACTGAGGGGCCACCCTGATGAAGATCTCAGTGTTTTTTGGGGTTTAATTTCATTCATTTGTTTATATATTTCTACATTTATATATTCCTGTATATAAATATATATATATATATATATATATATGTCAGGGATTTAATAAAATTGCAAATTGTTCTTTAACCTCTAATATTCCAAATCAGATGCGAGTTTCACTATAGTGTTTTTATTTATTACCTCGTCTGCTTAACAAAAATGTCATAAAATTGTGCAATCTTTATTCATCTAAAATCATTTTCGTTTGATAATTAATTTTTCCTAACCTTCAAGACGTCACTTAACGGTTTTTGCTTGGGTAAATTAGATTTGCCAAATTTTAGTGGGGGAAATATTTCTATTGTTCTCAACCGACTTTAACAATTTCATATTCTTCTATTGATTTAACGTTAAAACAAAGAAATTATTATTTAGTTCGGTTGAGGATATTGTTTTAAGCGCTATTGTATCTCAATGTTGGCTCAACACACGTTTACGTGTTCCTTCCATAGTTGTATAATGAAGAAGAAGGAGCATACGTGTTATGGTTTCGGTTTAAAAAGTCTAAGATTGTTGGGTATAGGGTTGCAACAATGCTGCAATCTCATTGGTTGGCGATATTTTGGTGCAATTTTTGAATCGTCTAGTCTGTCTGTTAGCCAGTCAACTAGTCAACAGCAACAACAAATGGTAATAAATTCGCCAAGGTTGAATACCCTACTTCAAGGTACTGCGTAGAAGAATAGCATGAGATGGCAATTCGCTAGACGGGAAATTTATGTATTTAAGTACTGAGACACACCATCTTCCTTAATTAAGTTTATGGTTCCTTCTGCTCTGAACCACTGGCACGCTAATAACGTGAAAGTCTGCTCACTCTCTCACATCACAACAATTCAAAGACAAAGAATCTGGAGGATTCTTCATTAAGCCAACTGTATTACGTACAATTTTCTTTAACAATTTTTCTAATAAAAAAAGTTTGTGGCTAAAAGAGTTCGTTTATCGACGATTTATTTATGTTTGTTTCTTAATTTTACAGATCTTGTAATTAATATTCTTATTTAGATAAAATCAACATCATACCAAATGACTTGTTTTTGCATAAAGTTTTCTATATGCAAAACAGAAAATAAAATATGTATCCATAAGATAAAATGTTTTTCAAAAGCTACAGATTGTTTTGAAATAAAAGTGTTTTTATAGATTGGGATGCAATTTTATAGTACATTTTTGCAGCTTTGAAATATATTTTATTCATTTATTTACTGGAATGTTGCAGAAATGTTCCGTTTTTTTAATAGTTTTTTTTTTTTTTTTTTTTGCCTCCACGAAGAGATGCAGTAGCAGACAGAAGAACTTTGACGCAAACGATAGTAAATTTTTTAAAAATATATAAAGAAATTAAATGATAGAGCAACTAATTATTCTTTTTATTATATATATATTACCTATATTTATGCATATAACTATATGATACCATTTCATCGATTTGTGAAATAAAATTTTCGCATACTTAAACATTATAATGGATAGAAAATATTTTATCACTTTAAAATTAAATAGAATTTTTTTACTCAAGGTTTTCATGGTCTTAAAAATAATATACCACTCACTTTTAATAGCCATTTTTACCGTAAACTAATTCATAAAATTCAAAATGAATTTCATTGTTAGAGAATAGTATTAAAAGTTTCCTTGAAAAAAAGCAAAATCCATAAATTTGAAATTTTTATAGAATAAATCATATCTTAAATTGCGAAAGTCATCTATATATCATACTATTTTTAATCTAATATTATTATTTTGGTTAAATATATATTCTTGTTCATAAATTCAGGACAAAGGACAGGCTCACAGCAGGGTTCCATTAGCGAGTCATGTTATTAATAAAGAAAAAGCTACAGGAATGTCTTAAATCCTAACCAAAATAAAAGTAGATTACTCGATTATGCCATCGCCATTCATAATTTGTCATACGCTTGTGTATTGTGTCATAAAATAGGAGCATGATAAAAATGTATAAGCATTAAATTGAATAAACAGACTCTTTAATTATATATTGTTATATACTGTAGTTTTTTTTTTTTCTTTTATCATTTTGAGGAGCATTTATATGTCTATATTTCTTTTTTAACAAAATCAGCGATTTGTTTAAATCTTTCAAATATTTGTATGTTGTGATTGTTTTTATGAAGAGAATGATATATAATAGAAACTAGATAAACATTTTTTGTAAATTCTAAATTAATAATATAATGAATTTCGATTGATAATTTACTTGTTTTTTTTTTTAGTATATAATTATAATTACGTGTATAATCTACATGAAGATTTTTCGTTTTTGTCATTTTTTAATTTGCTTTTCTAAATACCATGATAAAATAAACAAGAAATTACACAAAAAATAAATATGAGACATAAAATATATACTACAAAGCTCAATCTTTTACTCAAAGCATTTAAAATAAATATTAGAAAAAAGTGAACGGGAGAAGAAAGACAATTAGACTGGGATTATTAGAATACGGTAAGATGCAGGAAAAAATCATTACGGATAAAGTCGTTAATATTATTAATCGTTACCATTGTAATCGCTACTACAATTACTAATCTTTATTGCTAAACTACTGTACGGGTAAAATACGGATAAAATCAATATTAACATAATAATTTTCATACAAAAATTATTCGAACATGTGAGAGAACAATAAACTAAAATTCTTTATTGAGGAATATAACCTCCCTTGTAAAACATTGATTGTCCGTACTCAGCATAAGATTATCCAGTTTTCCTGGTAGGAGTTTTCATTCTTGAATTAATATTTTATAATATAGTATGGCGTCTACTACAAGATACAACTATGCACCAGGCAATTCCACAAACTATTCAACACACTTTAAACAAATTAAAATAATGGAACCACACTGACCACTTCGTTTTTCTGATATACTGTTGTCATTTTTGAACCTGTTCCGCTTTCCGTTATCTTTAACAGAAACATTTTCTAGACCGATGACACCTTAAAATGTGGGAGAAGGTAACTTCATTAAAGTAACGTTTTCGGTAAGAAATTTTCTGTCGAAAGTTTTAAGCTCTGCTGTCTGTTTGGCATATTGAGTTTCTCAACAAGCAAAATAATCCCTTCTTGATATTAATGGGGTGAAAACCTATCTCAACTTCTCTCTTTATAATAGCTGATGCTGAGAATCGACTTCAAATTGAAATGGCTCTAAATGGTAAAGTCAACTTGACTCTATTAATGAGGTGTCCAGGTTTTTCGTCCGATTCATAATTTTGAGGGCTCTACCGACAAGTTCCTGTAAATCATATGCAGCAATTACGATTATGGGTAACTATTTCACCTTTGTGTAGGGTTCTGGCCATTGTATACCAAACTCTCTATCGTCCACATGCGGTATAAAAGTGCTGAAAATTTTTTTCCTATATGTTTTTCGGTGTTTTTTCGCTTGAATGATGATATATCGATGACCATTTACCATTCTTTTACTTCGCCAACTGCCATAAAACTTTATTATAAATTTATCTGTTTTTTAAGGACTTTCCAACCTCATGGACAGAAAAAAAAAAATCAACACGCATTAGTTATGTCTCGCCTCAAGCTAGTTTATCATTCTACTTCGTATAACGATTTTCCTGATAGTTTCTCATACACGATCTCCTTGCGATTGCTGTTTCCGCTGCGAATTATTTTTTTTCATCCGCTGCACGTTATGACTTGGCACGTTTTGAATGCTGTAATTTTATACTCCTGGTATTTTCATATGCATCACTTGTGAGTTCTTTACTGTGATATTTTTTCGTTGTACAAGTATCAAATAGCCTCGTTCTATAACTGCATGACTATTTGTCCAAATTCATTTTGTTGCTTAAATTTTGCAAATAAATGAATTATAAAAGACAGGAAATATATTTTTTTAACTTTTTGTTGCTTATCATATTCCTTTAAAGAAAGAAAAAAAAAATAGAGACTAATAAACAGATAATGTATAAAGATAAGGATAAATAGCAGCTGTTAATTGCAAAAAAGTAAGTAAAGCTTTAGAAAAACAGATTGGCTAACAAAACCACCTATACGAATAAGTATTTACCGTAAAATATTATTTTCTTTTATGAATTAAATCGGATGTCTACGTATGTAGACAAATGTCCAACAAACTATTTAATATAAAAACTCACCCTTCAAAATCGCCATCTTGAGGTAAATTAGGGTAAAGTCAAGTTTGAAAACGTAAGTTTTTCCTCTTCTGGGTACAAAGGGGGTAAACTGGAGAATTCTTTCAAAGTGTATTTTGAGTACACCTACACTCTGTTTTCCGTACACATGTATAATGATACTTATAAAACTGTTTAAGAGGTTCCAGAAAATCATAATAATATTAATTGTGAGATTCTGATTTTTTTTTATTTTAATAAAAACACACACCCTTTGAACCAATATATATTTATATATATATACATATACAGGGTGAGTTTGACATAATCTGCCAAACGAAAGGAGGTGATAGAACAGTCCATGGGGAGCATAAAACACCATAGAAACCCTGTCCTATCTCTAACCGTTTCCGAGTTATGGTAGATAGAAGAAAAATCTTTTTTTTTTCCATCCCGTCTGAAAAAACGCAAATTTGTGAGCTTCCTGCAAGACTTACACGCAAAATAAGCACATATTTGGAAAAAGCAGAAACACTCCTATCGGGTGACACCATTTACATCAGGATACCTTAATTTGACGGCGAGCTACAAGCGCTAAAACATTAGCGAAGTTTAAAATCGAGTTGTCACCAAATTCTTTAATCGACAATTCTGCAAACACCGTTTAAGCTACAATCGGTCAAATTTACCAAAATCTTCTCCATTCCACAAGGTTTAGAATGAGCTCAGAATAAACCATATCGGTGTTCTAGTTCAAGAGAAATTTAGCCTTTTGTTTGAAATACATTCATCACTGAACTCGACGTTCGTCGAGAAGGAGACTAACGGGGTGCCATGGTCATTCCTGATTTTATGCCCGCCTTCATCCCTCTGTCTTATCAGATGCAAAAAGAAAGTTTTAAAGACAAACAAGAAAAGTAGCAGTTATATTAAGTTTACAAACACAATGCAATGCAAACAAAAGAAGTATGACGTTTCTCACGTCTTTCACAAAGGAATATGCAAAAAAAAAAAAAAAAAAAAAAAGATGTATCTCACGTTTATGATTAGAGCACATATGCATTGGAAAGGATGTGTGAAATTTTGTGCCGCTGCTGAAATTGGTCACACCCACACCTGATGCATGCCCTTGCCCGCTTACGAACGGAAACCACAGTAGCTCTTACCGAAAGCTCATCCCTCAGTTTTATTATTGCATCATCGAGCCGGCTGCTTAAATCTTGTAAACTGGCAACTTCTGTGCAGTAAACTTCTTGCTTCAGGAAACCCCAAACATAGAAGTCCAATGGAGTGAGATCTGGCGATCTAGGTGACCAAGGAATTGGTCCATTACGAGTAATCCATCGCGGATACTGCTAAGTCAAGAAGTTCCGAACGGCATTGGAAGAATATGCAGGGGCCTCATCGTTGGAAAATGATTTCCGCTCGTTGGAGTACAGGAAGGACATCAAGTAATCCTGGAAGATGATGTTCCAGAATCTACAAATGTGTATTGCTTTTCAGATGATCTTGGAACAAATGTGAACCTATCAAGAGATCGCCAACCTCTCCAGGCCAAACATTTAAGCTGAATCGCGTCTGAAACGATGAGTTTTGTGTTACAAATAGATTTTGTTGAGCGTAATGATGCCAGTTATGTAAATTTAACATGTCATCCCGAGTGAAAAGTGACTCATTTGTCCACAGTATCATTTTAAGGAAATGGTGTTCCTCAATATCTCGTACTAAAAGTCAGCGGCAGAATGTTACCCGATTTTGGAAATCTGAGCGGCGTAATTTTTGTACCGGTGAGAAGTGGTATGGATGATACTAGTTTTTGCGCAAAACATTCATTACTTTACTTTGTGAGATTCCATCTTCTCTCGCAAGTATGCGTGAACTCATATTTGGATTTTCCTCCACTCGGACGAGTACGGACTCCTCAGCAGTGGCGGAGCGGCGACCATGGCCCCTTTCATACACCCTACCGAACGACCCACTCTCCCTAAGCCTTCGATGAATTGCGGCAAGTACAGCACTGTTCGGCGCACGACGATATGGATAACGTAGACGTACTCTTCTTCGGCTCTCCGAGAGTTACCATCGCAAAATCCATACACAAATTGCATATCCGCGTATTCTTCATTTGTAAAACTAGGCATATCTGTTTACAGGTTGGAAATTATGACAATTTGAACCCTGTGATGACTTCAATTAAAAATAAAATTCAGAAGGGTAAACAAAAAGGGATAAAATTTCAATATTAATTTACAAAAGTAGAAGAAAAAAAGTGCTGCAGAATAAGAACCAACTTTCTTAATTCGTACCAATGTAGGAAAACATACTAAGTATGAACTAAGAGAGAGCAAGTAGACGTGACAGCAGCGTGAAAAGAATCGGTCGAGCTCAGGCAAAGTCCAGAAAATGCTAAAGCAATTGTAGAGAATCCGAGTGGGCCATGATTCTCTAATGTAGATCTTACTAGATCTTAAATATGAACTTAGATTAACTTAATTACGTAATGATGAAAGCTCGAGACAAAGTTAACAAATAAACAAAGTTTATTTAGCATTCAAAATTAAGGAGGGCGTTGAGCTAACGTAATTTAAATAAATGACCTCAGGAAATAACTTTAACAAGACATAAAATAGGAAGTTGCTTTATCTCACCCACGCTGATCCTTTTGACGACTGCTGACGGCTACTTCTCACTTTTCTCACTTTAGAGCGTCGAGCGGATTCCCGAACACGACAGGCTCCTTTATTTCTTTACTCCACAAAACTACACCTCTCAACCATCATTCGCATGAAACTATCACCATCAACATTTCTCTTAACTCCACACTAATCAGCTACCCCTTCATCACCATTCCACTACATCACATCCTATATCTATCTCTATATCTATATCTACCTCTAGCAATTCACAATCTTTCCTTTAATACTCCATTCAACAACTCCCGTTCATTTCATTTCAATCAAAACCTTTTAACATCTCTTCTACTCATCTAACACCGAGATCCTAATTATTTTACTGCTGCACAATGCTGACATAAAACAATCTCGACCAAGACTTTCGCTGAGTCCCTGGCGACGAAATAATCTAAACGTCCCAACTTTTAGTGACGGTCCCTAGCTCGACCTCACACGGTGTTTGCAGAATTGCTGGTTAAAGAATTTGGCGACAACTCGATTAGCAGCATAAAACGTAAAAGAAGCTGACGAGAAAATAAGCTGTTACAGATTGACTCGTCTT
The DNA here is from genome assembly GCA_963930645.1 of Salticus scenicus. NCBI lineage: Eukaryota > Metazoa > Arthropoda > Arachnida > Araneae > Salticidae > Salticus > Salticus scenicus. The sequence continues at coordinate 129,433,151 of OZ005649.1, read as the reverse complement.
TTGTAACCGCGAGTGTGATGAGCGCACAGGAAGGTTGGAATACATCTGCATATCACTAAGAGTCCATATGCAGATAGTCACGAATTTACATACGTTCCATTTATTCACCATCGTTTCGTTTGACGAATTTCGACGATCGCCGTTTTCAGTGATGTATTTTAAACAAAAGGCTAAATTTCTCCTGAACTAGAACACCGATATGGTTTATTGTGGGCTCATGCTAAAGCTTGTGGAGTGGAGAAGTTTTTGGTAGATTTTACCGATTGTAGCTTGAACGGTGTTTGCAGAATTGCTGGTTAAAGAATTTGGCGACAACTCGATTTTAAACTTCGCCAATGTTTTAGCGCTTGTAGCTTGCCGACAAATTAAGGTATAATGATGTAAATGGTGGCACCCGATAGAAATTTTTCTGCTCTTTCCAAGTATGTGCTTATTTTGCGTGTAAGTCTTTCAGAAAGCTCACAAATTTGCGTTTTTTCAGACGGGATGGAAAAAAAACAGATTTTTTCTTCTATCTACCATATCTCGGAAACTGTTAAAGATAGGACAGGGTTTCTATGGTGTTTTATGCTCCCCATGGGCTATTCTATCACCTCCTTTCGTTTGGCAGATTATGTCAAACTCACCCTGTATATATATATATACATAATATAAAAACTTGAACACTTTAATAAATATTAACATTTATATTAAAAGATATAAATTTAAATACTACTTATTTTTAAGGTTATATTTAATGCTTCATTAATTTATTCAATAATTACCATAAAAAAAAGCGAATATTTCAAGCATATGTACTTTACAATTTTTATTAAACTCACAATCAACTAATTGGAAGAAAATCATATTTTAATAAAATTTTATTTTTCCGACTGAGTGAAAATAATGCCTGGACCGGGAGTCGAACCCCGGATCTTTGACATACAAGGTCAAGGCTCTACCAATTGAGCTATCCAGGCCGACAACCGGTCAGCATTACTCACTCAGACAACTTTTAGGCATAAACATCTGGTCTATCATTTAGATAGCTCAACAGAAATAAGCCGCAGGTAAAGGAAAACACCATTAAACAATGGGAGAAAGAAATACAATTTTTATTAGAATCACAATCAACTGATTGCAGGAAAATCATATTTTAATGAAATTTTATTTTTCCGAATGAGTGAAAATTCAGTAAAATTACAAGTAATCACGAGTAAAATCACAGTCAGTTGATTGTGATTTTAATAAAAATTATATTTCTTTCTCCCATTGTTTAATGGTGTTTCCCTTTACCTGCGGCTTATTTCTGTTGAGTATCTAAATGATAGACCAGATGTTTCTGCCTAAAGGTTGTCTGAGTGAGTAATGCTGACCGGTTGCCTGCCTGGATAGCTCAATTGGTAGAGCCTTGACCTTGTAAGTCAAAGATCCGGGGTTCGACTTCCGGTCCAGGCATTATTTTTATTCAGTCGGAAAAATAAAATTTCATTAATATATACTTTATTTATCGATAAGAAATTATTTTACTACCAATATTATTATGCTCATCTTCAAGAAAATTGAAATTAATTATTTAAATTTAGTATTTATGACAAATTTCATCAATCTTTCTAACAAACAATTTTTTTCATTAAATAAAAATAAGTTAACTGTTTTAAATACACTGACTTTAAAATTATATTAAAAATGTCTTTAAAAGTTTTATGAAAACTTGTCATGCTTCACAAAAATTGCTTATTTTTTATTTTTGTAATATTATTGTTATTTCTTGCCATAGTTATATATTGTATTGAGAATATGCATAAGATTAATGGTTTCAATTTGTTTAAACTAGTTAAAAATAGTATTAGAAAATATTTTTTTTTTCAAATATTTACTTAAATTATGAGCTATATCAAAAACAAGAATTTACGTCATTATCGAAAGTTTGTTGAATATTTGGGAAATTGCCAAAATTTTTAGGAAAATATTGAAAATATTATATTCATGATCGAGTGACTATAATATATAAAAGCAAAAATATCATCTCATTTGCAAGCGCGACAGTTATATTTATTCATATGCAATGTTTTTGTTTATACTTAAAAGACAATTATATATAAATATTTTTATAATTTAAATGATAACTCTGAAAGTGTTAATTTAAAATTCGTTTGATAATAGTGGTAAAAAAATACAAAAATGTTGATTTTTTTTTTTTCTAAATAATAATCTGGTGTGTCGCACAAACTTCTTTCTCTTAACCTTCAGCACCATATACATAATGTTATTGTATAAGGTGTAACATATAAGGTGCAAGATATAAATATTTCTAATGTGTTTTAAATGAAAGTTGAAAATGTTTTTACTTGACTTAAATTTCTGAGGAAGTATATATATATATAATATATATATATATATATAGTATTTCAATATACTTCGCATGCGAAGAATATTTTAATGAAATATTTTGTTTAATGAAATATTTTGTTTCATTGATAATTATTATTCATTATTAAAAATACAAAGCAATGCTTTTTGATTTGTAATTTTTTAAGGAAACAAGCTGTAATGTAACACTAAAAATTTCTGGTATACCACTGAATTTTTCTTTGTATTACCCTTGTAGTTTTAAAAAATAGCTATATACAGATTGTTTCAAATTTAATTGGTGGAAATAAAATGGCCGGTTAAATGAACAGAAATACACTGATTAAATATAGAAATGTGGGAGCGGAAATGTTGAGCTGAGGTGATAGTGAGCATCTTTGAGATAGATAGGTAAAAGCATTTTGTCCGCTTTAATCATCACTCCCCTCCCAGGTTTCAGCAGAATGCACCATTACTTCAATTTGGAACTCGTGAACATCCATTTCATCGATGGGGCTTGAAACGGAAATGGGTCAGAATCTTTGACCATGAACATAGAGCGATTTCCAGAGAAGCAGCAACTAAATCGCCAAGTATTCCAAAATTTTCATCGTAAGTTGTGCACAATGGGTTTGTTTTATAATTTCAGGTGTTATGTTCACAGACCGAATCGTTATGACGTTGCAGTCTTCTCGAAATCTACGCAGAGATATATTTTTAAGACTAGCAAAGATATTTAAATAGTGATCTAAACTGGTGTCTCTACCGCCTTAACGCAAAACTTTCACTCCCACATTTCTATAATTATTCGGTTCTCTGTCCACTAGTTTTTAAATTTTTTGGAAATATTTTCGAATGTTTTATATTTTCGTTTAAAGTAGGTAACCACACCCTTCAGTTCTGCGTTTGAACATTGTAGCTGCGTTGGTAAAAAAAAAAAAAAAAAAAAAAAAAAAAAAATGCTGTAATTAATTTTAAACATTTTTTTTATACTGGTTAGAAAATTGTCATTTCCCAACATAATCATTTCCAAACATACTTATGTATCGTAAAGAGAAATGATGGCTGACAGGGCTCTCAACTTTTTAATTTTTTCTCGGTACTGCTTTTACTTTCGAGGTAAAACTTTCACTGAAATGTTTGAAGTTCTGCACACCCCTAAAGTTTCAAGATGTTTCCTTCAGTACTTAGAGATATATGACAAAATGTCTAGAATCTAGAATGGCTGACATTGCGCTCAACGTGTTAATTCCCAAATGCAAAAACTCATCCAAGAACTTTTTTAAAGAATTTTGCTTTTATAATATAGAGGAAAAACTTCATTTATTTCTTGTTTTCTAACATCGTTCTTAAATTTCTCTGGCTGTTGGTTTTAAGTGAGCAAAATTACTCTGAGGCGGAAAGAGTTATACAATTTTTTAGTGGAGAGCCGTTAAGTTCTCGATAAATAATATAATTTTCTCTGTCTTTAAATTGTTGAAACACAAATGTTTAAACAGTTTTGTACATATTTCTAAACCAAAATTCGAAACATTTTTCATACGAATTACTTCCCGAGAACAGATTGATTGGCATGGCTTTCTAGTATGTTATTTTTGTGTAATTTTTAAAAAATACAGTGACAAATAAAACTTCTTTATAATATCTTTTATATTCGAAACATCAAATTTACTTACTTTTATGTCCTAATTTTCGCATCATTTGGATATCTCTGAACCAGTATTTATCACAAGGCACAAACGTGGTGCACGAATTACTATAATATCTGCCAGTAAACACCGCATACACACCAAAAAAAAAAAAGAAAAGAAAAGAAAAGAAAATAATTTCCATAAATTAAACATATTTAAATATCGTTTTATACATGTACAAATTTGAATACATATATATATATATATATATATATTCATTTGTGCAAACACCATAATATAAAGGTATAAAAGCGAAATATTCTAAAACAATACATGTATATTAATATATGATTTTGAGTACTGGTTTCTCTTAATTATTTTTTACTTTTGTAACTGAAACATGCAAGCTAAAATTTAACGGTGATTAAAAGTGTTAAGAAAGTGTAGAGTTTCAAATTAGGTGCAAAGGATTTCAAATTTTAACAGGCAAAGATAATGATGCAAAATAACACTATGAACATTATTATATTTCTTCTAAAATAATGAAGAAGTAGAAAAAAAATATAACAGTTTATACTTAGTTCACTTTATTTTCCACATGTTCTTCATTCCTTTATAAGTTTTAACTTTTAAAATATGCAATGTTCTACATATATTTTTCTAATTTTCTATACAATTCAACTTTGTAATCATACATTATAAAGAAAATTATGTCCTTATGTTTTTTTTTTTTTTTTTTCTAATTTATAAATTAAAGTAAAAATATAAAAATTAATCAGCTAAATATAAATGGTAAACATATTTCAAAATTTCATTGTGGGAAAATATAATTCACATCATTCTTGAAATAATACATATATATGCATTTACATAGATTCGGAAAATCTACTACAATTTATAATTCAAGTAATTATAGCTTTTCATAAACACTTAGAAATAGATTACTTATCGCACAGTCAGGATTTATATGCATTGTAATTTACTTTTATCTTGATATAAACGAATATGATAAACTAAAATTATTTTAATAACGTCGTATTAAAAGCATTTTTTTTTAATTTTTATTCATTTAATTAATTTTTTTTTTTTTTTTTTTTTTTTTTTTACTCTGTCATAAAAAATTTTAATAGGATGTAAAAATGTTAGACTTTAACGACTGCAGTATAATGGTACACACAAAATAAATTTATCTTTAAAAATTGCAATAATATGCATTTGCAGATTTTGATCTATTTTCAGTACATACAAAGAAAAGTGTATATATAATGCTTTGCCCAGTCATCATTAGCTTATGTGCTATAGCACAAAGCATTTTTTTTTAATTGTAGAATAAATGCACAACTACTATATTTCTCGAACTGAACAGTTAAAAAGAAATATTACATAAAATTATTTAGAAACAGAAGCAAAATATCTGAATTCTACAATTGTAATTTTTTTCAGATTCGGATGAATTATTTTCTAAAACTAAAACTTGAACTATTAATTTATAAACTAGTTAATTTCGCGAAGCGTTATTTAACATTATTTCCTTGTGAATTTAGGCAAAACAGTATTTACCAGAAATTTATGAAAACTTACTTAATATTTTCAAAATGAAATTTTATGCTTTCGATAAGGTCTTTTGTTGTATGTGTGTTCCAATTTTTGCATTTCTCCCCCCCCCCCTTGCATGCGATTTCTCTATGCAGATCAAATGTTTTATTTTAAAGTTGTTTTTTATTGTTTTAAATTACGTTACTGACAAGAATGTCCAAGAATTATTCTGAAATTTTCTTGTCGATAACTTTGTTGCCTAATATGATTTAAAAATATAAAAAAGTTAAGTATAAATGTTTATTTAATGAAATTTGGTAATATTTTGAAATAATATAAACAGATGGATTATGGATGTGCTTTTATATAGAAAATCACACATTTTACTTTTAATCAAAATGTTCAAACATGCTCTAAATTTTTAAATCTGAAAAAAATAAATTTCTTTATTTTATAATGTAACTTAAATATATTGCCTCTTTCCTCATCATATTTTATCTCTAAAATTAATCCTCTTTATTTTCATTTATCTCTACTCTTATATATTTGAGAGCCTTTTTTTTTTTTTTTTCATAAAGAAGGAACAGTTCAGTGAAGCATCACTTAAGAAACAAGATTCTACCGATTAACTTAAGCAATAAAATATTTTTTTTTTTATGTGCTACATTTGTTTATGTTTTTTTGTTAAACAAATTGCTCTAAAATGTCTGTCATAGGAACTTACATTTGAAGCTACTCTGAAGAAATAATTTCCTTAAATACTTACTTTAAGTTGCAATTTAGTAATTTAACGAAGAAAAGATGCATATTCATATTGTGGTTTTCAGTTATATTATCCAGAGTGAGTTGTGATCTTGAAAAATTATTTTGTCTTTGTAACATTAGTCTCTTGTTTCTAAACTCGTAACGTTTAAACAAACGATACAACAAAAGTAATGTGTCCAGTTTTAACGTTAATCATTAGATAAATTACGTTTTTTCCATAAAGGACTTTTAAAATCCTCTGGTATGTAGAGATTATGAATTATGTAAAAAAAAAAGGTATCTATACTACATTATAATTCTATATACTATACGTGTATTTGTATGCAAGCTGAAGTTTATACAGTGCAAATTCACTGCAGATAATCACACTGCACATTTATTGGTGTTTGTTAAAATTTACTACACCCCTTGTTATTTTATACATACAAATAATCTATTTTTTTTATTTTATTTGCTTTAAGGCTTTTTATACTATTATATATCTGTACTCAGATATTTAAATATATATATATATATATATATATATATATATATTTATTATTAGCGATGAAATGGTAAATGAAAGTATGTTGCGGGGAGCCAGGGGGGAGCAAAAAAAGAAAAAAATTCAAAAAAAGAAAAAAGGAAAAAAATATGCTAATTTTGTGTTAAAGGAGGTAAATAAAAGTAACACGAATTATAAGACTAGATATATATATAATCGGAATTTTAGTAGAGATTTATCAAATAAGAATGTGAGTGAAAAAGTTGAATTAGATAACGGTAAAGTGTATAAAACACGTTTGTTCTATAATAAGAAATTTAAAAAAGATTCTAATGTAAACAAAATGAGTTTGTTTAAGTGTAATGACAAAAGGTGTAAAGTGTGCATTTGTGCTGAGTTGGAGGAAATTGATAAAGTGGGGGAAAAAAATTGTTTGAAATTCTGTAAAGTCTTCAATTGTGTATATAAATTAAGATGCAATTTATGTGACATGTTATATATTGGAGAAACATCTAATCAAATAAATATACGTTTCAATAATCATAAATCTGACATTAGGAACCTTAAAAGTAAAAGAGAAGATCAGAATATTGAAATCAAACATTTTGCAGAACATGGCATAGAAAACATAAGTATATCCATTTTGAAAATAGTTCCAAATAAATTGGAAAGATTAATTTGTGAAAATGATATGATGATAAGATATGGAACGGTATATCCATACGGTTTAAATGTTATGTTTAATAAAAAACTTTAATTCTAAAAAAATGGATGATTCCATTTATGAAAAACTATATAAAGGCATTGGATGTGAATACATAGAGAAAGGAGGTGTAAGTGAAAGAAAAAACAAATATAGGTCTAGAAAGTTAAATACTTGTAAAGATATTGAGAATGCGATAGTTAACTGTGATAATAAAAATAGTGTTAAGGCTATTAAAGGAATTGTATTTAACATGAAAAAGAAACTAATTCCAGATATATTAAGATTTTTCCAATCTAATACAGGAAAAGTAAATGTGGATTTGGGTTTAGATCTTTTGAGATATAGAATTAAAAAACAGAAATATAAAAAGTATTGTGAGTTAAAAATATGTCAAGAGGACAGAGTTGACAAAATTTATTGTGTATTGGATTACATGGGGGAGCATTATAAAGATGTTAACTTTAATAAATTATTAAATAAATATAATAATCTTTTACCAGTAGGAAAGTTAAAAATCGTTAAGGCCTTTAGATATGACAAACCATTGGGACGCATTATATTTAATTATAATGATTACGCAAAAAATTTAAAGCTGAGTGTTGATGAAAGTGTATGTAATTGTCGTGAAGAGATATATATGGATTATGTAAATAAAGATTATGGACAGGTCATTACGGGGAATTTGGAAGTTATAAAGGACGAAGAGTTGAGAAGACTTATGGAATATGGTACTAAATACAGAATTAAGCGTATGACAACAAAAAGTGCCGCAATAAAACGGCTTAATTCTAATATAGAAATATTTATACAAAAAATGATGTACAAATATAATTTACCATATACTGTTTTCGAAGAATGGAAATATCATATTTTTAAGGATGTAAAGAGAGAATATGTGAGGGATGGTGATGTTGTTTCACATGAAAAATATTTAGAAATAATGAAATCAATTAAAGAACTTCGGGAGAAGTTTATAGTAACTTACGTTGATAAAGCTATTACAAGCTATGCAATAATTTGTAAAAAACTGTATGGTGAGATTTTAAGCGAAAGTTATAATAATACAAAAAATTATGAGCTTATTAATTCGAAAGTTACAGTTATTGAGAATAGGATTAAGGCATTTTATAAAAAGCTAAAACTAAAACAGAATAGCCAAAATTTCCCATATTTAATCTTAGTGCCAAAGTTTCATAAAAACCCTGTGAAATTTAGAGTGGTGACTTGTGGTTATGGAACTTATCTTGAATTACCTAATAAAAAGTTGTTGAAGGTTTTGAGTGAAATGTTTGAAAAAATGCTATTGGGAGAACAATCTTTTATAATAAAAAATAGTTGTGAATTATTGGGTTACTTAACTAGAATAACTAAGTCAAATAAAATTACCGGCCCATATGCTTACGATTTTGCAGACCTTTATAATACTATTGATTTAACAGATTTAAAGGAAAAAGTTATAGAATTTTATAATAAATACAGTAATAAAGAAAGTGATAAAGATTTTTTCGTTAATTTGTTTAAGTTCGTCGTTCAAGAGAACTATCTGTATGAGGGAAATAAAGTGTTCAAACAAGTTTTCGGAATCCCAATGGGGGGGAGTTGCAGCTCTATACTAGCTGATATCAACTTACATATTTATGAAAAGAACAATAGTTTAAACAAAGAAACTTTATGTTGTAGATATATCGATGACCTAGTACTGATAAGGTTGAATGGTGAAAATACAGGTATTGATTTTCAGTACTACCCTAAGAATTTAAAACTAGAACCCTCCTCAATTAATTGTAAAAATATTAATTATTTAGACGTAAATATAAAATTAGAGAATGATAATTCGGTAACTAGAATTTATGACAAAAGAAAAGACTTTAATTTTAAAACAATAAAGCTAATGCATTTTACATCTAACGTACATATTTCAGTTAAAAAGAATGTATTTAGAAATGGTTTAATACGTATTGCTAGATTAAATTCAGACTTGGAAGAGATGTTTGAGGATATAGTAGAATGGTGTCGTCAGAGCATAGCTCAAGGTTTCCATAGAGATTTGGTGAAAAGTATGACGTACCAATTCGTGAATCAGTATAAAAGGAGTATTGAGCTGAAAATGCTGTTTGAAAGGAAGGATGGGTTAGAGAATTGGTTTCATGAGTTTTTTTCATTTGGTCTTGACAGGTGAGGGGAACGTTGCATGCGTAAAACTAGTTTAACCCTGCAGTGCATGTTGTAAGCCATGCCGCCTGTCTCCATATTAATTTTAATTTCGCTCTGTTTCATTTTTAGTTTTGGTTTAGGTTAAAGATATTTCTCGTACTCTATTTGGTTTTAGTTTGTTTGTTAATTTCGTTAAGTTTTTGTTGACTTGTTTTATTCTTGAATTTTATATTTAAATATGAGTTCGATTTTGCTTTTCAATGGGATATTTATATATATATATATATATATATATATATATACATTCCCTGTAATTATTTATGAAACAATTTAAAAATTATCTGTCTGGATAACTATCTATGTATCTATCTATGTGTATATATATACGAGTATATATATTTGAGTCAAAAAATAAACAAATATAACTAATTAAATAAAAATAATATAATACAAAAAATAAAATCATTTGATGTTTGATTTGTCTTTTACAATACACAAGAAAAAGTAAATTCTTGTCAAATAATAAACTTTATGTCCTTTTTTCCTTTTATCATAAATAAAAAACAATTGAGGAATAACTTCAATCATATTTTTAAAAGAAAAATATTTCGTTTAATCTAAAATGTAGTTGAGTTTTATTTTCCTTTAAAAGATTCCTTTCTTTATAACAATACATTTATTACTTAGTAAAAATGCACAGTCTACAGAATATTTTCAGCTTGCTTTTCTACCGATAAATTTATTTTAAAAACTGCTAAATGATAAACGACTCCAAAACTTCAGATGTAAATTGTATGTAAAATAAAAATAAATATTGATTTTCTTCTTCTTTCAATATTTGTTTATGAATACAAAAACATATTCATAAACTAAAAGCTACATTTTTATTTATTTATTTATTTATTTATTTATTTATTTTTTTATTTTTTTTGCGTATATATATATATATATATATATATATATATATATATATAATAATTTTTAAAACCTTTCAAGAACTAGAAATTATATTTCTTGTTTATTTTTATTACCTCTTATAAAATTTCAGACATAACTTATTAAATTATTATAAGAAACTGTCGTGTTTCTATTATAAGAATGCATTTGTGCTCCTTAACACTTTTTTTTTCGTAAGTAAGAGTAGTCTTTCTGGCAGTGTGTAACAGATAACTATTTTAAATTAATAACTTGATTTATACATAAATTGATAAATTTTGCTTTAATATTTTAACTTTTAAGGATTTTTCCCCCATCACTATAAGTTTAATTTTAAGGAATGGTCATACTATAGTAAGCACAAAACTTTGAATAAACACCATAAAATGCAAAAACTTGCAACAATTGTTTCAGATCGAAAACAGCACGACCCTTCGTCAGGCGAGCAAAGTAGACACGAGTTCTGCAAACGTTTTGTCAAAGTTTCAAAGCAATCAGTGTAGAACTTTCATAGATTTAAGATTTTGAATGAATGAGTTTGAGCAATTAATCTTGGAAACATGTGCTGCTAAGAAAAAAAAATAGAATGGAGAAAAGCATTTTGAATAAACGCGGATATTAAAAAATGCGCGAATTAGAATTCAAAGTTACAGTTGGTCATCAAATTAGTAGATTTTTATTTTCGATTTTTTTAAAAAATACTGAACGAAATAGTCTGAAACTTCGAGTATACAAAGAATATTTAAAAACACACATTTTCCGCTATCAGTTTGGTCCATAGTGCAATTAGGGAACCAAACGAAAATACAAATACGTTGGATCACCCTGTAACATAAAAAACTACAAAAGACTTGTAACTTTAACACATTGCTGCATATGCTATGTACACTATTTCTATGAATTCTTTTAAAAATTGCACAATTATTTAAGCAGATATAAAAAAAATTCAAAAGTTATTATTAGTATTACTAATATTATTTTAGTTATTCTTATATTATTTTATTTTATTTAATGATTTATTTATTTATTTTGTAAAATTTTTTGCTTATAACTAGAACGAATTTCCATAAAATTTTACGAAACTTGAAGAAAAAATGACAAACAGTAGAGGAAACATTATTCTGAAATATAAAGTTCACACGTGTAATATTTCATGAGATACGAGCATTTATAGTAAATATTTTTTTTTTACTGTGCATGAGCAGAAGATAGAAAACATTTACTGCATGGGTTGAAAGTTATATATATTGGGTAACGTTTGCCAAAGTTCATTTGAACAGAGTAAAAATTAAACTAATTGTCGTCAAAAGAATAAGCTAGGTTTTAGAAAAATCCCAGAGCTTCGTAAGGTGTTTTTGACATGCATATAAGGTGAAGCTTCATAAGGTGTTTTTGACATGCTGCGTAGTTACAATAAGGAAGAAAAAAGAAAAAATAACGCCGCACATGAATATTTTCCTCTCTTTGTTTTTCAGCAACCACCAATTTTATCATTTAAAAAGCAAATTTTCGAACAGATTTTATGACGTTGTCCTCTACGTACATTTTAAAATTGAGCCCAGTTTTAAAACAAAATGCAATTATCGTGAAAATTGTAATTTTAGAAAAATATTTTAAAAATGGCAAGGATAAGGCAATTAACGATGCCACAAAATGTATTAATTTTAGAATTTAAAATATATATATATTAGTACCTGAGATGACAAAATAATTAAATGTTAACGAAGTATTAATGAGATTGTTTTAACGAGATATGGATCTTTTTGGCTGTTTAAACTGGAAATTTAGCTTTAGGAGGCCCTGTTGCTCCTAATGTTTATAGCAAAATACCATCTATAAAAACATTGCGGAAACACTTAAACAAAGCAGGTGGTTAAAAACCCGAATATCATAAAAAAATAAATAATAATAATTAAAAAAAAAAAAAAAAAAAAAAAAAAAAAACAGTTACAAAAAATTTAAAAGAATATATCAGTTAATTATTGCGCAGAACAGGTTTTCTCTGATAAGTCAAATTTAATTTATTTCGAGTTGATAAGAAAAGTTACTAGGTCGACGAAAATGTGACTGACTTCACAAAAATGGCACTCTTAAAAGAGTGACACATTCTCCGTACATTATGATACGGAGGTGTATAATTTTTCAAGGAGTCGGACAAATTTTCCTGCCCAACGGATCAATTAACTCGAAATAAAGCACGACCATTATAAAGGTGGCTCCTGACCGACTATTTTAAATGTATCTCAGACTTTCCCACAAACAGCATTTCAAAATGATAAAGCACTTTGTTAAAGGGCGTCTATGGTACGTTTATTTATTTAAAATTGTTTAAACTACGTATTCATTCCCATGAACATCCATAATTCTTTAAGAAATCACATCTTTTTTTCTCTTCAAGTTAAGTACCACAAATAATGTCATAGAATTTCTTCTTTAACATACCTGGAAATAGCCCTAATCTCAATCCGCTCGGAAATCTTTTTTCTATGAAAAGGCGGGGAAAGAGTGTGGAGGATTCGAAATTTGCAAGCTACAACTCTGTCAGTATGATAAAAAAATATTTATGATATTTGGCACAGTGAAATTTCTGAGATTTATATTAAAATACTATATAACACTATGCCATTGCGCATTAAAGCAGTAATTCAATATAAAGGTGAAATTAACCCAATGGAGAATACGTACTTTTGTTAAGTAATTGCTTATATCTATCAAATCTATAATTTTATTTCACATATTAGAATATAACTTGTTTATTTCATATAATAAATCATAATAGTAGAATGCAAAGTACATGCTTATTATATTGTGTTAAAAAGAAAGTTTAATGCAGATTTTTATTAAGTACTTCGTAGAGTGTAATAAAGCGAATCGCTAAATCGAAAATGTACATAGGTATCATTTCATCATTTTGGTATTATGCAAATATGACAGCTTTACTTGTTTCAACCATTAGTTTTAAAGTTATTACAAAAAAAAAAAAAAAAAAGAAAGAAAAATGTATAAGCCAATTTTTATGCAGTGCGTTTTTTTTTTTTTTTTTTTTTTTTTTTTTTTTTTTTTTTTTGTTCCTGAGTGTAATTTGAAGATCCAATTATTTCAATCACGTTGCTAAAGTTCTTTTTAGGGAAAAACCACTTACAAGCTTGTAACTCTAACATATTTTTATTTATTTAATCAGATTTGTCAGTTTATAATGGGTTAAAAAAAAAAAAAATCTCTCGTAAAGTGGTTGAAATAATTGGATCTTCAAATTAATTATGTGACAAAACACCTTATAAAATTTCAACTCTGGAAAATACCTAAATTCTAGCTCGTACTTTCGTCGACAATTTGCTTAATTTTTATTCTATTTAAATGAACATTTGACAAAAATTTCTCAACGTATCCAACTTTTAACTTATGCAATTTTTTCTTCTGTTTTTTCGTGCATGCGCAGTAAACAAATATATAATATAAATGTTCATATTTTAGCGAATATTACACGTGGGAAATTTTATGTTTCAGAATAATATTTCTGAAGTGTTTTGCAAAATTTTCTGCAAATTTTGTAAAATTTTATAGAAATCCGTTCTAGTTATAAACAAAAAACTTGACAAAAAATTTATAATTTTTGAATTCTTTTTTTATATATTTGCCTAAATAATTGTACAATTCTCGAAAGAAATCACAGAAATATTGTACATAGTATGTGCGACAATGTGTTAAAGTTACAAGTACTTTGTAGCTTATTAAGAAACAGGGTGATCCAAAGTGTTTTCGCTTTTCTTCTATTTGTGGTTGGTCCCCTAATTGCACTATGGACTAAAACGATAGTGGAAAATGTAAGTTTTTATATGTTCTTTGCATATCTTAAGCTTCAGCCATTTTTGTCCAGTATATTTTTAGAAAATTTGAAAAAATATCCAAAAAAAATCTACTAATATGATCACCCACTGTATGTTGAGATTCCAAAGCAGTCGGTGAGGAACATTCGGAGATGTCACATTTTGAACAAGCGAACATTTGAATTTTTCCTTAAATAGTGTACTAAAAAATAAAAATAGATATTACATGGAATGATATTTTTTTATTTGTTCAATGCTTGAACTCTTAAAATTAAGCCAAACGTTTTGTAAAAAATACAAATAAAAATAAAAAATAAAATATTAACAATAGATTTTAATGGAAAAAATGAAGAAACGCTTTGTTTTAATATATTTCAGATAGAAATAATTGAAAGTTACATTATTTTTTTTTAATTGCCATGTTATATATTTTAATATTAATTACATAATGCATTTTGCATAATGCACATGTGTATAAGTTTTAACTTTGTACTTTTTTCACTTTAATATAATTAAAACTATTTATGTTAGATAAAAATGAAAAATACCGTCAATTACAAAATATTATGTATGTACATTTTATTTCAGAATTTATGCAGAGATATTAGACTCTGTAAAATTTGCTACTGGCTTGCATTTTAATTATAATATTATACTTATTCTTAATATTAAAATAGTTTATAATCATCCTTTTTTAATATTACGCATTTATAACCCAATGTTTCTTTTATCTTCATTTATTATTTAATATCATAATATTGAATAATTAGTTTAATGTTCTTTCATATTTTACTCTTTAGATTCCGTAAAATATATTCCAATTTTTAGGCAGTAATTAAAATACACCTTCTAGCTGCAACTTATTTCTATATTTACATTCCTTTGAAGCCTCCGAATGTATACTTCAGCTCTAAATGGTACACCGAGTAATTTTTTCATTAATGAATATTCATATACATATAAATACATTATTTTGAGAAAATTTCATTAAGGAGTTCAGATTCATTTGAAGTCTTAATACTTTTAAAGCATATTTTAATGGGGGAGCTACTTAATAGTAACCATCCCATTTAAAATTAATTGTTGATATCTTCTTAAAAATTCTTGTGACACTTACAAAAATGCGAAAAGAACAGACAAATTGCATAGGATTTCACCTTTAAAATTTAATAAATTATCTTCGTGCTTAAACAGATTTTACTAATTTTAATTGAGGAAATTTTTAAACAAACTTTCGATAATGAGGTGGGAGAAAATTTGTGGCCTATGTAATATGGTGCTTTATGAAAATGGTAAAAATTACTCGGCACAATTTGTTTTCAAATTAAAACTGATTTTTTCTTTTTTTAATTTTGTACAAAAAAGTCCTAAGATAATAAACGTAAAATGTAGAACATTTTACGATCACAATAAATACAAAAATGTAACACTAATGTTTGTTTAATTAAAAATTGAATTTTTCATTTTTTAATGACAACAGCATGTTTTCCTTATTAATTAGACTAACTTTTTAAAAATAAAGTAATATATATATATATATATATATATATATATATATATATAATCTTTAACCACGTTTCTTGCGACCATGGAAGCCTCTGCGCATGTGCTGACTGAACGAGTCCACTGTTAAAATATTGGAGATATTTTTTTCGTTGAGAGAAAATAAGCGATAAGGGAACACCGCGAACCGAATGATTGGATGTTTACTAAATTCCAACCTGTCGGTCAACTCTTCACCCCTCAAAAATTTTGGACTCGTCCACACTGCTAGGCGTAGGAAACGTGGTTACACTCTCTCTATATATGTATTACATAACACACCCATCAAAAAGTCTCGGGACTAACCCACAAATGTCGTCGAAAATGAAATATTTCTATGTAGGTAAGTCAGTACTAACTTTCAGAAGATAAACGTTAAAGTTTCATGATATTACGACCATCCGTTACCGAGATGTAAAAGTTTTAGTGACTCTATTTTTCATATTTCCAAAACAATGGACAAAGCTGAATTTTGTGTGTTGATTAAAATTTTTTTCTGATGGACAAGTGTACTGTTGAAACTCAGTTATTGCTTGCAATACTTTGACCGATGTGTGATATGTTTTATTAAAAAATAAAATAATCCTGCTTAGAAATTTTAGAAAAGAAAAAAGCAAGAAAAAAAATGTGTACAGCTAAATACATATCTTAAAAAATATATTCCCTATAAATTATTCAAAATTTAATGCCTCACGATATTCTTAGGAAAACTTTTAGAAATTAAAAGTGAATAATTTGAAATATTGTTAAGTAAAATTCATTATTTGTCTTCTTTTAGAATATGAAATAATAAGCGTATAAATGCATATACATATATATTTGAAAGAAAAGAGTCCTTCTGGCTCAGTTGTAAGGGTAGACAGATTTTCCTTTTCTCAACAAGTGGCCGCCATATTAAGACAAGTTGGTGAGTAATGTTTATAAATAAACTTTGTGGAGACAGTAATGTGGATTATACACATATGGAATTTTAAGCAAATCAATTTATAGCTATTTATTTTATTTAAATTTGAAATTTCCAAGTGGTAGACGAATGAAAACAAGATTGTGAATCGCGCACTCCTGCGAATACATCAAATGTTTTTATGTATTTCTGGTCTACTGCTCAAATAAAAATAGAATTAATTTCAAATTTTGAAAGTTACCGTAATGACACATTGTCCAATTCCCGCCATTTGGAAACAAAATGGCGATTAACTTTGTTAATGACGTAATCGATTATATTTGGTAAGATACGTTCACAGTCTAACCTTGTTTCGAATTAATTCAGAATTTCAAAAGTTAATGTAATCACAAAATTTTAAGTAACAGCATGAATTCAAGTTGTTGCTATATGTAAAAAATGACAGAGTAAGTTACCTAGGGAACTCATCCAAGATATTTGTAAGGTAATTCTACTGTACAACTTTGGCTGGAGTCAATTCAGTATTAAAAAAATTATCGTGATGTCAAATTTTAAAGTAGCATCCTGATTCATGTGGTATTTATTTGGAAAAAAAAAAAAATGACAGAGCAAGTTGCTCAGCGAATTTATCCAAGACACGTGACAAATAACTCTTTTGTCCAACTTTGGTTAAAATTAATTCACTAATTCGAAAGGTATCGTGGTGAAAAAATTTTCAATTTGCCACAACCTGGAAAAGAAAATCGTCCATTTAACTCGGCCAAGATATAAAACGTTAGTCCATTCTCAATTATTGGTTCGAATTAATTTAATATTTTAAATTTATTGTGTTGATAATTTTCTAATAAATCCCACTTGGAAGTAAAATGGCGAAAGAAGGTGCCCAATGAACTCATGCAAGATATTTGTAATGTAAGTCCATTCTCCAACTTTCGTTCGAACCATTTCAGTAATTTAAATAGTATCGTGATGACAATTTTCAAGTGGCTTCCACTCGGAAACAAAGTGACGAAGCAATTCGACCAGTGAACTCTGCTAGATATTTGTAGATGAGTTTATTGTCAACTTTGGTTCGAGTTAATTCAGTATTTTTAAAGTTATCATAGAAACAAATTTTCAAATGGTAGCTTGATTTTAAGTGGTCTCCACTTGGAAACAATGTAGCGGAGAAAATTGCTTTTGAACTCATCTACGATATTTGTAACATAAGTCTATTCTGCAACTTTGGTTCGAATTAGTTCAGTATTTCAAAGTTATTGTAATGACAAATTTTCAAGTGGTAGCCTAATTTCAAGTGGCCCCCTTTAATTTAAGGTACACACCATGTTGAAACAAATTGGTCAATCAAATTCATTAATAAACTTGGTGATGACCCTTATATGGTCCACATATACATCCAAATTTAAGCAAATTCGGTCTACATTTACAACTAATTCTAAGCAAATACGGTTTTTACTTTCTTCTAGATGTATATTTAGATAAAGTACTGGATTCATGAAAATTTTCAAACTCCAGTTTTCGATGGATTTACACGTTTCGGGATGTCCTGAACACGATTTGACTGTTTTTAGAAAATGTCTGTCTGTCAGTCTGTGTGTATCACAAATTTTGCGGACGCTGTATGTCACGAACCAATGAACGAAATTTAACCAAACTTGGTATTTAGTTGAATCCTGACAAAAACTGGTGCTGATTAGATTTGTGGAACAATGACTCAAGAGGTGGCGCTGTGATCGTATTTTTTCTAATTTTTTAACATGGCAGTATAGGAAAAAAATTCGTGTAAATGTACATAATGAGAGTTATTTTAATCATGTAATTGTAAAATTATATGCATTATTGATAATAGTAGTAGTTATATGGGGGGGGGGGAATGTGCATGTGTGGGCATCGCTTAACAAATGATTGAACTATAGATATCTGATAATTTAAAACCAAGTTATCGATTTTTTTTTTTTTTTTTTTTTTTTTTTTTTTACTTATAACGAAAAAAAAAAAAAAACTTTCATTTGGAAGAAATTGACATCTTTTTGCATTTAGTGGTAATATAAAAGTCGTCTGCATTCAAAATGGAAAAATTATATTTTAATAAATAACTTGATAATTTAATAAATTATTCGTATAGAATAAATTTTGTGTAAAATTATATAGAAGAAAGTTATGTGGTGTCCTCATCATACTGGTTTACAATATGGATTTGCAGTGGCTTGGAAACAATATGGTTGCGCAACATGGTTAATGAACTCTTCCTAGATATTTGAAAGATAAATCTACTTCCCAACTTTGGTTCTGGGTTTGTTATTTCGGAAGTGAGGAAATTTTTTCATTATTTTTACACTAAGGGACAGAAAAACCCGTACTTTAAAAGTTTTATTTTTCCTTTGAAAAACGACAGATTTAATCGTATAAATGTAGAGTTGAAACGAATAGCGATTTTGATGGATATAGAAAATCCGTATCCAGCAGACAATAGAATTCCGGGTACTCGATATCCCGCAAAAACCACTATACATTTAAATGTTAAAATTGGTATTTTTTGAAAGGAAAAAATAAAATTATCCAAATATGACTTCTTTTTATTTTTCGTTAGTAAGGGAATGTCCGCTGTTATGGGCATTCTCCGGTTTTCGGTATCCCACCATATCTTTTAACAAAAAGCAAATATGGGGGATTTGAGTACTGTCAAGCATGCATTGTAACAGTACGCAGCTTTTGTGCTAACACCGAAGTGCAGAGATGAATGTTCTTAATAAGTGCAAGCTTCGAAAAAATAATCTGAGAAAAAGCAACAAAAAGTGATTTGTGAATAATATGTAAGATAAATCAAAGTGAATTAATTCAACAATGTAAATGTAAGGTATATTTATGCAGAATATTCTTTGTATTTTGTGATGAAATATCTAAATCAGACAAAATTTGGTCCGAAAATTGCTTTATCTGCCATTATAAAATTAGCTGCTATTCGCGGTTGAGGGCACCTTCTTGAAACTGGTTGTGGGCACACTTGTTTTTTTTTTCTTTCTTTCTTTCTTTTTCTTTTTCCATTTAAAACGTGTGTTTGAATTACAAAATGTCAAAAATTGTCGTTTATGTCAAAATACCATATTTTATTAGTGTTTTAGGCCTTTTTTAGCCATGTCAATTCCGAAAAAGTCAACCGATGCAAAAGAAATGCATTTTAATGCACTGATTAAAGCCATTTAGAATTGCTTAGTGAATATGAAATCCATAAATCGACTGCCCGAGAATATGGACTTCCTTGCAGCATCTGAGTCCCTCCAGAAGAAGCCTGGAGAAAGTAACGTAACCCCACCTTTCAAAGTGCTGTAAAAAGTGCTGAAAACTGGAGTCTCAACAATTTAATGATGTCGACTTCTATGTCATCTATTTGAAGCACCTGCTACTATGCCTAACAAGAGATATCTAAATCAAATGCAACGCGTGTGATCGTCTGGTGCATTTAAAGTGTGCCAATATACATGCAAATTATTTTACTTGCAAGGATTGCACTTCTGATTTGGAGGACAAAGAAGATGGACAAATAAAATTGGAAAAATATTATTTTCTGTTATCATTTTGGCCACTCAATCCTTACAAAATGAATAAATTTTATTGTTTACTGTATTTATTGAGGTTTTTCTTATTATTTCCCTTTTTTTTTTTTTTTTTTTAGTGTGTCCACAACCGGGTACAAACTTATTATTATTATTTATTTATTTGTTTTTTTTTTTTTTTTTGGGGGGGGGGGGGAAGGGGGCAAAAATGACCACTTCACAAAATTGGTAATACTTTTTTTCTGGTTGACGGAATCAATATAGTTACTTCATCAAACTTTGTCTAAGGGTTCTATAATTTCATTGTTATTAATATGTTTGCATAATACCTGCTGTATCGAAAGTTATAAGCCAAAATCAAAACTGTGCCCACAACCAGAGATATCCCCCTATACATACATACATATATATATATATATATGGATAAATAGATATTTATAAATAAATAGAGAAACAAAGTAATCGCGTTTGGGTCAATTTATACGGAAGTCAACCTAAAAGAGACGCGATTCTGAACTAAATATGAAGTAGTGTTTAAGCAAAAATAAATAAATAAATAAACAAAAAATATATTTTTGTTGCAGAAAAACGTATTACCATTTTAAAAACCATACTTTGAAATAAAAAAAAAAAAAAAAAAAAAAAAAAAAAAAGTTGTTTTAATGCAATATTTAGCGAAGTAACTTTTTTGGAATGCAAAGCTATTTAGAACGCTTTTTCATAAAGAGAGTAAAATTTAAGTTTTTATTAAGACTTTGTTGTTTCTTATATTACTTTCATAATTTAAAACATTTCTTTTGCATAAACATTTACAATACTTTTTGCATCTTTTGAAAAAGAAGGTAGTTGGATTAACTTAAAAACTTAATAAGTAACATTTCTTTTCTTTCTTTCTTTTTTTGTTTTTTCCTCTTTGTAAAATTTATCTTTTATTTTTTTTTTCAAAGAGAAACTGAAACATAATTAATCCCATGAGTACGTTTTGATACATAAAGAAAAACATATTTTAAATAATTTAAGAGCTGACATCAAAGATGTGGCATGAATGTGAAATAAAAGTAGAGGAATTAACGTGTTATATTTTTAATGTTTTTCATATTTAATTTTAGCTCATTCTATTTTTTTATAGCCTATAAATATTTTATTATTGTATTAGTTTTTCTTATTTTCTAGCTGTTTGTACAGAATAAAAATAATTGCCTGGTCATATCTTGTACTAAAGTACAAGATCAAGTATAAATCGAGAACTAAATCAAAGTACTTGCATCAAGTACTTGTAGTAATTTAGTACTTGCATTAAGTACTAAATAAAATTTTCATTTGCCTTTATATATATATTTTTTTTTTTTTTCATTAGAAGATATATTTAAATACAAATTAGGTGATTAAAATCTACAAATTCTTTAACTACGCATGCAATGTATGTTTGTACAATGTATACAACGTGTGAATGTATTTATTTATGTAGATATTTATTTATGATATTTATTTATAAGATATCAAGTTGATTTTTCTTGATATAATAATATTCTCCATGCCACAAATTCTAAATATACAAGAATCCATATTCATTTCTTTTGAATTATAAAGGGAATCTCTGTTTAACAGAAATTGACGAAATATTAATTAGTGTAACTTTTGATAAAGCGATTTGTTCATATTGACGCCTTTCCTTCTAGATTTTAAAAACAAGTATATTCCATATGTTTAATACAGGGTTAATATCTAGACTTTTTGTTCGAAATGAAATGGAAAACAAATGATGAGGTTATCAGAAAACCATTTTTAATCATTATCGTATATTGGCGCCTTATCTTGGAATAAGAAACATATTTTGGTTCCGATGTCTCACACGAATGGCGAAAATACAGCGTGTTTATAAAGTCCAGGACCCATTTTGATGTTTAATAACTCATAAAATATTAAAGATAGATTAAATTAATAACATAAATGGTTAGATAGACTCAAAAAGTTTCATGACACTTGTCAATGAACTTCTACGTATGACCCCTTCGTCGCACGGAGAATATCAAGTCGATAGTCAATTTCACGCCAGGTAGCGGCAAGCATGTCGGCATCCACAGAGGCTATTGCGGTTGTAATTCTGACTTTTAGGTAATTATTCGACTGCCGCTCAAATAAAACTTCACATATAAAAGTACTACATAGAACAAACACATCAAAAGTAAACATAACATTGCAATAGTTGCCAAAAACAAAAGAGAGTAAAATGCAATTAAGCAGTAAATAAGCAGACG
The DNA here is from genome assembly GCA_963930645.1 of Salticus scenicus. Classification (NCBI taxonomy): domain Eukaryota; kingdom Metazoa; phylum Arthropoda; class Arachnida; order Araneae; family Salticidae; genus Salticus; species Salticus scenicus. Next base: position 129,410,523 of record OZ005649.1, on the reverse strand, counting down.
ATATTTAGAAAAGTACAGATATTTTGACTGGAAAATGAAATTATCTGAAATTAACCACACGAGCAGACGATATTTACAAAAGTAAAGATATTCAAACTGGAAAAGAAAATATATGAGTTACTCCATCAATAAATGCCATAAGTTTGTTTATATCTTCATTATTTTATGAGTTATTGAACATCAAAATGGGTCCGGGACTTTATAAACACCCTGTATAATGTTTAGTGTTTCAATATAAATTTTATGATTTTGCATTCTTCTCAGAAACACTAAATTGGCTCTTCTACTGCAAACGGTACCTAAGCATATTATAACATCGATGCCCCGAAATTGCCAAAAGGAGCACTTTGTCATCTTTACCCAAACTGTGCAGCTAATATACTTCGATGAAAAACCTACATTCGTTTCACTAGCGAAACGGCGATAAGACCAGCCAGCCGTACGTGACCATAAATTGACTCCATATAAAATATTCCTGCCAAAACCTATAATTGAGGAGGAATATCCTAATCAACAGCAGCCTTTTCGAACGTGAACCTTCTTGCAATCATGATTCCGTAAGCACAGTTGGTTCATCCACTATTTCCACCCTTTTTATTTCAAGCTATATTTATGTGCTGAAATTGCATGTCATCCTGGTCACTTGTTTAGATGTTTATTTTAGAGCATTTTCATACTTCTGCGACCGAAATGCAATTTCTATGTCGGACAGTGTAATTTTTTAATCGATTAATTAGCAATATGATTAGCAAACTATTTTATATTTTTTCAATGATGACTAAATAAAGGACAATTAAATGATACTTTAAATTAAATGTAATAATTTTCAGTCTTATTAAAATTAAAAATGCAAAATGTTGTAGAAATGATAAGAAGTAATGTATTTTTATTTTTATTTATTTATTTTTTTTGTCGGATATAGATATAGAGCCCAATTACATGATAATAAGAAAAAATATCAAATAATAATAATAATGGTTTTGTTTTCTTTTACATAAATTAAAAAGCTTTATCTATAATAATAAAATTAACTCATAAAATAATTAATTAAATTATTCATTTATTTCAGAGAGTATATGTAAATAACATAAAATCTGGAGCAACTTTAAATTATTACGTTAATAAAATATTATAATTACAAAATAATACATCTATTTAAGCCCAATACAATGATATTAAGAAAAGATTATTTTTTTAAAATAATGCTTTTTTTTTCTTTCAAATAAGTGAAAAAGTATTTTTTATGATAAAAAAGTTAACTAGAAAAATAAGTAATATAACTAAAACTAATTACAAATGTTCATTAATTTCAGAGATTATTTGTAAATGACATAAAATTCTGAATTAGAATATTTCATTAATAAAATATTATATTTATAAAATAATACATCTTACAAAGCTGTTTATTCGCTTTAATTTTCCAAACCATGGTTAAACTATGATGATATCATTCTTTCATGGTATTCCAAGAAAATTCTAAGATGTCAGACATATTTCTAGGGAAAAATTTCAAGTATTCCAGAACTTTTGCAAATTATAAAATTTCGAAAATCAACCTCTTCCTGTTTTGAGAATTATGATAATTCTACTAACCATTTTTACCGTAATCTATTACGAGGAATTTCATTTTAATACAAAAAAAGATAAATCCATGTTTTTTTTTTTTTTTTTTTTTTTTTTTTTTTTTCTGATTATGTAATAGGTTTAAACACCTATTACATAATCAGAAAAATCATTCTCTTTTTATATAAATTCAATAAATTGTGTAATAAATTATCAAATTCCATAGAATATATAAAATACTTTAAAAATACACAATTTTTAAATTAGTTCTTCAGAGAAAAAGGATATTCACTTTCATACTACATATTTTATTATGTATATATATTCAACCCGACATTTTAGTTTTAGTTTTTTCAGGAAAGAAGTAATTATTTGATAAGTAATAAATTGATCGATGATAATTTGTGATTTATCAGTGAAAGCCAAATATTTAACGCTAAACAAAGTGGCTCCTAATAGTTTTCATTAATATCTAATGATAGATTATACAAAAAATTCCATGTGCATATTATATTCAGATATATAGAGGGAGTCCGAAATTAAACAACCGTATTTTACAGTTGTGCATCTGTTCAACATTAAAATACGGTTGTTAATACCTATTATTGGTACCTATATCGATGCTATCCTTGATAAAGTCATTATTGATAGTATTATAACTTTATCGATAATAGTATCGATTATGAAACTATTACTGATAAATTTATAAATTTTGTGCAGAATATAATGAAGGCATGGGAATTCATTTGAGCGAATAAAATAATTTTGCTGAAATTTTAACCATCACGAGCATTTTATCACTAATTACACTCATGCGGATCCGTGTTCTCCCCGGTCCCGAGACCTCAATACATGCGACTTTTAGCTTTAGGAAAATTTGAAAGGTTTGTTAAGTCGTGATAATCCAGCAATTTTACCTTATCTTAAAGAAAGCATTTCACAACATGTTTGTAACACTTTCCCAAACACATTGAAGCCAGCTGTGGAACATGCTATCTTACGATTCCAGATGGTAGCTGAAAAAGGTGGCTGCCATACTGAAGAGGTCTTGTTTTAATGAAATTTGTAAACTATCATAAATATAGTAACTAATTAAAAATTGTCCCCTAATGACAAAAACTTAACTTTTTTTTTTTTTAATTCGCGTACACACATTTTCATACCTTCATTATGTCCTACAAAAATTTGCATAACTTTCACAATAATAATTTCGTTTGTAGATAACTTTAAAATAGGGTCGTTTAATTTTGGACTCCGACACCCAGACGATGTAGTGGTTAGCGTCCCTGACTCCTACACGGTTGGGCCTGGGTTCGAATCCCGGAAAATGCATGGATGTGTTGTCCCTGTTAGGGGTAGCGATGGCCGCCCATTGGGTGCCCCTTCACAAATGATAATCACTTCAGTGTATCTCCTGCCAATGCTTGTGACATGTGTGATGCGCCATTAGAAAAAAAATCGGACTCCCTGTATATATAGAGAGAGGGTAATGCAAAAAACGGGGCTGACTTTAACAGACTTTAAATTTCACCACAAAGCGTCAAAAATAGAACACAAACAAGCTGGCAATTTTTGAAAATGCATTTATGCAAATTAATACACTCAACTTCTGTTGAAATGGTTTCTAGCAGGAAAATTATGGGCTAGTTTTGATTTCTTGCCTACTATATAATTTTTGGGTACTGAAACCGAACGCGAGGTTTGCTAGTAAAATTTCGTGACGAAGCACAGAATAAATAAATAAATAAATAATCTTATTTTATGTCTTTTTATTTATTTTTTCCTTGTAACTCGAAAATTATCACATTTTTGTAAATAACCTGAGAAGTCAAAGTGAAAGTAAGTACAAATTCTTTCAAATATTACTATTTAAGTTTTTTCTCCGTCGAATTTTTTGGGATTCAAGAACAAGTAAACCAGTTGAAAATTACCGTATTTCGTCTGTCTCCGCAAAGAATATTCAGTGCTTTAATGTTTTTTTCCCTTTCTTGGTAAGGTGTAGGTAGCCAAGCTAATTGTTTCTGCTACTACAGCCGACAGCAAAATTATTGAAGCACTAGCAGTAATTCATATTTAAAAGACTTGCACCTAATACTGCTTTGTTAAGAAAATATTATAAGTATTTATATTAGACTTTATCCTGTATATATAAAAATAAGTTAGTAATAAAAGTTAGCGACCGAAAAAAAAAAAAAAAAAAGATGATGAAAGATGTGGATGTGGATGTGTGCTCCAATAATTTTGCTGTCGACTGTAGATCTGGAAAAATCTTACTGAATCTACACCCATCACTGAGGGGCTGATGATGGCCTAAATGCCTTTTGGGTTAATCAATATTATCTGTCTGGTTCCTTTGTTATTTTTCAGGTTGCACTTGTTTTGAAATTAGTTAACTTATTATACATTATATTTAATTTGATAACTTCTATTTCCTGCATTGTTTTGCTTATTGAATGTGAAGATTTTGTCTTAAAATTGTATATTTTATTAATTTCTAATATTTTATTTTACGTATTATTTTTTCTAATATATATATATACATATATATACATTCTTATGTAATTTAAATTTATTTATTTTTAAAATTAACTAAGGAGAAAACCCATTAAAATTGTCGCTAGTTTACTTGTTAAAGGAATAATACCTAAAACATTAAATTTATATATATATATATATATATATATATATATATATCAACTTTATGTTAATCTGATCTGCATAACAGAAAGATTCCGTATTTCTTTTCGGTTTAAATTTATTACGACTTTTATGGTCTTTAATATTAATAATGTTATAATTTTGTTATTTATTATAATCAATTTAACTACTTTTTTGAACTGGTGATCATTACATAGAATTCCATGTATTCTTTAAATTATCATTTAACTTTTTTTTTTTTTTTTTTTTCTCACAGAATTATTGAAATTCAGACTTCCCCCCCTCCCCCATTTTATCCACCTTTATCGATTTTTTATTTATTCCTTGAAATCAATGTTAAAGATAATTCCGCCAAATCAAGGATCAAAACTGGTATTTATATTTTGGTCAACTGTTTTAGCTATGGCATTATTTTCCAGCATTAGATTTGAAAAATTCTTTTTATATTATTGTTATGATTATATTAAATTTTTGAATTCATTAATGTGTTGTTGTAAATAGTACGTTCTTATCTTTCGTAATCAGTTATACAAATTATATACGGTAACTTTCTTCTGTTGTCGCATTTTATTGAGTTCTAAAAAAGTCTTAATAAAATGATTATTTATTTTTCCTATAAAATATTTTCTTATAGATATTATTTTTTTCTTTAGAATTCAAAGTTCTATTTCTAGCCTATTAACTAAAACTTTAGACAACACTTAATTTTACAAAAGTGCACATAAAATTGTCATTTGACGAATAAAAGTAAAAAGTAATCTTCAAATTTACTTTCTTCTTCAAAAAACAGCGCACATTAAATACACTAGAGAGTCATTATCATCTTCATTTAAATTTTGAAACTTATCACCTCAGAAATTTAATCTTATTTAACCTAACATAATAAATTTAAGTTCTCTTTTTAATAACCCTCATCTTGAGGCCTTTTTTCCCTAACAAATGAGGACCTTTGTTAAGTAATATTGTTAGTATGTATTTTTACACACACACACACACACACACACACACACACACACACACATATACATATATATATACTAGTTGACCCGACAAACGTTGTTTTGTCATATAAATTATTTCTAGAGAATATTTTGCTAGAAAAAAATAACTAACTTATTGTAAGTGTGTAAGGATGTGTTATATAAGTGGAAGATGTATGGAGCGCTGTGAACGGTGAAAGAATATAAAAATAACAAATCACCAATCATTTATTTTTTTAATTTATTAAAATTGATTCTTTAAAATTATACACATATCGCTACTTATAACAATATTACTAAAAAACAATATCAATCCCTTAATGCAACAGAGTGTACAATATTTTTTTTTATCCCATCTTTCGCCAATACAAACTGGATGGTTTGCCCACTCGAGAGCCACGTATAATTGTCCGTGTGAAAAACATGATGTGCTCAAATTTAAGCCACAGACAGACATCGTTTGGCCCTGATACTTATTGATAGTCATTGCAAATGCCAATCTAATTGGAAATTGAGGGCGTTTAAATTGAATTGGCACATCTGTGGGTATAATAGGGATTCGCAGTAGTAATATATTTTCACCTCGGAATTTGTCATTTAAAATGATGGCTTCGATAACATTTCTCATTAATTTTTTTATGACTAATCGCGTGCCGTTGCACAACCGTGGTGGGTTCAAATTACGAAGCAAAATAACCGGAGATCCAACCTTCAGTTGTAAAATATGCGGTGGCATGCCTGGTAAATCCAATGAGTTTAAAAACTTTGTTGGATAATTTACAGCTTCGGTGGCATCGCAAACTGTATCATTAGATTTGTATGACACCAAGTCTCCTGGTAACAAATGTTGTATCTTGAGATTCAATTCGTTGACGTCCACATTTTTTGCTGCTAAAATTGCCCTTTCTACAGCCATTTATGATTTGTGTATCATCTGTGTACATCGGGAAATATCTGGTCAATAAGAGCATCTTGAGAATCAATGATTGTGCAGAAATCGCTCGGTAATTTTATGCATCCAGTTTCATCTGAAGTAACTTTTCCATCGCCGATAGCTAACAATTGTTTTGAGAATGTTTCAGTGGATGGATCTTGAAGCTTTTTAACGCACATATTTACTTTCAGTTGTACTTTTTCAACATTGCGCCACAATGACGATGATTTTAAGCACGCGTTGATCTCATCAGCGAATGTTGAACGCGGAATAACGGGAAGTGCTTGTCTGAAATCACCTGAAAAGAGTAACAGAGGGCCGCCAAATAGTTTGTCGTTGTTTTTTATATCTTTCAATGTCCTGTTCGACGCCTCAATCGAATGTTTGTGTGCCATAGTGCATTCATCCCCAATAAGAATTTTACACTATTTCAGCACTGTGGCCATGGACGATTGTTTTTTTATGTTGCACACTGCGTCTGGGTTATTTTGAATATTTAGTGGCAGTTTAAAAAATGAATGAGCTGTTCTGCCTCCATCCAATAAAGTTGCCGCAATGCCAGATGATGCAACAGCCAATGCGATGCCATTATTTGATCGTATTTCGGCGAGAATTAGCGAAATAAGGAATGTTTTGCCAGTTCCACCTGGTGCACCCCCCCCCCCAAAAAAAAAAAGAATCCACCTTGTCCTGCCAAAACTGCGAGCATGATGCGTTCGTAAATGGTTCTTTGTTCTTCATTCATTAGTGGGACATTGCGAGCAACCATCGCTGCCATTTCTACAGTATTGTATTGTAGTTCACCATTCAATTCAGTGCTTATTAAATCAGATGCATTTCGATTTGTTGAATGCATACCGAAATGACTGAGTGGTAAGTTGGCAATGATAATGCAAAGATCTTCAATAGCAATCAATGCTTAATTTTACATAGCGTCACTGAATATCGTTAGATCGTAGCACCGTGAACGATGTTGATGCAATATATCATCAGTCATTGAATCTTTGTGATTATCCCATAATGTCTCTGCTCGGGCCGGGAAACATGTAGTCAACACTATAGCGAATAGTAGACAAATTTGTTTTGCTGTACAGTTCAGTCCTACTTCAGCAAGCATACACTCCCACTGGTTGTCGTCTTCCAGCAAGCCGAGTGCAAGGCATGCATCTTTATACGTTGGATACTGTTGTCCATTCACTTTACGTAAATCTTGAAATGACAAAGGGCCGATGACATTAACCAATAACAGTCGAAGATAAAAGCACTCAGTCTGCCTTGGATTGACTGTAAATACTCGTCCCAAGATGTTTGATTTGAATAAACCGGGACGTGCATCAATCGGCGTGCCTTGCTTGCGGGGCATCCATTTTTTTGTTGGAACCCATGTGAAATAGCGTGGTACTTCTGAATAGAGTAATGTCCATGCAAAAGCACCAAAAGCATCCGCACGATTACACAATTCAAAAAATTCGGTCAGTGTAGTTTTTGGTGGATTTATAGCACGATCAATCGCTGTCTCGCTCGTGAAATATACGCGCTGGCCATTTTCAAGATGGACGGCTAAATGAAGAACTGCTGGATCCCGTTCATGAATTGGGAAACCAAAGATACGCGAAACAGCTTCATTGGAGCTGACGTACCGGCCAATTTGGTAAAGTGTTATTTCATCGTTGTTATTCACCGGAGGAGCATTCACATTGGTATTTTCAACTCGAAATACAGCCATATCACTGCCTTTATTCACATACATTCAAATGTATTTGATGCTCTTCACTAAACTGCAGAACTGAACATTAATATGAGCATTGAATGTTTTGCTCAGCAGAGGCGAATATGGGACCACCCAACGGTTATGAATGTCAATATCTATGTTGTTGACGTAGATGACCGCCATAGATGATAAGATTGTCCGCCATTATCGGGATTTCTTCGACGATATATTGGATATCCGTCAACATTTGTGATCGTGAATTTTTTCGGAAAACTTTTAGTACATTTTCCATCTGCACAAATAATAATGGCCTAAAAATTCATTTTTACTTTCCGAACACTATAGTGAGTAAAGTATTGTAATCATGTCAAAAATCCGAATTCGATATTTTGATGTTTCTATACGTTTCGAGGTCCCCTGAGACCGTTTCCATTATTTTTGAGATGATGTAGGTATGTGTGTGTGTATGTATGTGTGTATGTATGTGTGTATGTATGTGTGTATGTCTGTGAGTGAACACGCTAGCGTCTAAACGCTTTGTTCGAATAAGCTGAAAGTTGGTACTTATATTGTAAGTCATCATAGTACGAACCCTATAGATTTTGGTGAATCTAGCACTTATAGTTGTTTTACAGGGACACAAAGAAAAATTCTTTATCATTATAGCCTATTGGATCAAAATCTTAAAAGTGCGGTAGCATCTAAACGCCTTATTCAATTGAGCAAAAACTTTATACACATATTGTATGTCACAGATACTCAATCTGTATAGATTTTGGAGAATCTAGCACATATAGTTTTTTTACAGGGACACAAAGAAAAATTCTTTATCATTATGGCCTACGGGGCCAAATTTTTAAAAGTGTGATAGCGTCTAAACGCCTTATTAATCTGAGCAAAAAATTTGTACGCATGTTATAGTTCACAGTTGCACCAACTGTATAGATTTTGGTGAATCTAGCACTTACAGTGTTTTTACAGGGACACAAAGAAAAATTCTTTATCATTATGGCCTATGAGACCAAATTTTTAAAAGTGCGATAGCATCTAAACGCCTTATTCAATTGAGCTGAAAATTTGTATAAATACTATAAATCACTGTTGCACTAACTATAAACATTTTGGTGAATTTATAGGTTTTTACAGGGACACAACCGAAAATTCTTTATCATTAGGATCTATGGGTTCAAAGTTCAGTAGCGTTAAATAAAATATCGTGCAATATATGGAGAAAAATACTCAAACATCCTATTATGGTTTTCTCTCTTTTGTTTGTTTAACAACTCCTCTTTCTTTACTTTATCTACAAAACTGTTAGTTACTCAATGTTCGGAAAGTCGAGTGGAGTCACTCCAGATTTTTCATTTTAACATAAAATAACTCCGTCGGATATTGACGAATTTTTTAAAAGAATATACCATTTTAACTAATTTTAACATTTTAACAATGTTAACGTTGAAAAAATATTTTAAACACTTACGGTTAAAAATTCATTTTTCATTTCAACATTAAATAAATTCTGACGTCGTGTTTACGATTCTAAAATATTAAGTTTGAAAAAATATTTTAAACACTTCGTAAGATACGGTTATGATTCTAAAAATATTAATTTTGAAAAAATATTTTAAACACTTCGTAAGATACGGTTAAAAATTCATTTTTCATTTCAACATTAAATAAATTCTGACATCGTGTTTACGACAACTCACGCCATCTAGGCGGAAAAGTTGTTGAAAGAGTTGGTTAAAAATTAATTAAGAAAGAACTAATTAAGTTACAACTTTCATTTGTAAATCTAAACCATTCTCGAATCCATCTGAAGACACACAAGAAATTTCATTAAACTCAGTCCAGCCGTTTAGGAGGAGTTCAGTGACATACACACGCACAAAAGAAATATATATATAAAGATGTATATATATATATTTAAGAAAGAAATTCTTGTTAAGGAATTATCAGCATATGTTGAAATTTGAAATGGGGGAGATATTCCATAAGGATTCAATTATTTTAAAAAGATTTGATCTTTAACACAAATAAGTATGATTTTATGTAACTTTAGGATTTAAACTATATGATTATATATCTGGTATAAATTGAGGAAGACATAAAATATATATCTTTTAATATATAACTATAATAGAAGGAAAACAACTTTTAAATTTCTTACTTTATGATTTATTAACGATAATAGAATGTGAAAGATATTGTTTCCAATAAATAAATAAATAAATAAATAAAATTAGTTGTCTTTAAAGGAAACACCTTTTTAATCTTTAGATAAGCTGCTCTGAACCGAATTCTGTTACTAACATTTTTTATTGAACACACACACACACACACACACATATGTATATATATATATATATATATATATATATATATTCATATACATATATACACACACACTCCTGCTAAAAAGTTTTGCAATATTTGCAAACGATCAGTTTTTCAATTCAAAAACGTATCTCTCGATGAAATGTAAAACAACATTTAGAGTATCGGTAACAAATTCAGCAAAATCCATAATGTTTGCGATCACCCTGTATCGTTAAGTGAAAACAATGAACTGAAATTTTAGGATATGTTAATATGGACCCAGTTCACATTGTGGATGAATTTGTGTCACGATATCATATTAAATAACGGAGATATAAGCATTTATTTAAAAACTCCAAATAAAATCAGCATGTTTATTATTTATAATATACATAGTTTTTAACGAAAATTATCCCCACTTTCAGATAAGTTGAAAAAATACTTTTATACCAATATACTGCAATTGGAGTACAAATATCTTTAACATCTCATGAAATATGAACATTTTACGAAAAAAGATTTTATTGCGCATGTGCGAAAGATAGAAAAAAAAATATTACATAGATTGAAAGCTAGATATATTGGGCAACTGTCGTCAAAACTTCATTTGAATAGAGTAAAAAGTAAGCAATTTTTTTAAAAAAGAACAAGCTAGTTTTTAGGTATTGTCTAAGAGCTGAAATTTCATAAGGCGTTTTTCGCATCTCGCGTAATTAATTTAAAGATCCAATTATTTTAATCACTTAGTTCTTTTTTGGGAAAAACACTTTATTATTATCACACAAATCTTAGTAAATAAGCAAAACCATGTTAGAGTAACAAGCGTATAAGGGGTTTTTCACAAAAAACTACTTTTGGAACGTGGTTTAAATAATTGGATCATCGAATTAATTACGCCGCATGTGAAAAATCACTTAGGAAATTTCAACTTTTGGAAAAACCTAGCTCTTTCTTATGCCGACAATTTGCTTAAATTTTACTCTATTCAAATGCACCTTTGAGAAAAGTTTCCCAATATATCTAGCTTTCAACCTATTTAATAAAAAATATTTTATCTTTCGCACATGTGCAGTGAAAATGTTTTTCATAAAAATGCTCATATTTCATAAGATACTTAAGATATTTGTATTCCGATTGCAGTATATTGTTTCAAAAGTGTTTTTTCAATTTATCTGAATGTGGGAGTAATTTGCATTTACAATTCTGTATATTATAAACAAAAAACATGATGATTTTTTTAATGCTTATATCTCCGTTATTTAATATGCTCTCATCACACAAATTGAATTGAGTCTATATTAACATATAGTAAAGTCACAATTTATTTCATTCTCTTAACGATGCAGGGTGATCACAAACTTTATTGATTTTGCTGAATTTGTTATTGGCCCTCTAAATTTTGTCTTAAACTAATCTTCACTGAAAAACATGAGGAAGACCCAGGTCTTTAAATACCCAATGTTTGAAAACGTTTCACCGAGAGATAAGTTTAAAAAAAAATGATCGTTTGCAAATCTTGCTAAATTTTTGAGCAATATATATATATATATATATATATATATATTCCACCCGTTGTTTACAAAAGGAAAATAATTAAAAAATAAAAATTGTATGCAAAGCTAATTAATTTAGCATGTTGCCAAATGATTGCTTATATTGAATACAGATGAAGATCATGCTTTATTCAAATCTATCAAAAAATTTTTCTTGGAACCACTTCGATTTTTCACGTGCGAAGAACGAGTAGAAATAGTAGACATTTTATTTCACCCTATTAAGTGTTATATTTCGAAAGATTCTTATCCTTTTTTTTTTCACTAGGGTCTGATAAATTTTCAGCTTTATTACAGATCAATGTGATCTTGCACGTCAATGAGTAAGTGGAATTGCTAAACTCCACTAACATATTTTATTAAATATATTAAAAAAACAAATAAATGATGTGTATTTATATGCGTGCATGAAGATGTATAGTACGTAAAACCAGTATCATTTAGGGATGCTATGAGTAGAAAGACTTTTGCAGAACACGTTATACAGAAAATAGCAGCCCCCCCATGGCACAAGCTACGAAATGTACGCTCCTACATTGATTTCTCTATACAGCATGCAATACATTCTCTTAATAGTGGTCGTACGATTCCTTCGTGGCCAGCCTTCACCATGCCTCTTATCTCTTAGAGAGAAATATTCTCACAAATCATCGTGGACACGTGAAAACAATGCATGATTCTGTACTTATCTGTATGGTAACGTAACTTTTTTTTGATAAAGTTGTTTAGTTTTTCATGAATTGTTAACCTTCAATCCACACACGAGGTGTATGCCCCAATAAGTATGACCCCATTTGTAAAATCTTGCATGTTTTTTCATTGTGGCGGATAAGTTTTACTAGGCGAGCTTTAGAATGTAAAATACATGAGGAAAAAAGCTAAAAACCCATAGAAACATGGGTAAAAAGAGTCGAAATTCCATAGAAAAAAGCATGGGACAAAAACAAGAAAACTGACAATGTCAAGTGTGAAAGAAAAAAAAAAAGGCCATCACCGATAGGAATGAAAGGACAAGACTGACTAGAAAATGACATGGAGGAGCGGAAGGGTAGGGTTGGGGCGTTCAATATACCGTCGAGAGTTAATAGGACTCGCCTAGTATAGGTGAGTGGGAGCCACCACACTTTAAAATGTAAAATACATGAGAAAAAAAGCAAAAAGTCATACAAACACGGGAAAAAAAGGTCAAAATTCTATGGAAAAATCATGGGACAAAAACAACAAAACTCACAATGTCAAGTGTGAAAAAAAACGGCTAACACCGGAAGGAATAAAAGTACAAAATTCTCTAGAAAATGACATGGGGGAGCCGGAGGGTGGGGTTGGGGCGTTCAATATATCGTCGAGGGTTAATACGACTCGCCTAGTATAAGACTTGGGGGCGGGTGGGTGAGAGGCACTGCACTTTAGAATGTAAAATATATGAAGAAGAAAGATAAAAACCCATAGAAACACGGAAAAAAGAGTCAAAATTTCTTAGAAAAAAGCATGGGAAGAAAACGAAAAAACTCACAATGTCAAATGTGAAAAAAAGGCTTCTACCGGAAGGAATAAAAGGACAAAATTGACACAATTTAGAAAATGACATTGAGGAGCGGGAGAGTAGGTTTGGGGCGTTCAATATATCGTCGAAGGTTAATACGACTCGCCTAGTATATGATCAGGAAGTATATAAGTCCACTGGGATGGCGAATACTGTAGTGGTGAAAACATCCATTCATCACTTTTTGTAGACGCGCAAATTTCTGTCATACTTTTTCGATTTTCAAATTCCTTTAAATTGGTGTGCAAAAGTGATTTTCGCATACCAGGTTTTCCATTACAGCGTAGTTGTCTGTAAACTACCTAGACCTGCATAACAGCTCGAAACTGTTGTCGTCATGTTAACCTTTAAGTACCGGATGATTTCTGGGTTTTTTAATAACACGAAGCTCCATGTTTTTGCACAATTGATGGCTCACAAGTACAGATTTTTGATTATTTCTAACTGTTTCTTATTTAAAAACTTTCTATGATCCATCATTTTACAAAATCATACAAAAATTTCTTATAAATAAAATTAGTGCTTTAAATACATCGAATAGGAACACTTTTATATATATACCTTTTGTGTAAATAGGTGCACGGAAAAAAAATGTTTATTAAAAATCCAACATTCAAAAGTGACGTCCACATCTTCTAAATAATAACCCAAACTATGTGGTTTATTAAAGTTTTAAGATGAAATTTGAAGTCACGGGTTTGTAGGTAATTCTGAATCCTTAAGATGTGCCCTAAATTTCCTTAAAATTTGTCGCTGTACTTGTGGTACTAACCGTTAATGACTTTAAAACTTCAGCTCAGTCGGATGGTATGAAGTGGGTTTTAAAAAAAATGGTGTTAGACAACTAGGCCTCAGCTCCAACGTCTTAACCCTTTGCGGCCCAAGACAATTCGGATCATTTAAATTATACTCCCACCGGAATTCATGAACTAAATTAAACTAAAAGAAATTTTAAATTTTAAGGTTAAAAAAAACTGGTTTTTTCTGTCATGTTATAAACGTAAGTTTTTGCTAAAAAATATCCGGGATGAATTTTTGCAGCTGGATAATAAATTTTGTGTCCTCGCAGCGAGGACAGTGCGCGTTAAGGGGTTAAGTAGGTCACTCATTAAGCATGTATTGCTGTCATAATTATACATGAATCAAAAATTTTAGATCAATAGGACACTAGAACGTGGCTTAAAGTTCGAAAGAAATTTTGACTAGAGTTGAGAGTCTAGGGCTCCCAGAACTCCAATCCTGTGTACAATATTATTCAAACACATATAATCAACTGAGTTATATACATGTATGCAAAATTTAAATTGAATCGAATGATACAAAGTGGGTAAAAAATTGATTCTTAGATTTGACTCACACACATAAATAAAAAAAAAAAAAAAAAAAAAAAAACATCTTAACAAGTTACTAAGTTAAATAAAACCGTGTGAAAATACGAAACATTTAAAAAATATTTTCTTTTTAAAACTTAAAAAAAAAAAAAAAAAAAAAAAAAAATTCAATTTTTTTCTAAACATTTTATTACACTGACTTACGCCAATAGTTTGTATAAATACCATGCACATTAGAACACTAGATGTGTCCACCATATACATAAGATGATTTTTGTAGGGGACATCAAATAGTCATTTGTACCACAAAAAGAAAAAGAAATTGAGATTTTTCTTAACGAACACATTTTAAATGCATTAGAAAACCATTCTTTCTAATGATATTTTTATCCACAAAGTTTTCTACAACATTTAACTTTCTTGAATAAATAATAAACTAATGTATTTTTCTAAGATTATCATGAATTATTATAATACGTTTTCATGAACATGAATATTATTTTCTTTTTAGAAACATAATTACATCATATTTTATATACTTCCTCAAAGTAAATAAACGCAAAATATATAAATTTTACAAATCTTGCTTAAACTTCTTATATAATAATTAAATAAAAATTACCATCAATAATAAAATACAAATTTCCTCTTCTAACGAAATACATCTCTCTAAATATTCTGCTGTTCAGTTGTTAATGAACACTTTAAAGCAAAAAAGAAAAAAAATGCTAATCAAAAAATTATAAAAACCAAAGAGCTGTCAAAGTTAATTTTTTATAGCCAAATGACAAGTCTTGCAGAAAAATTAATCATTTAGTTAATTTTTTTCATTTAAAGAGTGCATAAACTTTTTATATTTATATTTAAAATTTCGTGACACAAAATTAAATATTTTCACATGTGTATTAAATTTAAATGTGTAATATCGTTGAAGTATGTTACGGATTTGAATAATGCATTCAAAAATTATACTTACTGAACTATAAATGTAAATAAATAATGTGGTACAATACAAAAGTAAAAATTTCTATGTCCTCTGTTACTTCTTACTGTTAATCTAATATGCATTAATTTGCGTTACTAATGCAAATTACATATTTTACAAATATTTATTTGTTTAAATTATGCATCAAGGAATAAATATATACAGTGTGTTTCAAAACCACGTTTTAGAATTTATAGAAGGAGTTGACTTCACCTAACGATTCAGAATCATAAGCAATACAGAGTCAGAAATGTTTTCCTGACACGGTGGTGTACACAGAAACACCAGAGATAAAAAAAAAAAAAAAAAAAAGCAATTATTTGTTTTAACGATGAATGTACAGTCGGGAAAAAAGAAAACGCAACATTCAACGTAACTTCGTTGCTAATCGATGTGGAAAAATGTAATAGGTATCATTCGACGGGGAATTGTGAGTAGTTTCAGAAAATGAAGTGAAATTTTGAATTGGGGGTCGTCTACATATTAAAACGCCCACCAACTTTGATTTTTTTCAATGGTAATGCCCCATTTTTATTTTATATTTGAATTCCTGGAATCACAACAACGCGAAAAAAGTATATTGGTTGTATATTTTATTTATTTTTTCATAGAGTTATAAGCGTTCAAAGTTTGGAGGTGCTAATGTTAAATTCATATTTCAAACTTTTATTAATATCTTCACAAAAAATAACTTGAGCGATATAATTTCTTTTACAAGATACAGTGAAGAAACCCAAACATAATCCATCATTACTTTTGATTATGAAAAATATTTTTAATTCTGAAAAATATTAATAAATTCATATTTATAAAAATTATGAATTATGACCTATATTAATTTTTACATAAAATGAATCCTAATGCTGAAAAATATGGTTGTGCAAATTTGCAGCTCATTCCAGTTATTATTTTTCGAGATAGAAATAAATCTTTCTTTTCGAGTGGTTTAGGGGGCCGTCTCTTATAAAGTTTTGCATGATATAACGAATCAAATCTTAAAAAATAACAAAGAAAATTAAACAAAATATTTTTATTTTTTACTTACGGGTCAAATTATACAACAACAACGTGAAACGCAAAGAAATGAAACAAAAATGATGATTTTTAGTCATTAGTCATCAAGAATTCCTATTTTCTAAAGAAGACAATCCCAACCTTCATCGTTCTTCAAAACAAAACAATACAGAAAAGAAAAGTAAAGTAATTGCGACATGGAGTGTTTGTGTTAAACCTCTTATTTTATGTTGACAAAAATATGCACAAGTGGTATTTACTTAATCGATTACTGGTGTTAAATTTTGAATCTTTTAAACGAACACTAGAAGAAAAAAAACTAAATAGGCGGGGTTTACTGTTTTAAATAGAAAAACAGGCTTAATATTTCAGAACAAATTTTCTGTATTCACAATTATATTACAAATGGATATACATTAAACTTATATTCTTTCTAATCAATATATTTCTATCCATAGTATATTTTATTGCAAAAATCTGAATAATGGGTACACACTTAAGAAATATGTAACACACAAATTACGAAAGAAACGCCCACTGACTGAGTTACAGATTTTCAAATGGCGTGAATCTATGTCAGCAGTCGCGAAAGGATAATTAAGAAATTATATTTTCATAGAAATTATAAAACGAATCATACAGTTCCAAAGAGTTCCACTGACCCAAAGCTGGTAAGTGCGATTAAAATTGTTTAATATTTACTTCATGGACCCTTACAATAATTTATCCAAAAATATTTAGTTTATGCGTTGTTGTATATTTATATCTATATTATTTCATTTCGTATATTATGTTACACCTACAAAAGAAAATTGTAGCTTTATTGGTGATCAGTATAGTCATAATTGACACTTTTACTTGAAAAATATTGCAGGTTTTTCAAAGAGTACTGTCTGGACCAAAATGTATTTAAATAGACCTAAAATTATCTTAAAAAGTACTGAAGTATAAACAAATCTAAAAAACTGAATTCTGGTTAATTGAGAAACTGAAAGACGTAAATGTTTTTATTATTTTATATAATTCTTTTTTACCTGAAAGATTTCCGGTGTCAAACATTAAAATTTTGTCTATTTCTTATAGGATCTTAATTTAATTTTTCTACAATTAGAGATAACCCCCTAACACATTTTTGATTATAACTCAAAAATACTAAGGATACAAACAGTATACTTTTCCGCACTGCCAGACTCTCAGAAATTCGAATATGAAGTCAAAATTGGGTGTTGGTATTGAAAAAATTTGGCGTTCATTTCAATATGTAGATGACCCCCTAATTAAAACTTCGATGACATTTTCAGAAAGTGCATTTAATTTCCAGTTTAATTATGTCTATTAGATGTTCCTGCGTCAATAAATACCGAAATTACAGCGGGTGTTGCGTTTTTCCCCCCGACTGTACATTAAAAAACAGAACGTGTGTACAAGTGTACACATAGTATTCGAAATTTCATCCAACGACTTCAATGCGGAACTCAATGACTATAAAATGGATGTACATTCATTATTAACATGAATAATAACTGGAGTGTCTTCTTTTTATTTCTGATGTATATATGTACAAAAGCGCTTCAAAGAGCATTTTCGACTATGATTCTGAATTTCAAGAACACACGCTACCATTCCAAGAAGTTCTAATACTTGGTACAGAAAAACAATGTAGAAATGTAGAAGAAATTCAAAAATATGTTTACTGATTCATTGAAAAATATGTTTTCTTCAATGATTCCCATCTGTAATGCAAAAATTGCTGCCATAAAAATTTAACTTTATTAATATTCTTTATATATTTTATGTTTTCTATTGTTTTCTGTTAGTATGTTTTTGTTCATTTCTTCTTATTTATTTATTTATTTTTTCTATATTCTGTTCACATTGCACCGGGATTTATAGCTTTAGCTCATAAAATAAACAAAGAATATATACTAATATCACATTTTTAATAACACTAAATATTAAATTACTATTTTTTTTTTTTTTTTTTTTTTTTAGATTTTTCCAAATTTTTAGTATAAAGCATTAATTTCTTATTTAAGTAGTTAATATCCATTGTACAAAACTTAAATGCACTAAAAATTAGAGGACTTAATAAAACTAAAATAAAATGTCGTACGTGGTAAACATTCGAAATTTTAAATCAGTCTTACTAAGCTTAAGTAAGTAATATGTAATCTACGGTTAACTGATTTAGAAATATAAATACATAAATATCCTAAATTTTAAGTATTTTCGTCCCAGACCCGGAACATCTTTATAACTATTCATAGGATTTCGTTTATCTTTACTAGCTTTCTACAAAGATGAGGTGCGATTTGGTATTAAATTTAATTGACTCCAATTCATTGCATGCTTCTTTATTGCCTAATATGTACGCGGCTTAAAATTTAAGGAGATTCTCGTAATTTTTCGAAATCAATCTTTATGTTTTCTTTCTGGTTAGTTTTGGTTAGTGTTTTTTGTTATTTTTGTTGTACGTTTTTCAATTCTATTTTTTATTTTTATTTTTGTCACGCCTCTTCTGTTGTATTCATTGTGGAAGTATATTTAGTATATTTTTCAGTTCAAGGAAAAAATGTTTTTTTTTTTTTTTTTTTTTTTTCATTACGGATTATTTGGAAGATATTTTAAAGTTCGTTTGTTGGGGGGGGGGGGGGGGGAGTTAATGCATGTTTTAGCAAATACGGATTATATTTTATTTATTATTTCTTTGTTATATGGTATACAAGTTATATATTTGGGTTTTGTTTTAGGGCTTTCACAATGTGGTTAATTTTCTTAAGGCTGTTTTAGTAAGCCTTATAATAAAATGTTTGTTATGTCGGAGGTTAAGGTGGATTTTAATAATTTTAATGAATTCGTGTTTCAGAAAACTTTCGTTGGCGACAATATCTGTGACGCGGTTAATGTACGATAGGATAGCTTCCATATTATACTTGTAGATTATTTTACATATTCTGTTAGTAATTTCATTGATTTTGTTAGATTTTCTGTAAAGTGTTTCTAGGCTTTCTTTCTCGGGGTACTATTATAGTGAAGTATAGACAGATTGTTTGGTTATTGGATTCAATTTCGAAAATTAGTAGCTTATTGGTGACAATTTTGTTAATTTGTTCAGGTATTTTTCGACTTTTGTTTGTCATTAACGATGGAAAATACATTGTCAAAATAACTGAACCTGTTATTATTATTATTATTATTATTATTATCTTTAGGTTTTTCAAATATATATATTTTTTTCAATAAGTGTCAGTTCTAGTTCAGCAGTAGAATTCATATTGAAGGATCTTCTTTTCTTTTTAAAATTTCCAATGAATCCGAAATAAATTTCATCAAGTTTAAGTTTTTGATTGATAAATTATAACATGTATTAATAGATTATAATATACATACACATATATATGCATATTCAAAAAAGTTCCAATTTTAATATACGCGATATTTAATCTAGTGCAAAAATATTTTTAAAAACTTAATATGCTACATTAGGTAAAGCGTACAAGAATCATAATATAAATATATTGAATATCTGGTGAAAGACACCAATTTTCCATAAATAACCTGATATTGTTCTTAAGACCTAATATCAAATATTTTTAAAAATCTTGAAGAATCTTCCTCAAACTATGGATGAGTAAAATATCAGCTTTTCTTCATACATTTAAGCGAATGATTTAACGCAATGACAAAAAGTCGACAGTTAAAAAAATTACTTATTTCTAAGATCAACTGTAAAAAGTAATACCTGAAAGTGTGTTTTAGCAGTAGCATGAGATTATAGTACTCCGATTAACGTATTAAACGTTTATAAAAATTAAGCATTGATCGTTAAAATGAAAAAATATATGTATTTTACGTCTGCAGAACGAATTGAATTTAAGTTAATTTTAAAAAGGAAAAAAAAAAACAATAGGTAGTATATATTATATTACCAATTTTTGAAATAAATATAAATATGGGTAAAAACACTTAGAGTTTTTTTTTCTTTTTCACAGATCTAATATTTGTTTTAATTTTGTAAAAAATAAACTTGTTCTGATAATAATATTTTTTTTAAACACAGGAAATTCTTCATGTATAAAATACCAAAATAAATAAAGAAATTGCAGTCAGCTGTTTCAGAGGCATTGAGCGTACAGTCATCAGAACATAAATATACGATAAAAGTTTCCGGTGTTTTCAATGGTACTGAAACTGCCGTCTGTAACTCCTTAATTCCGTTTGTTGTTCTGTAAGAGGAGCTTTTGTGTACTACCTATTTCATTATAACCACTTTTGTTTTATTCTTATGTCGCTTTCATCGTTATATATTATTTATTAAAGGAATTTGACCTGCATTTTATAAAATTGAGTGTCTGTGCACCGAGAAGCTATTATTCGGATTCACGAGTCTAGGATAAACAATTGGTTAAAGCAAAGACGATTCCCATTCCTAAATCGACGATCTACGGTGTGCTTAAACTATGGAAAATGAATGGCACAGTGAAGGAGAAGCCATTTGGGACGAATATCAACTATGAAATCTCGGAGACTTCATGCAATCATCATGATAAGAATCGACTACAACGACGGAGTCACTACGAACAAGATTGCAAAAGACCTCAAAATTTTGCAACGATCAGTTCAAAAGATTGTTCAAGTGGGTGGGATTCAATAGTTATCGTTTAAAAAACGGTCAGTTTTTGAGCGACCAGGGAAAGCAAAATCGGTTAGATAAATGCAAAAAAGCTTCGTGGCGCATCGAAAATACCTGTTATCTGATGAGAAAGTTTTTACTGTTGAAGTCGCTAAAAATACTCAAAACCGTGGCCAACTTTTTAATCCATCTCTGAAAAACACCAGAAAATGAAAGGTTGAAACAAAGTCTTTCTTTCTAAAAAGTTTGATGGTTTCAGATGGGATCAGCGCCAATGGGAAGAGTCAACTTTTTTCATTAAAAAAAAAAAAAAAAAGTAAAAATTAATGCAAAATTTTTTCAAAAAGATGTTTTAGAGAAAGCAGTACTTCCAGAGAAGGAAAATAACCCGGTCATGATTTACAGCAACATTAGCCTTTGGCCCAAGGAGACAAATTATTGCTTGCCTTCATCGATGTCAAAGTGAAAACATATCTGATGAACTATCTGCGGCCTTGTAACAGACCTAATTTGAATCGAATGGATTTTTCAGTGTGAAGGTACTGAGAAGAACGATTATGATTAAGGAAACTCAAAAATTTAGATAGAGCATAGAGCATACTTTTGTTAGCAAGAGCATAACAAAAGTACCTCCCTTAAACAACCTTCTTTAGCCTTCAAACTAATTTAATTCCTTAAGCTGACCATAACTTGCCGCAAAATCTATTAACCCAATTAATTAATTCAAATATTTTTACTTTATATACCCATATGTAGTAGATAAAATATTTATTTACTGTAAAATTTTGGAAATTAAATTTTTGCTATTCTTACACCCTTAGATTCTCTTTAAAAATAAAACCGTTTTATCAGTTAGAGTCTATGCCTTCGTGAGTCTATCTTAATAACTGATAAACAATATGACATTAACGTATTTTTTATACGCATAAAAACGTAATTCACTTAGAATATGGTAAGAAAATCATTCATATTTCGTTTGAGAACTACGGAAAAGAACGATGTCATATTAAGACTCTTGACAAATCTAGCTCGAGTTGGCTTTTAATGTTCTTTCATGTTTTTTCAAAGATTTTTTTTTTCGTGTGTTACATTTAATTACTGCATGTATTTGTACCTAATACATTTACAGCTATTATACACGAATAGTCATTCATAATCGAATAGGTTTCAATGAGTGGTGTGATGTGGAAATTGTTAAAGATTTAAAGATTTTCCAAAACAGGTTTTTTTTTTTTTTTTTTTTTTTTTTTTTTTTTTTTTTTAATATGTTTTCTGAATGCAGGTCTCATAATTAAACGGGGCTTCGATTGTTGGATCGTCTCAGTTACAAGAAAATGTATTTAAGTATTTTAAATATAACTATTCCTAAAACAATGGAGAGTTCTTAACATGCGTTTGAAGTGTATAAATGGAATACATTGTTTATACATTAATATACCCCTTCAGTTTAAAAATATGCATGTATTAATGCAGGTAAAAGAAAGCATTCTGATTTCCACTCCACATTGTTTATTTGAATTTCATATCCAATAATATTTGAAAATATAAGCATTTTACAGTTAAATGTCAGCATAAATGTAGATACATGTGGAATACGTATTGATTTTTTAGTAAAATCTAAATTAGCAGTAAAAAAAGAACACATGATATTTGCATAATAAAATATTTTGCTAAATTATTATATTATAAGTAAACAGGCACTTTCTTAAGCTAAATTCACTCAAATAAGATTTTAATTGTATTCCTTTCTTTTATTCCTGCTATTATAATCTAAAGGTTATATATATATATATTTGTTCAATAACAGAAGCCTTTTTATATTAAATTTGAAACTTCCAAAAAAGTAGAGGTAACCGGGTAATTTTTAGACAAAAAGTAAATTTTTGTTATAAGAAGAGTTTCTTTGGATATAGTTCGAATTTTATATTTTTATATTATTAATATCATGTGAATTATCTTATCAGAATACTCAATTAATGTCTTTGTAAATAAAGAAAAATTAAAAAAAAATAAAAACGTGTCTAAGAATTACCCCAATTGCCAGGGTAATTCTTAGACACGTTTTTATTTTTTTTGCATGGGGTATTGC
Organism: Salticus scenicus; assembly: GCA_963930645.1. NCBI lineage: Eukaryota > Metazoa > Arthropoda > Arachnida > Araneae > Salticidae > Salticus > Salticus scenicus. The sequence continues at coordinate 129,387,210 of OZ005649.1, read as the reverse complement.
ACTGAATTTCTATGTTTTATGAATAGAAAAAAAAAATTACAAACAGTACTAGCCAGTCAGTATTTGGTTATATTGTGTACTTAATTCGGTTAAAATAATTGGCAATTTAATACACACACACACACACACACACAAAAAAAAAAAAAAAAAAAAAAAAAGTGACGTGTTTGATTTCACATTTTATAAAATTTTATAAGCATCAGGGAAAGCATGGCAATAACTAAAAACGTAGTCTAATTATTAAATCTGGATGTACTAGGTACTAGGTCAATTATGGCGATAAAGCAGAAGAATTAAAAAGTAAATAAACTCAAAAAACAGACTTTATTAACATGAAGTTATTATCCATTTCAACTTGAAACGCAAATAGCTTCATTTTTTTTTTTTTTTTTTTTTTTTTTTTTTAGTTCATTCACAAAAACATCCTTATGAAACTTCTTAAAGGTTCTATAAACGTCAGCAATCGAATCATTGCTTGAAATTTTAAAGGGATAAACAGAATCTGTTTGAATTGGACCATAAAATAGATTCAGAAACTTTTTCAAAATTTGGTACTGAAGGTCACCAAAATTTGACGTCCTCATGCCATTTCAAAAATTTCAATTCCAGATGCTCTTTTTATTTTCTTCAAAAAACTCCAACACTTTCGAAATATAATATGGAGTTTCTTAATAAATAACAAAAAAATTATCACTAGCAATCTTATTTTTTTCATTTGTTAAGTGTAGCTTCAGTTGATGTGAACTTTTTGGTAAGACATATTTTTAATATTAATGGTAGCCTCAGACTTGCCTATTAAACTGATGTCAGAGGATGCATCGCTGTGAAAACTTCCTTCATCTGAAAAACTTCCTGATTCTTCTGGTAAAACATTTTGTTTGAAGTTTTTTTCTTCTTCTTTAAGGAAACAATTTTCCCTTGTTTTCCTTTTATTTTTTCATACAATCATCATCTGATATAACAACTGCAACTGCATCCATGTTTATTATCATCTTAAAATGTTTTAGTTACTTATACTTTACTTTAAGGGTAAATAAATAATGTAGTTGAACCTGCATAATAACTTTCAAGTTCTTTCACAAAAAGTAAATAAAGACATCAGATTATAGTTAACAAGTTATAATCTGTATATTTATTGTAATAATCTAATATTTTTGACTGTAACTTAACATTTTTGTTCACATGAGTTCTACTTCATTATGAATTGTAAATATAATAGTTTAAGTTAGGTGTTTTTTTAATAAATTACCTACAGTTTCATAATATTTATTGATTTCTTTTTAATTTCTGCCTAATATAATCAATGGATGGATAATCAAAGTAACTGGGCTCCTTAAATACTAATTTTTTACATTGTATTAAATTTAACTTTGATTAGAACATATAAAAAATACTTTAAACCTATTTTTTCATTGTCTAAGGATTACCTCAGGATGTCTAAACGTTACTCCCAAGGACTGTCTAAGAAATACCCCAGCATGAAACAATACAACAATGCCTTTTAGAAAGGCCTATACTCATCTCAGTTTATGAATTATGCAATTTTCTGTTAATAAATTTGAAGGTAATGAATGTTTCTTTAATGCCATTTAAAATATGCAACTAAACTAAATAAATATATGCAATAAGTAAATTTGAAAATATCGAAAGTAAAAGTTGATAGGTAATTTTTCAGAGACATTTTTCTAGTGAAATAGAAAACTCGCTAATATGTGGATTATTGCTTAGGAATTTTTTTTACAATGAGAAAATATACTTAAAAACTTAAATTCAAATACAAAATCAAATAAAAGTTAATAGCTTTTAAATACCAAGTGCGTCAAATAATTACCCCAACGTTATCGTGTCTAACAATTACCCCGGTTACCCTATTTTATTAAATCTTATCTATTTACCTATTATTTTGTTTCTTGTACACAATCAAAATGTATTATACATCAGTATACTGATCTTTAAATTTAGTTAAGATTACCTTTTTTACAATAGTTTATTGTGAAATAGTACTTTTGTGAGGCCTTATTGAAGGCTTTTAGCAAATCATCGTTCAGTTTCAAGTTCAAACGAGATATTTTAAAATTCAAATATATCTCCAGAAATTCTATGCTTATTTATTGAGTTTTGCATATGAAATACTTTTGAAGTACTTTGAAAGAGAATAATATATTGTGATACATACATAGAGTTTTGACATATAATGATAAAGAATTGTAGAAAAGATTCAAAATACTTTCTTCAAACCATGTTTTGAAGATCGATTTTCCACATTTTTACATAAAAGGATATAAATCCTTTAAACGTACTAGAATATTTTATTCAAATAAAAAATGTAATATTGTAAGATACAATTATATTTGCATACGCAATTGTTGCGTTCTTTATTGTTCATAAACATTTTCTAAAAATAAACGTTTAAATTCATATTATTATTATTATTTATCATTTTTATTATTATGTAATATTTATTTATTTATTTATTTGTAAAATGTGCATTCTATTAAGCTTAATTTAAAACTTAAAGTTTTACATTAAAAAAAGAAGAAAAAAGCCGTAAAACATATTTTATTATTAGTTTGAAATTATATTTTTTGAAATATCACTATTGTTATTTAAATTATACGAAACTTATTGTTTGCTACAGAAAGTACTAAATAAAATTGTAGATAATTTTTTATATGAGACAATACGATTTCCTTCTTTTCTTTTTCTTTCTTTCTTTCATTTTTTTTTCCCTAATACTTAATTTAAGTAAAAATATAACGATATGTATCCTTATTTTCTGCATACAATCAAGAAACATTTTTTTTTCTTTTACGCATTTTTTTTTTTTTTGTCAAATTAAGGAAAATAATTATTTTTGCTAATACGTCAAGCAAGTGAAATCTAATAAAACAGCTCACGAATAAAGATTTTATTTAATAATGGACAGCAATAAATATAATTACAATCTGTCAAGATATAATGCATGGGTTTAACCTTTAACAATTTCTAACGGATAATGTTAAAATAAATAAATATTTGGGATATTTATTGTGTTTATGATACATTTTTAAAGCCAATTCAATACGCGAGGTTTCAATCACATTTCAGAAGTTTTAAACAAATGATAAATAAAACAATAATAAACCAATTAATTTTTTATTGTTTAAACTCTCATACATACACGCATATATATATATATATATATATATATATATATATATATATGTGTGTGTGTGTGTGTGTGTGTGATTGTGTGTATTCAACACTACTTTTCTTTTTAAAAAATCGTTAAAAATGTTATATTATAACTCAGCTGTTTAGTGTTAAATTTATAGACAATTTATTAAAATTGTACAAGAAATTTACTAAGATTAATCTATAAGCTCTAAAACTATAAAGCTGCAAGCCATTCTGTTTATTGTTGGTATAACTTTCTCAGTCAGTTTTAAGGAAATATAAATGAAATTGCAACATATCGACTTCAGGAGATATTTATTAGTTAACTTACAAACATTTTTTCATTAGACATATTTATTAAATTCAGGTAACGGATAGAAGAATAGCCATTAATTTATTTAAAACAAAAAAGTAGATCTTCGTATTGGCGAATAATTTAAATTTAACTATGTGTCTATACGTATTTCTTTTATACTGTTAGCGATCTGCTAAATTTTATTTATTTTATTTTGTAATACATTTATTTTTATCTCTTAGTAATTATGAAGTAATATTTACGAAATTAGAATTTCTGAAAATATTTAGATTAGAATTATTTAGCAGAATGGAAACACCATATAAGTAATAATGAATGCAACTTTTTGCTGTGTAAACGCACAATAATTTCAATAACGCACAAATTATGTATATATATATATATTTATTTCTCTATCTATGTACATATATATAAAGTATCAAAATATGTTTATTAATCACACAATATATTAAAAATATGAAACAAAAATAACTTATAAGAAACTTACATGAAAACCAAAAATTGTAGAACTGAAATTATTACTGAAAATATTTATTGTACAATATACATACATATATATATGGTATAAGAAATGAATGCATATATTTAATATAAGAATTAAAACTGTGTGAAACAAGATCAATGTGAAACAAGGTCTATGTGAAACAAGGTCTATCTATACAAATGAAGCTAAAATAACAATAAGAAAGAGCAGAGGCTAACATGGCATAAGGTAATCTCTTTAGAAACAATTTTTAATACACTAAATTATAACTTTTTATCAATTTTCTAATTATATTTAAATATGCAAAAAAATTCTCAAAATACTTAATCTTTATAAAGTTATGTAGTGCTTAATGATTGAAATTAATAATAATAATTAAAAATATTAACTCTGTTTTATTAAATAAATAAATTATTTGTGTCACTATTTTATTTAATATGCTGAGCTGAATTTGTATTTGAGAAAAACAAAATAGAAAGAAAATTAAATATGAATATTAGTATAATGAAATAAATGAAAACCAATTAGTTAATTGTTAGTTATTCTTTTATGTGACAATATTCAAACAGCTATCGATTTTATTCTAAACACAATTACACATTGACTTAGTTATGAATAAATAAAATTATGTTTTCACGCTATTAATAGTCTGCTTTTATAAAAACGAATATAAAAAATTACACTTGAAAATACCCTTTAATCAAAATTCTCAGGAAGTTAGTGAGATATAAATTTAATAAAGAGTCTACATTATAAGTTCAAACATTCTCATAAATTTATTCAGTCAAACTTTTCTTGAATCTCCTAACCTCAGGGCATTGTCCTTTTATTGCATGACCTAAATACATTCCTAAAATAGGAACTGGATGTTTGATGCAGACACATATTAAAGAAGATATTAAAAAAAATATATACTCGTCTAGAAACTAATAAACAACCTAGAACGACGCATTCAGTTGATGCAAGTAAAATGAGAAAGAAATAAAAGAAATAAGAATTTTTGTATTCACTTGTGTTACGCCATTTTTATGGAATATAATTTTTATACTAATGTATCTGCAGATCAGAAGCCTCAACGCCCTATTTGCATAACTCATTATACAACAGATCTTTTCTTTTTTTTTATTCCATATTATAAAAAAATACTTATATATATATATATATATATATATATGTGTGTGTGTGTGTGTGTGTGTGTGTGTATGTGTGTATACATAACTTACTCGATTGACTCGCTACATAAACAGAACTTTCATAATGAAAATTATGCAATAGTTGAAATTAGCGGCAATGCATTGCGAAATACGAAATCCTGGATATCCGGGTCAACCAATGAAAGAATGTGGGCTGGATTTTAGCTGACCTAATTATCCAATAAGCATTCATAAGAATAGTTTCGGTTCCCGCCGAAATATCCATATAAAAACGGGAGCAATGAGCACCGTCGGAATGTTCGTAATCAACAGATTACCAAATCTTCTATTGCTTCCCACTGCTGGTCTCAAGGTCATCGTTTTGATTTTTCCAAAACTAACATAATTTCATCTCCTGTCTGTTCCTCCCATTTGGATATTCATGAAGCATTTTACATATTTAAAAATTCGAAAAATCTTGTTAATGATATTTCTTCCACTCCATTCTTCTCTGATGCTTGGAAATTACTCACGTAACTTATATTTTCGTTTAATTTTTGATATCTTTAGATTGTTATATGTTTAATCTCACTCATTTATTTATTTTCTTGTTTTCTTGTACAATTCTACTCACACCAGTAGCTATATTTACTTTCTACTTTATAAAGTTTTTTCTTTTCATTTTAAACGATTTTGTGCGTTGCCGCTTTGACTGCAGCACTCGTACTTACTTTATTCGCCTGATGAAGGGTCGTGTGTTTTATCGACCCGAAACGATTGTTGCGGGTTAATTGCATTTTATGGTCTTTATTCAAAGTTTGTAAGTAATAATCATCCAAACGATGTTAAATTTGGAACAATTATTAATTTTAAACGCAAAATAAGCTGAATAGTTTTTACTGGTGTATACAATATTTATGGTTCTTTAACAAAGACTCACGAAAGAATTTCGCAACATTAGAGCCTATGGACAAAATTCTAATTTAAACGCTCACTTTAATGCTTTTATGCTGAATTGAACTTAATAAAGTTAACATACATTATAAAGATGCTTAAAATCATGTTTACTCTTAAAAAAGGTTATGTATAGACTAAATAATTTATGGGACCACACAAAATAATTCCGAGTACGTACTGTAATCATCCAAATGATGTCAAATTAGTTTGAAAAATTAATGAGTTATAATTAATTAGGTTTATTCTGATTATTAGCGTTTATAATAACTGTGGCTACTTTTCCGGGATACATAAAGGAATTTCGTACTATTACGGACTATAGTAGGTATTTCTTAAAAGTGTGTTTTAACAAGGTTACACCCCATCAAATATAATGAAATTTTATTAGAATTTTAAAAGCATGTTTTCCTGTTGAAAAATGTGGGCATAGAATTGATAATTAGTTTAAAAGTTACGCAAAATATTTCCGAAATGCTATGTATTTTTCTTTTTGTATGAAATTTGATAGTTATGAAATTTGGTATTTATGAATTTGCGTACTTGGGGGTTCGTAAGTTGTCCGAGAATGAAAGGCGAAACTTGCAAAAATTCAGTGATTTATTCACAGAAAGTTTCAGAAAAATGTAGGTCTATAAACCAAGTATCAGCTTCAATTCAACCAGTAAACATAGCTTAAACAACAGCCGTTATGAGCAAAACAACAGTACAAACTGTTTAGCAATAACACATAAACCAAATCTCATTCAAAGAGGCTCAAAACAAAGCAAGCATTTGACAAAACTGACACAGATCTGAGATTGGCCGCCTTGGCTAAAAAAATGCTCCTTTTATACTATCCTATCGAACACAGACTGTTCTTGAAAATTCTCGTATCCCATCTTCCAATGAGATTAGAGCTTCCATATTTGTTTTTTCCCTAATAAGGATTTTCTCGCCGAGGTCGCCAAAAAAATCGCCAAGGAGGGAAACAGTCGCCAAATTTGGCGCCAAACCCATCTCTTTACTTATTGGAGCTTTATAATGCGTTTTTAAAGGAAAATTAGGCTATTTTAAAACGACTAGAAATGCACAAATTTAGCATTTTATCGACTTTCTAAGCCTCTTGGAAAGAATTTACACAAAAATAAATGCAATTATTTACAATTCTGTAACACTTTATATGATATACAAATAGGTATACAAAGAGAGATACAGCAGAGTGTTGAGTGGGGCGGCAGCCCCCCTCAGGAATGTATCTGATTATGGTAATAAGTCGATTGAATCAATATATACTATTATATAATAAGGAATAAATAAAAATGACCTATTGAATAATGTCTGATGCAACTAAGACGTTGAGGCTCCTGATCTGCAGATTCACTAGTTTATATATTTTTTTTTATTATTATTAACATGATTACCGATAAGTTTCATACGGTAATTTTAAAATTGTTTTAGTTTCACAGCAGAAAGTTTTTGACTAGATTAGGCTGAAATACTCCTTATATTTAAACAAAAAAAAGCATGTTTTTTTTTTTTTTTTTTTTTTTTTTTTTTATTGCTTTAAAAATACTTTAAATGTATTTATCAATAAAATACCAGTACATATTTCTCCTAAAGTTTTATTGTTTTTCTAAAACTGGCGATGCTAATAAATAATTGAAAGTGAGTTCAAAATTTTAAGAAAAAACTTTTCTAAAACTATTCTAATTACTTAAATTAAGTTTTAGTGTCGTAAGTAGCAAAACAATTTTTATTATTAAAAGTGTCATTATTTATTTAGTGTTAAAACTAATTTTGTAATGACATCAGCCAATAAAATTTCAGGATTATGATTTTTCCATTGGATTAATGATGCATGATATCTGCCTTGTTTAAGTATTTTCAGATTCTGCTCCATTTATCAAATACATTTTTGTCTTTACTAATTATATAAAATTGTAGTTAAAAGTTTTCTTATACGAAGGTTATTTAAGATTAATGATTTACATACTTTGAAAGAATGACAGTAACATTACTTTTTACTTTCTCTTACCCATAAGGTAGAGAAAGTATTGTTTTTGGGTCAAATTGTCGAACGCGAGATTTTGTTAGATTTACACGTTTTGAAGTCCCATGAATACGAAAATCATGTTTTTAGCAAATGGTCTGTGTGTATGTCTGTGTGTGTGTCTGTGTGTGTGTCTGTCTGTTATATCATAAACATATCATGAGCATATCTCAAAAACAAATAATGGCAGAAAATTCAAACTTGGTATTTTAAATGTGTATCAAGTAGGGATGCTACAGTAAGCGTTTCGTTAAGATCAAACAAATGGTTCGTCTACAGGGACAATCAAGAGAATTCTAATACATTACGTCAATGGGGCAAATTGCAGGTAAGTAGAGTTTAACGTCTATAGACTGCACTAAACCAAATGAAAAGAATATATATTTTTTGTAATAGAGATAGTTAACTGGGAAAAGAAATTGTGTATGTAGGAGCCTCGCCTCCCCCCCCCTGGGGGGAAAGTCCCCCCTCGAGGGGAGTCAATTTTCATGATGGGTATCTTTCAAAAGAGCTCGCCAATACCTTTAAAACGAATGGTTGAACCATCGATCTGCGATAATTTAAAGCAAAGTTATCGATTTTTTTAACATTTAACGAAAAAAAAACTTAGAAAAAAAAATCGCATTTTTTTTTTTTTTTTTTTTTTTTAAATATTGAGTATAAAATGGACTTTTTTTGGATATTTGGTGTTATACTACTTCTCTAATATGGAAATCGTCTGCGATATCATAAAAGATAATTTTTTTTAAATAATAATTTTAATAAATTATTTTTTAAAAACAGAATTATTTTTTAATAACCGAATTAAATTCTATATAAATATAGGTGCAATAATGAAACGGGGGGTTGAGGGGGGCGGTAGCCCCCCTCACACAGAACTAATTATCATATAAAACTCTTCAGAAGCCTAATATGAATTGTTTTATGCAGGTTTACATAACAGTACTCGTTATCTTACCTTTTAATATGCAACCCGTATTTATAGTATTAAATTTCAGGGTAAGAGAAAGTCGTGTGAGTGACACACCAGATTATTTTCTATGTAACTCGTGACATTCAATAGCAACCATTAAAAATAGCATTTCACGTTGAATCAAACTTAATAATTATTTTTAATGTTGTTGTTTGAAAAAATTATTTTAATTACGAATCATAAAGTCATTGCATAAATGATATAGAGCTATGTCATCATATAAATATTCAAAGAAACATTACAGAGTAAAGTGAGATAAGTATGAAAATGCTTTGGCATAGTTCAACTTTGGTGACATTTTGTTCAGTTTCTATTAAACTTACACTCCTGAAAAATCTTAGTAATAATGTACAATTAACTGTCTTTTAACAAAATTAGATTTTTTTATAGCTTAGTTCTGAGAAACTTAAACAAATAAAATAATAAAATTTTTGTGTTTCGTGGTTCTACATTCCCATGGCTTGGGGAAAGTGTAAACTTGCACTGCTATACCCATATACAGTAAATAAAGAGATATATATTTTTTTCTGCATAGTGAAAACATTTATCAATTTAGGGTTTTTTCAATTTGTAAAATATCTTAACTGGTTGCAGAGTTATGATATAGTACAAGTAAAATTAAAAGTACAATTAAAATACTTAATTTTTCGAATGTTATGGCATTTTTGATGCCATTGTGGACCACTAAGATAGTGTGTTACGTAACATTTAAACTTTGAACAGCAGTTAAATAACATTTATATTACTTATTTTTTTGCTATTAAATATAAGGAGAAACATTTACATACGAGCTTAAAAAATAAAAATAATCAAATTTTGGGATTTTTTTTTAACATTTTAGGGCAAAAGTGGATCCTTAAGATGTATTTCAAAAATTCCAAAACTGAGTACATTTCTTATTCATTATAAAAGACAACTTTTAATAGCTACTACATTTAGAAATTATTATTATTTTGTTTAACTGCACACTAAGGGTCATGTTTTGAATAATATCTCAATCGCTTATAAAATCATTGTTGTGCGTTTTTTTTTTTTTTTTTCTTATTTTAGTGTTACCTTGGGGCAAGTTTAAGATTTCTGTGATATTTTACTGTGATATCAGCTTAATAATAAATAATATATTTTTCCTTCCCGAAATATCATTTCTCTCTCCGTTCTCCTCATTACGTACTCTGCTTGCTCGTTTCATCCCTTTTGCGAAAAAGAAGATATTGTGTAATCACATTTTTCTAAAACTAGCAGTGAAGACGAGTCCAATGGCTTGGAGGGGTGCCATGGCAAACATCCAAGCATTCGACGCTCTGTTACTGCTCATTTTCTGTTAATCAGATGACTATCACCCCTATTTTAACACTGGCTCGTTGAGTCAGCACTTGCGCAAAGGCTTCCATGGTTTCAAGAAACGTAGTTGAAGAATATAATCATCGCGTCTGTAAAATAGTCTGCAAAACGTTGGCATGACTTTTGAAAGAAATCACATGTCTATCTGTTGAAAATTCAGTAGGGAAAAAGGATTTTGCACTTTCTTTTATTGTGTTTGCTTGCAAAATGTCTGAAACAACAACAACATCAAAAAGAAAAAGAAAAGTTATCTTTATCGCAGAAACTGGAAATCGGTGAATGTTAAAAATAAATAAATAAATAAAAATAACCAGTCGAAAGCCTTTTTTGCAAAAGATCGGGGAATACCAAGAGCTACGCACAACAATATTTTGTTATTTAGTACTGTTACACAAACATACAATGAAAAATTTAAGAAGCAGCGTGTTTCACCTTCTGCAAAAGTTGAAGATAGTCTTTTCCAGTGAATAAAATTTGCCAGAGCATAAAATTTGCCAGAGCACAAAATTTGCCTTATATCGTGCGTAGTACTGAAAGAAAAATTTCTAAAAATAGCCGCCGAAGTAGGAGAGAACGATTATACAGCAAGCAATGGATTGATTCAGACGTTTAAGCTAAAAATGATTTTATTTTTAAAACAATATGCGGTGGAAATGATGGCGTGGATGTTAGGGTTTCAAAAGATTGGATAAAATCCGTGTTGCAGTGTGATAACATTGTAATATTTTGACGTTGATGAATGTAGACGTTTTTATCGGGGCTTGGCCGACAAATCTCTTTGCTTCAAAAATATATATATACATATATATATATATATATATATATAGAGAGAGAGAGAGAGAGATAGAAAGGAGAGTAAAGAAAGGTTAACGATTTTTAGGAGCTAATAAAAACTAGGTCCACTAGTTAAAACCCGAATAAACTACTACGTCAGAAACGCCAAAGAAAAACATTGGAAATGCATACAGCTGTTTCGGCAGCCTTAAGCGTGCCGTCATCAGTGCAAAAAGGATTGTGACGTCCTATATTTCAATGCAGATTCAAATGACGACTGTGATATTAAGAATGAAGCAAAGATATAGGCAGAAATCTTCACAGCTCTAAGTGTTTTTTTTTTTTTTTTTTTTTTTTTACCAACAACAATAAGAAATTTTCCTGAATATGCAAGATGAAAATATTATGCAAAAAATGAATCAAAATTGCGATAGTCTTGTATTACTAATTTTTTTGAGTAAGGTGAATTTTACTTTATACCGAATAACAGGTTAACAGAATTTTTCATAATTTTCCATATTTGTTTTCTGGAAAAATGGTAATTACATGTGTTTTTGTGATACGAGGGTAAAACCACTTAAAACATGCAAAATAACAAGAACTATTTGCCAAGAAAGCGATTATCGCCAAAAGAAGGCGCACATTCACCCAAAAACCTTATTTATGTTCGCGGAATTTTAATCCACAGCAGAGTTCCCAACTTTTTAAATTTATTCACGGGCATTTTTAGCCCCGCTTATCTTTTCGCACCAGAAATTTTGTAGATTATTTCTCTTTAATATGTGACAACGATTACATAAGAAGAAAATCATTTTTCAAAATTTCCGGTATGAAAAAGAGGCGGGGCTAAAAATGCTTGTGAATAAATTATAAAAGTTGGGAATGCTGTTCCACAGGCAGTATAGGGTATCCGTCCTCTACTTCCTATCAGTACTCAATGATTTCAGCCATAGTTTTGAGCCTATTGTTTTATAGCCATCAAAGACGCTTTTAAGGGCCCTCTTCACTCACCGCCGCCGGAAGCCGAAGCTAATGCTATTCAATAGGAAATTTTTCTTTACAAATAACCTATTAACTAATACATATTTTAAAATTCTGTTTTCACATTCTGAAAATTCCCAGCTGTTAAATTGACGGACCTTTTTTAAAAAAAATTATTTTTTTAAGTTTTTATATTTTATTTGGAAGCTGCAAAATACGAATTTTCAATAGGCGAAATTTTTTCATTTTGCAATTTCAAAATAAAATATTAATAATTAAAAAAAAAAAATACATCTTTAAAAAAGGTCCGTTAATTTAACAGTTGTGAATTTTCTGAATGTGAAAACAGAATTTAAAAATATCTATTAGTTAATAAGTTATGTGTAAAAAAAAAAAAATCCCCATAGAATAACTTTGGCTCGGGCTTCTGGCGACGGTAAGTGAAGAGGGCCGTTAAATGTGGAGGATCAATCACAAGATGACTCGCTATTGGCGTCCCTCTCCTTTTAGACTCTCTAGACTACCCGTGATTACAGCGTCTAGAATGAACAGTGTGGAAAGCGGCGAATAAAATTGTACTAAAAAAATTAAGCCTGTCACCAGATGTGATTGTAATCGAAGCTAGTGTCACGACAACAAAACCGAGACTCCCTATTGGTTAATTATATGCTTAG